>VZTA01028407.1:65858-352761 GCA_013398855.1 Mohoua ochrocephala | reverse complement strand
AATTGACCCTTTAATTGTTCGTCAGCCTAAGCCTGGTGACACCAGCCACCGACTGTAAAGCAGCACTTAATCCCTGGTTGGGTGATAGTGTCATTAGGAAAGTAATGTGATTGCGGGGAAGAATCTCCCATCTCGGCTGCGGGCTGGGTTGGAAGGGAGGATTATCTGCGAGCCCTGGGCTGGGGCTGAGGCAGCACGGAAGGTCCGTGCAGCCCTGATGCTGCCGAGCTACTTCGCTCGGTGGTAAACAACTTCTAATTGCGGCTGTTGACAGGACTCACTGTGTGTAACTAACCTTGCTGCAATGTTATTATTTCTGAAGGGAGCCTTTCTCCATATTTTTAACAATAAGTCTGACAGGTGTCATATTAAAAACAGGGCTTAATTCTAATGCAACTATTCCCACCCGCCTTTCCCTTCTCATTTTTGTGCCTCTGTAATGCATGAATTTCTCCTGCTCATAAAGATTAAAGGAACAGCTTTGCTGGAAGGAAAATACTGGTTTGTTTGTAGTCCAGGTACATTCGAGATGGTCTCAGTACCAGCTCCCTTTCTCCTCTCTTCTCCAGCCACGCCGGCTCAATGCTGGGAGAAAAGAGAGGGAGAGAAATAAAGCTTTCCCTGGGATGAGAGGTAATTCACGATCCATTGAAGCGAAATTTCAGGCTTCCTTTGAACTGTGACCCGCAGCCACTGTCCAGGCGCGCCGTGGCTGCGCGGCCTGTGATGCATGGCTGACTGCTGTCCACCAGAGACCCAGCTCAGGCCAGCAGTTCACTTACAAGTTTACACTGGATTTAAGTCAAAATGCTAAAAACGCTGGTGTTCAATCACTGCTAACTGTGTGCTCGGCAGACAGCTCCCAGCAGACTCCGCGCTTGTAAAATCCAATACGCCACGTAAAGTGAGGGTTTATGGAGGTGCGAGGGGTTTAGAAGACTTTTCTCCATCCCTCCTTCTTGTTTTTTTTCTGATGCTGCTTCTCAGGTGCTGGGACGGCTTCAGCCTCGTCCCTTCCCACACAGGCAGCATCCCAAGGCGCAGAGGGCTGCACTCGGAGAGGCACTCCCCATTTCCATAACCTTCCCCCATGTCTCCTGCCCTTCCTCTCAGGCTGCCTGCAGAAGGCAAAGTCCATTTTAAAGCCATCAGTTCCGTGCTGATGTGATGATCAGTCGGGACCAACGTGGCTCCCATGCTCTCACTTCCCTCTCTCTTCCCTTTGCAAAAAGCTTACACGTTCCACACCCGCCAGCACCACGCGCACTCCTCAATCCTGGCTAAGAACATTACAAAGCTGCTCAAACTGCTGCTGTCAGAGGCTAACGCCAGCCCGAGGAAAAAGGGTGCCTCCTTTGCCAGGAGGGATCACAGAAATCCAGTGTACAAAGCCCCTAATTTAGCCCGTGCTCACACATCTGCAGGCACTGCACCAGACCCGTGTAAGGTTTCCATACGAACAACACGCACGGTGCAGATCAGTCTCAAAGCGTTGTGTAACGTTCCGTTTTTACGACAGTTCTTTTAGAAGAGTGAAGATAAGCAGTCAAAATAGTCTCACCAGGCATTCGGTGATCTGTTCTGCACCCCTTTAAGATTGATGATTTTCTAGGACTCAAAAAAAAAAATATTATTTCTTCCTCTCTTTTTCTTTTTTTTTATTTTCCCTGCATAAGCAACTGCCCAGCAAATTGATAAGAGCCCTTTTTAATTAGCTAGTGAAGTTGTATGGGTAATGTTCCATATAAAAGGTCTATAAAACACAGCAGAATTAATAAAATGACTGCTTCTCATTTAATTCAGGTCCTCCAAAGGGATCCATATGTCTTGCTTTGGTCTGTTTGTAGTACTTCTCTCCACCACCCAGCCACGAATTGATTAAAATCACATTCCTCACTTAAAACTGGAGCCCAGTTGGTAAGAGATACTGGATAGTAATTAAGGTCTGTGCACAGACACATGAACCCCCATAAAAAAAAAAGTACCAAAAGGAATCATTGTGCATCGCTTGGATTATATGCAAACACAGCTCATGTTGACAGCTACCTCTGGATGACTCCATCAGTACACACTTTATCTCCAGCTGTCCAAGTAATTTTCCCAGGATTTCGCCCCTCTTTTTCACTCCTCTCCACACAGATGGATTAGAGCAACAAACGGTTTACATGCTGCACATCATTAGCTATCCTCCCTCACTACCCAGCAGATAACAACTGGGCTCTATCATCAGGACATTCATAACACCTTGACACTTTTACAACTATGCTGTTCTCTGCCAGAGCAATCTTCTCTTTTAAAGCATGAAGCTAATTCACAAAACACCCCTTGGAAAGTACTCTGCAAACGCAACAGGGGTGGGGGAGACAAGGAAAAGCACAGACCAGAAAAGGCATCTAGTAAATAACATAGTTAGCAGTGCAGGGAAAAAAAACTCAAGAGAAAAGCAGCACATTCTTTCTCTCCAAGTCACTTTTCTATTTCCCCATTTCCTCCGTCCCACGGTGAAGGGCACCAGCAAACAGCCACCCATCTGCCTGCTGTATTTCAGTGCTTCCATCACCGTGTCATCCAGGCACCTTCCAAGCCGGGCACCAGCCTGTGCAGGTCCCTGTCTGGGGACTGTGCTCCTGGCGAGGGTTCAGCTGCTTCCCTGGGCGTGGGTTTCACCAAGGACTCTCTTTGCAAAGGGACCACTTGAAGGTTTCAGTCAGTCGTGTGTTTACTACTGGGTGTTACTAATGGCTATTCTAGCTTTCCTCAACTGCCTCCAGCCTCGGGGAATCTTGACTCTAAAAGATTTGTTAATAAAACAACACTTTCCCTGCGTAGGCTGGGACCCTGCTTCAGAGCCCACTCGTGCTCAGACACGGGTTTATATTTAGAATAAAATACAAACCTACATCAGCCACTGTGTGGAAGGAAATACACTTTAGCAGCATTTTCCAAGCTTCTCAGCATGCCCCCTGCCACCCCAACCATACATTTTAATGTATAGTACACGCTTGTTTAAAAAAGAAATACATAAGGATAAAAGAGTAATTACCGTATCTTAAATTCAGCCCGATAAGAAGGGCTTGCACAGTCTGAGCAGCTGTTCCACTGCCATTCAGATTATGAAAATATAATCCTAGAGAACCTTGTCAAGATAAATACAGAGCATGAAATGTATAGGCAATTTTTCCCCAGTCACATATAATGATCAATTCCAAAGCCACAAGTCAAACCAAAGGACAAAATAAGATCTGTCTAGACTTTCTCTCTTACAAGATATTGATCATTCCAATGGTAAACTGGTTAGTGTAAGTGTGTTTGGCTTGAAAGGTCATGAGCTTAACACCTGACAAGGAGTTATTCAACCTTGATATAAGTCAAATTATTGCAGTGTTGCTGGAAAGACTTCTCTAATAAAAACTCCTACCTGGTCTGAGAATATCTGGGATTTGTCTTCCAGATGTCAAAAGAAAAAGCAGGAAGGAAAAAAAAAAAAGAAGTCAAGATTTGGCATGGGTTTCTGCTGGTTCACCTCTACCTGGTTTGGCAAGTAGAGGTCCCAGCAGTGTCTGGGCAGAACAATGGACAGCAGTGGAAGCTGCCACTGACTGAAAAGGCACCTCCATTCCCCTAAAAGCTTCTGGCTCTTCAATCCCTGCAAGGGACGTTGCTCACTCACCTACATGCACTTGAAGACACAGGGCACCAATACAAGGTCAAAAAATCACCATTAAAATGGGAAATGTTGACTTTGGAAGGAAAGCAGGGGAGAAAGGGTCGAGCAACGCCCTGCAGCGTGCGGGTGGGAAATGCTCCGCGGCATCGCCGGCCAGCACCTCCCCTTCCCAAAGTCCTGCGGGGCCTGAGCCGTGCATCAGACACAGCCCTAACCCAGCCTCCTCCCTTTTTATGGGGATAACTAGCAAGTGCTTATTAGGACTATTAGGAGCTTGATGTGAATTTGCTGGATCTTTTCCAAGAACTATAAATACCCGATCTATTTTGCTTTATTCAGTTCTTTTTGTTTTGCTGATATGATACTAGTTAAGGTTAATGGGGTTTGCTTTAATATTAGACACAGGATCACTTAACTACGTTTAATGAACACTGGAGTCAATGCATTGTGGAGTAATTCACACAGACATTGCCTCAGGTAAATCAACCGGAAAAATGTAAGCCAGTCAAATAAATAAATCTGACCGGCTGTAAATGTGCCAAATTTTACACCAAAATATATTTGAAAGCCAATGACTTAGGCACATCTAGGATATTAAAATGGAGGGTTTGGAGTCTGTTTCTTTTCAATTGCTTTTCCTTTTTTAATGTTCCCTGCACATCCCTCCTGTGCTGAAACCAAACTGAGATTGCAAGAAAAATTATTTTCACAAGTGTTTCTAATAGAAGCGAGGGCTCTACAGCTTGGTGTCTTGTTTTTTCATTTGGAAAAAGCCTTTTTTTATACTGGCTATCTCGACACAGGAGAGTGAGAGACAAAGAGGAGAACAGAGAGTGGAAGAAGGAAAATGGAGAGAGAAAAAAATGAAGGAGAGGAAAAAAGAGAAACAGAGAATGACTGAGTGAAATAAAAAGTGAGAAAGAAAGCAACAGGGAGCAAGTAATTTTATCAGCATTGGAGAAAATTATGACAGTGAAATTCTAGACAGGGAAATACACTGGTGTCAATAAATAATAATCAGAAATAAGAACCAGAGGAACCCAAACAACTCAGCGAAGTTAGGGGTTAGCTTACGTCATCCTAGAGCAAAACTACAACTATGCTAACATTAAAAGTGCTCTTACCTTGTAACACTGAAATAGAGAGTGGGGTACAGAGCAAAAACACACAGATGTTCCTTGAAGGAAGGCAGGCAATATCCCTAAGTACTGAACTCTCATAAAAGCGGGCAATATTTCAGCAATAAGGAATGACAGGGGGGTCATTATCGGTTATTAATGTTTGCCTAAATGGAGCATAAGGCCCAGGCCTTCGGGGGAGTGCAGAGCTCCCAGCATCATTTAATTACTGCCTCTTCTGAACCCAGCAATGCCAAGCTCCAGTGCAAAGCTCCGCGGTCGTGCACTGCTGTGTTATACGAGAGTAATTCTGTCTGGCTGTGAAAGGGAAAAATAATGCGTGTGTGAAGGTTGCTGCACAGGTGACAGGAGTTAATCACTTCTTCTCCCCAGATAAACTCCAGACAATACAAGGAATTTGGCTGTAACCATCTAGCCTCAACTTGCAAACCCTTCAACCCAGGCCATGAATTTTCAGACGTTGCACTACAGCAGCATCTGGTCTGTGTAGCACAGACTGGAGAAAACTTCTAGGAGACAAGAAAGGCCTTTTTTTTTTTGACTCTGCAAAAAGGCTGACAAGAGGTGGTGTTCTTTCTGGAACAGCCCCTTTTATTTCTTTATTCCACCAAATGTTTCAGTGCAGGATGTGCTGCCCTTGGGGAAGGGGCTGCAGAGAGTCGGGGAAGATGAGGGGGCAGGATTTGCTGTCTCCTGTTGCTACAGAGGTGGCACAGCAGGGATAAAAAAAGGCCATGTATTCTTTACTGCTGCTTTAGGAAAGACTGTGGCATCAGGTAAGGAAGCGGACAAGGAGGGAGCAGCTGAGGCTGCACTTGGGCAGAAGCCTTGACTTTAACTCCTGTTCAACAACTAATCCAATGCAGACAAGAAAAACCCTGGACGGCAGACTGTTAACAATAAAGCATAAATAATAAGGGGATCAAATAAACTTCTATTAACAATGTGTCCTTCTATTTATTTGTTTATATTCTGTCTACAGAAAATGTGATGCTGGACTGAGGATGGCTTAGAACAACCTTCTGGCATGAAGACAGCTACAAAGCACAAAATACAAAAAATGAACTCAGAAAGAAACAAGAAAAAAACAGCGTTTTCTTGGCATCAACAAGAAGCTCTTTATTTTTCCTCAAGTTTTCTTTTCTAAAAAAAAAAAATGGAACTAAGACATTTGCAGAAATGAGACAAACTTTCTCTTCAGGTGACAATATTCAAGCAAGCATGTTGTTTTATTGAATTTAAATGGAAAGAAAAGAAAAGACAGATTTGCAATGGGATACAGTATCAGGAGAACTGAGAAACCGTGAACTTTCAAGGAAAAAAAAACTCCTTAAAACTGTGAACTGAGAAATGGATGGAAATACCATTTAAACCCCTGATTACACTCTGTGTGTTCTTAAGGAGACATCATCATCTTTGCTAACTCAACAGTACTTAGGGAATGGTTTACAACATATCTTTTATTGTAATCTTTTAAGAAAAAAAACCAGAAATATTTAATTAGCTGTGACTTTACCATTACTGTTCAGATGTCTTCCTGCACCTTCTTTTTCTAGACAGCGCAGATGTATTTGTAGCCAACAGTCAAGGGCAGAAAAGATTTCTTTCCCCAATAATTTTTTGATTTGCCACACCCAATAAAATCCTTGTAGGGAAAAAGAATCAACACAACTACCATCTCTCAATCAATACCTAAAGCCTAACAGACAGTAATTATCAAAATAAGGAGGAAATCCCATATTGGGCTACGTACCTACCCATTAATCAAAACAACAGAAATTATCTGCAGCACTGCTTTTCTGAAATAAGACAAAAGGTGCCTCCTTGGGTTACACTTTGAACAGGCTATAATCAAAAGAAAGAGAACCGAGACTAACTAAGCCCCAGGAAGCCGCATTGTCCCTTTAACCCGCAGTATTCCCCATCTCCCATTAGTACTTAACATTTTTCACTATGTTGTGACTGCTATTATTTCATTTAACACTGGTTAATCTGTATCTGAGGTACATGGAAACCCTCTAGATGATAAGATTGGACAGGTTCCAGTGTTGGCAGTTTTCGAGCGTGCACACACTCGTGTGTTTTGATCCTTCCAGGAGCTCCCTGCTATTTGGCCTGCCTGCCAATTCGTTCTTGGATCAGCCTCTCGCTCAGCTCCCAGAGGGCGGCGGCCGTGGCATCGCCCTGCGCCTCCTGCGAGGGCAGGCAGCGGCAGCAGTTGTTGAAGTACATCCCGCCCAGGCCCTCCAGCTCCGCCGCCGTGGCACAGTACACAGTCGTGGCAGCTCCTTGTTGCTGGAATTTAAAAAAAAAAAAAAAAAANAAGAAAAAAGAGAGAGATGAAATAAGCAAAACTATATAAATATATAGACAGAGATATTTTATCGTTTATTGTTACCGTTGTAATTTCGACCGCAGCCCTTTGAAGCTGTGTCTCGGGCAAGCACTGGAAAAGCACCGTGGCTGGCAGGGTAACCTGGCTGGTGGCAAGGCTGCAGCCCTGCTGAAGGCACTGCCTGCCTCCTGGACGCTTATTTACAAACCACTTCAATGAGGACTTTTTTCTTTTCCTTCTCTCTTAGAGCTAAAGAAAAGAAAAAGAGAATCCTGAAGCACAGCCACAGGCTCAGGTTTTTTGCCCCTTTCCGGTAAAAACCTGGATTGGTGGCAGGGGCTGCCCAGGTGGTGTTTTGCACCAGAACAGTTGAGCCAGGTTTAAAAGCAGCACCTCAAAACTTCCCTTTGCATCCCAGAAATCATTGACCGTATGCCCGGGCACCCCCACTGCCCGGTCCCGAGCCGCAACACAGCCTGATAGATGGATTTGGTTTGTTTGGGTTTTCTAAACCTCTTGTGCAAAATTAACCTGGGCACTCCAATTAAGACCTATCATGTAAAGTGCAGTCGGGATTGGTGCCAAACCTGCCCATGGATCGTGGATCAACAGTCTCCCCATGGCAGTTGTCACGGCTGCCGTGTGAGAGCGTTTCTCTGCTGCAGGCAGAGACAGGGGCTGGTTCTGCAGAGACACGAGGCTTTCCAGTGGAGTTTTGTTCTGTAACAACCATTTCTCATGTCTTATAATGCTTTAAGAAATGGAGTGGGTAGATTAGGGGGTTTTGTGGATCAGAAGGGATTTTTTTATTTTTCTTGCTTTCTCCTTTTTTTCCCTTTCCCTTTCTCTTTCTTTTTTTTTTAGTTAAACACCAAGTGAACTTATGTTTGAACAGGAAGAATGGGTTCCTCTGAATTTTCCCAACAGAAACCTGCAGATAGAGGCCACAGGGCTGGGGCAAGCACCCTGGCACGGGTGATGGGCTATTCCCTGGCACAGAGTAAAAGCACAGTTCCAGAACAGCTGGAGAGAGGGCAAGAAGCTATTTTGCTTTGTAAACTATAATTAAAAATAATAGGTGAGAGCGCATTAGCAAAACACAACACTAATTTAAAACCGATAGAGTTTATCTGGCATCTTATGATTATTTATGTACATCTTAGTCCTTTCTGTGGTAACTAATTATGAGCTGATAGGAATCAGAATAAAGAGGCTGCCAAGTGCAATTGAAAAAGTAAATGAAGAGAAATTAGTTGTTGCCGCATTAAGATAATTTAATGGGAAAAGAGAATAGGCTTCAATCTCTTGTGATTTTCCTCCACTCCTTTTTTTTCGGCCTTTCATTGTCACAGCCAAGGAAACTCAGGGTGCTGCTAGGGGGTCAACCTGCAGAAGACCTCTACTTTGCATTCTCATCCTTCAAGGACAGGAAGCAGTTTAAAAAGCCCCAATTCTCCTTATTTGAGGCATCTCAACTTTGTAGCAGCAAAGAAGTGCATATTTGTCTGCAAGACATGCATTTTCCTCAGCAGATGGGATTAAACTGATAATGATGACTCCACATCTTAGAAATTATCTCCCATCACAAGGTAAACCAAAACTGCCTGTATTAAGTATTTTGAAAGGCATATATTTATCAACAGACCAAAATATTTTTAAAGTTAATATAATACATAGTAATCCTCTTATTAAGCCAATATCTTTTTTTTTAAAAAAAGAGAAAGTATCTTAAAGGTGGTAGCAGAAATGGAAGAGAGTTCTACTAAAAATAATATTAATAGAGAACAATAAAATTTCTATGCTCATTTCAACTATCCTATAAAGCTCCACAGGTATGATCACTGTATTCAGCTGTTTAGAATGTCTCAAAACCCCTAAAGAGCATTATTAGTTTCTTGCAAGCAATTCAACTGGACTTTCATTAGAAAGGTAAAATTAAACTAAATTGCTCAATGCAGAGCGAGAGCCCTCAAGCTATTGCTGAAAAGCATCCGTCCAGCCAAGCTAAACTCAGGCTATCTCTAATAGAATTCAGCTAATTCATAAAATGGAAGTTTATCAGAGCCAGTTTAAAATCCAACCCAAACAATAATTTATCTTTTCAAATGAGTAGAATTTGACGATGTTTAAACAAAATTCTCGGCAGGCAGAAAAACATCCCAGAGCACAACAGCAGTGCTTTATACCTTGAGCATTGACACAAGCTAGACTCCAGAAGAAGAGAATAGTTTTCCCTGTGTGAGCATAGGATATTTACTTTAAGCGATAAAAGATTATGTGGCTGGAAGCCCAAAGCACTTTATCTTGCAATGCCTCCAGTGTTTTGCTGAGAACTGGATGTAAGCAACGTGCCATTTGCTTTTTTGGCTGTGTGTATCCTTCCTTCTTTCTAAATGTTTCAATCATGTTGGCTGTTTTGGGAGAAGGAAATTCAATGGTTCTATCATTGAAAGAAAAGTACCTTTCTTATTACTTAAGAGAAATGCAGTCGTATTTATCCCTTCGTTGACAGAGGGCAAAGCTTTAGTATCTCACAATAACGGACAAACACGAACTCATCGAGTCTAGGAGAATTCTTCAGACAGCAAATCTACGTAACAGAAGGTAAATCCCAGGTTCTCAGAGCCATTTAAGCACCTAATTTCCTTTGGTGAATGTGAGCTGGTTGCACTCAGACATTTGAGGATCTGCCTAAGTGACTTGTCCAAGGACAGAGGGGAGTGAGCATCCCAGGAATCAAATCCCACTTTGGGTTGGGAGGGGTATCAAGAGGTCTCCAGCCCAACCTCCTGCCCAAAGTGGGATGCCTAGAAAGCTCATGCTGAATGGGAAGGTCCCCAAGGGATAAATTTACATCCATGACTCCGATCCCACAAACCTCTGTGAGGAGCCAGAGCTGCAGATAAGTGCAAACTGCCTGCACTGCCAGCCAGAAACCGCTCTGTTTCTCAGCAAATATTGTTTATCCCTTATGAACACAGTCCTTTGAATGACATCTTTATATGCTGGGCCTTATGACAGTTTAGTAACAAGTTTTAATTTTTTGCTCATCAGCTTTCCTGTTCACATATCATCAGCATACAACAGCAGAGGATGTTAGGGAATCTAATTAGTAAACAATTCCATACTGCTGATACAAGATGAAACATTCTTAAACCAATAAAAAGAGCACTTTAATCACTGTTGAATGACTTTCAATGCCAAGCGGTTTGTGCCATGTCAGAACATAATTTGAAGAAGATTAGAGTACTATATAAAAGAATTAATGCTAACAACTTCGTTAAAAAATGTCTTAAACAATGAGCTTGTCAGCTGTCACAGACTCTCCCTGATCCATTGTGATTAAGGCCCCCCCCTCCCAACAATTTCAGCTGATAAACAATGCTAAAAGCGTCAGGCAACCTAAACATTTTTTTCCATAGGTCCATCAGTTGTACAGGGTGCTAATCACCAGAGCTGGGGTCAGCCTTCTTTAACCTGCAACAAAGGCAGTGGGTTGCAATAATGAATACACAGGATAAAGAATTTGTGAGAAGCCCAACTGAATCTTTAATCATGCCTCAATGCCATTTCCGATCCAGTCAAACATTTGAAAGCTGCTGGGCAAGCACCACGCTATCAATCTTTCCAGCGCACGTAAAATTACCCGGGAATCTTGTTTTGGATTAAGTTGAAGAGTGTCTCAGTAATAAGGGTTCATCATTCTCTTCCGCAAATCGTTTGTCAGTTTTGTAATACAATCTTCCTCTGCAGCAGGGTGGGATTTGTACAGCAGTTGCTGTTTATTTATAGTTGAGGCTCAAAGATCTAAATTATCCATCCTTCTAAAATCCTTTTGTTGAGTTGAAAATACTCAGTAGCTACTAGTTCGTAGGCATTTATTTCATAACTGCTAGCAGTCAATTTGCAACTGATGGCACTGAATGCAAATTAATATTGAATATCTTAACAGTAAAAGAAAAGGGGTTCTTGAGATACAATACATGGTAAAACCCTCATCAATATACGTAATGCATCCGTTAGCATTCTGAGATACCATTTATGTTCCTGATAAGAAAACATATTACACAGTTAATGTTTAGTTCTTAGATTTGTCTACCTTCAAATGCATGTTTATTTTCTAAAATTAGACTTTTGTTCTGAAGCAAGTTTACATTCCAAGCATATAAATAATAGAAACAAAGCCATAACTTATCTGTATATTTATCAACTATGAATGAATAGGATCCACTCTAAACTCTGTTAAGAGCACACAGCACTCAACATTGTCTGCCAGGGAGACGGGATCGGCTTATTTGAAAAGGAGGGGTTTATTTTCTTATGAAAAATTAAGGATAAAGGCCAGTTATCTTGGTAGCCTGAGGTTAAGTTCAGCACAGAGCATTTTAAAAGATGGCCAGTGGAAAGAGGTGAATTCAAAATGACATGAGAGAAGAGTATTTGTGACAAGGGCCAGATTCAAAGCAAGCAGCTCAAGTGAAATAAAAAAGCAAGTCCTTAAAACTCTTCAGGCTGTTCCTGTTATTCATATCAGGGCTATTAGACAAAGCCAACACATCCCTAACAGTAAAATATCAGATCCACACAAAGGCACTGTGAGCATACCATTTACAGCCGAATAACTCATTACAGAGCAGTGTGAGGAAGAATCATGGAGTCATTAAAGTTGGGGAAGATCCTCGAGTCCAACCACTGACCTAACCTAGCAACCAAGGTAGTATGAACAAATTCCAGGTATGAAACCAATGTGGTGTCCCACACCTTCTCTGTGCCCCTGATAAGCACCCTGATTCTGTTAGAGGGAAAGACTCCTCACCAGCTGGCTTCAGCAGTGGCCATTTCCTGATTTGATGTAAAATATAAAATCTCCTTGGAATAACAAACAAAATGGTACAGAATCTGTTTCCACAATGATCGGCTCCAAATTATCCAAACCAAACCCTAAAGTGACAGCTGCAGTTTTACATTCCTCGAGCCTCATCTCCACCTGGTGAAAATCAGCACAGGTTTGCTGCCTTCTCCAAGGAGGCTCCACGGATCGGAGCAGTGGCTGAGGATCTGCTCCACTGCTTGTTGTGAGCCTGATGCTGCTGCTCGGGGTGGGCACTGTGGGGTTTGTGCTGCTTGGGGGCAGCTGGGAGAAAACTGCCCTCAGAGAACAGATTTGTCTCCTCCTGGTATTGCTAGCAAACCCCAGCTGGGATTGAGGTGCAGAGCTTTCTCAAACTACACTTATTCCTTCCTCTGTAATTTGAATTGCTAGTTTTTTTCCCTATCAAGCCCAAGTCCTCATGAAGAACGTGGAGCACAATGACCTCTTCTGAAAAACACTAGCAAGTCTAAAATCCTCATGTCCTCATTCAACCTCCAGGATTCCTCCGTATCTGAAGTGTTTTTAGGAGCAATCTCAAGAGCTGTTTGGTGATATCACCCATGGCTGAGGCCGGTTGTAGCTGAGGGAGCCACTTCTCAATGTCAGGCGTTACTCTGCTCCTTCTCCTACTGGGATAACTCAGAGCTGTGAGGAACAGTCACTTTTCCAACAATGCAGTGAACAAGTTTTAGTCTCGCCTGCGAGACGACAGGAGAACTGTTCAGTTCCTGCTGCAGTTCTCTTACTCAGAACAGTCCCAGATGCACAGTTATCTTATTGAATAACACTCAGAATATGTATGTATTAATGTCCTGTAAGAAAACAGGATTCCTTGATTGCTTTTTCAGCAAGGAAATATGAAATTGAGACCTGCCTTTGCTATTTTGGGAGAGCGTGAAACTGAAATCATATCTGCAGCTAAAAAAATAAAACTTTGGAGCTGCCAAATATGATCTAAACCCCAAATTGGGCTCAGTTGACTTCGGGTCCTATTTCCACCGAAGTGCCAGCAGGAAAACGTGACCTGAACTGACACTGTATTTACAGTCTTTTCAAAGGCCTCACCGAACCACATCTAAACCAGAGGTGCTCAACCACCTCCCCTTCCCCCATCACCACAATTAAACCAGCAAAGCATCTCTTAGAAGATAATACAACGGATAAACCAAAATCTATAAGGTCTGCTTTTTTCCCTCTGATGTATTCCTTTTTCAATTAATTCCCAACTACAAAGACTCGAAACTCCATCAGCTTCTCTACTTGCAAAGCATAGTTGGTTTCAAGCTGTAACTTTTCTTAGTGTCATTAAGACCCTTACACATTTACAGTATTCTTTACATACATTATAGGAGATAAGTGTGCTATGTTCTTTGAGTAAGGAAACTGCAGTAGTTCACGAAAGAGGATTTGTTTTCAACTGCTGAGGCATTAAGACCTAGTGATTATTTCAACTATTCAGTATATGCAGCTATATTTAACTTACATTCTGGGTTTTAACTTTGCAAAAGAAATCGTGTCCACTGTAATAAATGTATTTTGATAATGCACCACGTTGTTTGTGTTATGCAACCCCCCGTATGTTCTCGATTACAGCAATGATAGCACTCGAAAACTTCCAACCTCCAACATCCGGTATCAAACAGATTGTCTGCAATCACTCCACGGGAGAAAAAAAAAAAATACAATACAGGACATGAAGTCAGGAGAACTGGGTTGTTTTCCTCTTTTTGACTCTTCTTTCCCTAGTGAGCTTGGACAAGTCACTTCAACTCCATGTACCTCACTTTTCCCAGCTATAAAATGGGGAGAGTACTCTCATTTACCCACCTCACAGGGGTGTTGTGAGGAGTCATTCAGATTTATGGAGTGCTTTCACACTTAATTTGGAAAAACACTGTGTAAGTATAAAGTGTTATATTATAAACCATTGTTAAAATGTGTAGAAGATGTAGAACAAGGTTGGCAAAATAGCTGACAAAAATGTAATTATCTTTTAAAATCATGCCTATTTTTCTCTATTGTATAAACTTAATTCTTTAACCTGTGAAGCTGTCTGCTACTCTGGGTCCTGTTCCAGTGTCTTCCCTCTTACATTCAGTTTTTTTGCCCAGCTCACAGAGAACTTGGTAAAACTCTTACTAGCCAAAACAACAGCGAGTTATTAAAAAATGGATGCTTTAGAGGGAAACAGGCCCTGAAAGGGTGATCCACGCATTCATCTCTCCCACCCTTTGCATATGCTAGGCAGAGCCATCATGGCATACCAGGGGTGGGATTCAGTTGCCTAACATGGATCTTGAGACATCTGAGCTGCCTCAGGATATCCCACATGCTCCACAGCTGTCCTTCAGAAGGGCACATATTTCTCATAGGTCTGGTATTGTATCTGCCAGCCCCTCACAGATATCTCAGCTAAAACCACACAATGGCTAAGACAGCACCAGACTGTGCAACTTAAATGCTTTTGCCACAGCACCTGGAAGGGAGCTGGTTCCCACAGGCAGCACCGTATTTCTTTTCTTTCCAGAATCTTATTAAAGTCCACAATCAGCTTCTGAAAAATGTTTCAAGGCTGACACAGAGCCATCTTAAGCTTCAAAAACTATAATGAAGCCTGTGGCTTTACCTTGCTCCACCAGCACTTCAGGGCAGGAGCAGCAGCACTCCTCAGAGGCCTCTTTATCCACACCACATTTCCAGGCACATCAGTGCTGCAATTCCTTCTCCTGCCCACTGAACCCCTGTTCACACCTGATTTACACTTTAAGACATCATTGCTCCACTGAAATGGCAGTTTTGAACATTGCATGCAAATGTTTATGATCTCACAGGCTGGTATGGAGCAGTGGAGCAATGCAGCATTCTTCCGCTCATTTCTAGATTTGGGAAAAATCCCTGAGAAAAATTATCGCTTTTCATTTTAGCGTGTAACGGGGTAAGGGTGAGATCAGGTTGAAGAAATGATGCTGCAGTCCATTGCTTGCCCCCTGTCCCGTGTACCAGCACTGGCCAGTGCAGTGAGAAGCAAAGAGCGTGTCAGGGACAGCCCCTGGGCATCCCAGCACTGCTGGGGGCTGCTCCCACCTGAGCATCCGTGGCAGCTCACCTTCTGTGATGCACCTTTATACAAACACTGTCACAAACACAAATACTATCACAGCTTGCTGGCCACGGTCAAAATGGAAATCCTGTGGAGGACTGGAAATTCTCCTGAGACACATAACCTGCCAGCTAAAGGTGGATTCTTCCAGGCAAGGGCAATTTAAAGAGTTGAGCAAACAGGTTGTTGACAATAAACATATCCTGCCAAAAAAGAGAGATTACACTGCTGCAAGTAAATCATCAGAACTGGTCTGGCTGGTGTTTGGGCATAAACAGATGAGAGTTCATTGAAATCACTTCTGTTATTAACTTATGCTGAATTGAAATGTTTTATGTTTTTGCTGTACTTTAATTATATATATACACTTTATATAAATGTATGTATACATACAGTACTGTATATGCTGTATATATTTATATAGCCTTTTAATACTATTACTAGTTCGAATTTAGACTTTTTCATATGCATTATTGCAAAGAATATCATCGCAATGCTGACATTTGGCTTCTTCCTCCATGGCACAGATAATTTTTTAGACTGGATTTTATTTCAGACACGAGTGAAAAAGAAAAGCCACGCAACACAATGCTTTTTAAGGAAGTGACCTTTTGGGACAGATATTTAACAAGCTGTTTGTTTAGGTTTTAAAGATAAAGACTGTTTTTCATCTGTTGATACACACACACAAGTACACACACACACAGACACACACAGTTCAGTAACACAATGCATTGAAAAACCACAGGGTGTTATGATGGGGAAGTATCGTGGTAAGAAAGTAACTACTAACTCTGTCTTCCAGAAACTAATTAAGGGAATGTGTTTTGCAATAATACAGATCTAGCAAACAGGCCTCTAAAGTCTAGGCTTAGAGCTGTAAGCCAGGCACTCCTGTATTATGTATGTGTGATTTTCATAGATAGCCTGCTGTAAAGTGTGCCCTGTTAGTGCATCTTTCAGGCTCAAAGACACTGGTCTTGTTAATATTTCATTTAGTACATACTGTAGAGTCTCATTTATATTACTTCTATAATTAATGGTGATAGCTTAGGCACTGCCTTTACAAGGAGAGATCCCTGTATGTTGGTCGATGGATAATGAGAAACAATAGATATTTCATTCACCAGCAGCTTGTTGCTAGTTAGTAGGAAATTATCGTGTGTACTGTTGCTTTAATTGCCAGGGTAAATAATGCCGCCGCTGTGTTAGTGAACATTTTAAAGCACTTGATGCAAATAGACTAGAAACAAAACACAAAAAAATTACCTTTATTATGCTATACCTTAGCATAGGGAGTTAAAAAGGTATGTCTTAAAACATTTGCGTTCTATCATGCAAATATATCTTAATATGCATGTGCTGACTATTCAACTACTGTATTTTAGGAAATACAATTATGCTGCCTTTCTCTTCTCCTATGTAGACTGTAAATAACTGTAGATCTTTCTCTTGTTTTCCCATGTAAATATATGTAAATATTAACAAGCTATGCATGCTGATATTCTAGGCAATTTCAGGTACTTTTATAATCTGAAGGCATGTACTTGAACTGGTTTGTTAAAAAAATCAACTCTCTCAAATCCTTTAAAGCTCATTAGAAATTAAAGATTTCTTACTAGACTGGTTCCTTCACTCTCAGTTGTTTTTTTGTTTATTTTTCCCTCTGCTTTGCCAGCGCTGTCTCCCACGACCCGCCACCAAGGATGCACATCCCAAGGCTGTTTTCTCCAAAGCGCGGGGTCCCGTCTCAGGATACGATTCCCTCCCCACCCCAGGATGGGCACCACTTAGATTCAACACCATCCCCAGCTGTAAATCTCAGCAGAGACTCAGAGAGGGGATGTCCATCCCCTTCTCTCTGACCTCTCCCTCTGCTTAACTATCGCAGAGTCGCAGAACCGTAGAACGGTTTGGTTTGGAAGGGACCTCAAAGATCCTCTAGCTCCAACGCCCTGCCATGGGCAGGGACACATTCCACTAGGCCAGTTGTGATGTTTTCTATTTAATTTTCTCAGTCCACAATCCATCAAGCCAGGACTTAAAACCACAAGTGTCAGGGCTGGGTTTGAGGGCACAGTCAAGAGCAGTCCCCATGTCTCTGGTTGTGCTGCAGTCCAGCTGCTCACTCAGACATGCTCCTCTGTTTGAACACACTCTTTATGTTTCTTTTCCAGCATGCTTATGACTTTGACAGACTGTGAAAATAATTTGATAAATAGCTTGATAAATTTCCCCATCTCCTCCCTTCCGTGCTGTAACACTGTTTGTGGAAGCCTTTCAACTGAAGGAGTGTGAACAAAAAAGAAATTACCGAAAGCTTCTAAATCAAGTCACCTCCTGCATACAGATTTGGAGACAAGGTTTCAATTTAGCTCTCTTCTTCCTTCTTTTTTTTTGTTCATGCAATAAATGACGATTACTCTGAGGGAAAAGGTAGGAAGTAAAAAAGAGATGCATTTATCCCCCCAGTACAGCAAAGGGGAGAAAAAAGTCCCCTCTCCATTATCTATGAAAACTAAATGCAATGACAACTTTTTAATTGAAAGAAAACAGCTTTCATGTCTGAAAATGTTTTTTTCTAGAGTAGGCATATGAGAATAAACACATTAATTGACAGGATCTTCATGACTTTTTAAGTTCCTCAAACTTAGCTTGGCGTCTGGGGAAGATCTCTTTCCAGTCCTTGAAGACTCTTTTAAGATGAATGTTTAAAAAGCTGAGCTGACACGGGCATTACGTTCAAGTGCAAGCTGTACTATTCTTTAGTAGAGGGCGTAGAAATGGTTCATAGAATTATTATCTTTCTACAGACAAAACCCATTACCTTCACACTAGGAGGGAAAAGCTAGTTTTTAACTTATATAAAACGGAATCAATTATCAATATCTTTGCATGGTTTCCCAGCTCTGCTGGAGAGCAGTCACAGAGCTAAACACACAGAGCCATTTGGCAAAAGGGCTCCTGCCTGTGCTGGGCTTCTTGTTACACCTTTCATTTAATAAAATCACATCTGCAGAAGCAAAAATAAGTAGTAATGATTTGTATGCAGGGCTTCCACCCTGAATGTCACAAAAGGAGATGGGAATCACATTTGCAGACCGATCACTGGGCTCCTGTTACTTTCGACTTCTTCCCAGTAAAAAGTGAACAAGCAAATAAAAAGCAGCCAGCGATGCAAAGTCAAACACAGCGGTGAACGGCAGTGCAGGTCAGAGCATCCATAAAGCCTGTTGTCTTTGGTGTGGAAAAAAGTGCTCCTTCAGCAACCCTCGCCATATAATCCTCACCATCCCGCCTCTGAATAATCCTGCTGCTGGCTTTAACAGTGGTTTTTCACAGATGCTCGTGCTTCCAGTGAGAAAAGGAAAGCCGGAAGGTAAGTGGTGGCTTTTCATGGTGAAGTCCACACGTGCCCATTGCTTTTAAACTGCAACAAATAGAAATCTTATGTCTTCCAGCAGACAACGTCTAACCTGGTTCAACTCTGCGTTCCTCGAGCAGAGAGATAGAGAAGTGCATTAGCCATCCTTAAAAAGCTGTGCGCCCAGCTATTTCACTAGCACAGGCAAACTCAGGTGCACGCAGAGGTGCAGCATCTGCAAGGTATATAAAACACAATACTCTAGAAGCCGGCAGCGTTGTTTGGAAAGGAAATGTTCATTACTAGCCTCTCTTATCTGTTTATCCCATTCATGAGATCTGCTTCTACAAAGCGCATAATGATAAATGGCACATTTGCAAATTATCTTCTGAGTGCTGATGAGAAATCAGCAACCTGCGAGTTACCGTGACTTTGAGTGAGTACACTCCACTGCGAGCCTCGTTTGCTGAGATGCCTGCCAAATGAGTGCATTAGGATATTAGGAGTCTAATAAATTGACTAACAAGCATTTGATGAAAAATAGCTGTTCCATCCGTTACAGTTATCATCACCGCCAACAAGGCTACTGGGGTTGGGATTTTGAAGGCACCAGCTGCTGATAAAAGAGTTGTTGCCGTGCTGTGCCATGCACTCAGCAGCATCTCCCTCCCTAACTGTGCATCTTAACAAACTCTCAGCAAGACATAGGACCTTCTTTACTTAAGTTTTCCTCTGCCTCTTCATGACACTTATGAGGATTTAAACTATTGCAGTCTTACTCAGTGCTGTCTTTTCTCTCCGCTGCAGAAAGTAAGATGCTGGGTTTCTCTGCCTGGGAAGGAGCTGAAGGAGACAATATCTGTTATACGGCTCAGCACTGATCAAACACCTGAGACTGTTCACATTCACAGTCTGAAAACTTTAACTTGTTAATTTTTGCCACAAACATCAGACTGAAGGACCGAGGTGGCTTTGGCTGTAGTCACATTCAGCAGAAAGGCACTGCATTATTTAATATCACGCAATCAAATCAGTTTCAGGAGTGGCTCAGAGTCCTACTTCTAACTCGGGGTCTTCATGGAAAAACTCATAAAATCAATCTTCATACAACACTCCACTTGTGCCATTGACTGCTTTGCTGGACATTCAAGAAGCCCGGTTCTTTTTATGAGTAAAACTGATAAGCTCCCATCATGCAAACATCCTCCCTGCCTAGGAAGGAGCAAGCAATAGCCACGTTCAAACCCTCAGGTCCTGCAAAGCAGAAAGAGGGCAGTTAAAGCCCAGGGCTGGCTGTGAAGAGCCCTTTGGGAAGGCTTGGCCGCGCTCCCCGCAGCCCTGCGCAGCCCACCCGATGCACTGTGGGTGTTTGTCCCTCCTCCCGGCACATGGCTGGGGCAGCAACGCTCTGCCCTGGCAAAGCCTGCTTGAGTAAATTATGTCTTTTCAGGCTAATTAATTCTTGGAAGTGCAATATAGCCTTGCATTCAAGTTCCAGAAATCTTCTTCGTGCCGCTTAATTTGTTTAAAGTAGAGAGGAACCCAATTCATTACAAACGCCCGTTTATCGTCTGCCGACAAATCCCGGCGAACACTTTAAAACGACACACGCCTAAGAAAAGCTCCGTCTGTACCTTCCCAAATTGCATTTCTGCTTTTACCTGAGACATTTGCAAGATCCCCAACTCTGTCAACAGTCGCTCTCCAGTTTTGTTTAGCTTATCATCAACAGACTCTGCTTTTGTGAGTGGACAAGTCATTTGAGTGTGCACCACAGTTATAATGGCCTGACTGACAGCTCAGCCAGATAAACACGAGAGAATAACAGACGTAGGAACAATCTGGGTATTCATTTTGTCCGTTCAACCGGGTTGAAAGGATTTGCCAGCCAAGGGCACAACACTTCAGGCTAATTTGCTCAGCCAAAGCGCTGCCGGAGTGTAAGGCTGCAAGCAGATGACTGATGTTGGGGAGATCGGCGTCCCCAGATGAGGTACTTATTATTCACCTCTGCCTCACGGGAAATGAAAGTACTATTTATTCAAAGCATCCATTTGAAAGGAGAAAACATATAGAAATGAACTTTGTTACAAAACTTGAACCCTTCTCACTGCTTCCCCACTCCTGCATTAATTCCAGCTTCTTGTCCTCGTCCATGTCATCCTGCACACCGCAGCATTTCTGTTTTCTTGCTCCTCACATACTTTCCTTAGCCTCGTCTCCTGCCTTGCAGTTTTGCCCCTATAGCTGACACCGGGTACCTTTTCTTTGCTGTTTATCTTCCATTTCTAAGTTATACTCAGCTCTGCAAACCTCAGAGGCCCAGCTCTCTTCTCAGTGTCTGGTACAGCAGAGGGTGCCTGTGACATCCTGGCTGTGTCACATGCCAAATGCACTCTGCAATCTTTTGGCCCATATTAGCCCCGTACTCCAACAAGAGCCACATGCCAACAATGAGCTGCATCAGCCACCGCTCCGTTGTGGAGCCAAGGGACCCAGGGCCAGTGGAATGACAATGCTGTCCTGGTTAAGGAAAGTTGTCTCTTGCACGTTTTAAGCACCCTGTGTTTAGAGTGACAGAGCTACAAGTTCACCTGCTAATCACGTAAAAGTAAATGACGGGTAGAACAGCCAAGCTTGCACTAAGAAAAGGTAAACACTGCTCTGACATATTCCCTCAAGCAAGCAAGCAAAATAATAACAATTTGCTGTGGAGGTTTGCAAGTTTGCTCCCATTAATTAAGTTCCATTTTCCGGCATCTTGAGTTTTAAGATGTTTTCTCCGGGATTGATTTCAACAACTCTTTCTCCTGCTGAAAAGCAAAGGCCAAACCCTGCTTTTGGTGACAGCAGCATGACTCTGCTGGCTTCCTCCAGCT
The DNA here is from genome assembly GCA_013398855.1 of Mohoua ochrocephala. Lineage (NCBI taxonomy): Eukaryota > Metazoa > Chordata > Aves > Passeriformes > Acanthizidae > Mohoua > Mohoua ochrocephala. The sequence goes on along the minus strand of VZTA01028407.1, from coordinate 331,404 downwards.
ATGGAGCCAAGACACAGGGTGTAGCAGGATGGAGGTAAATCCCTGAGCATTTTTGGAGGGCAGTGTCCCAGCAGAGCGCCTGCAGCCCGAGCACGGCAGGCTGGGAACAACGGCCCTTGCAGAGGTGATGCACTAACAGCCTCAGACACATCACAGGAGGAATGTAAAGTGCACCTGACATTTCTTTTGATCTACTCCTAAGAAGCATTAAAAGGCACATTAATGTGCTGCTTTAGTGCGTGTTCAATGTGATAGTTGGAGACATAACTGAGCCTTTCACAAAAGTCTAATTGGGGAGAAGAATAAACTTATTGTTTCCTCCTCTGGACATGCACCCTAGAACATAGGCAGAGTTGACATTTGCATGAAGTATGTTGCTGTTTTGCATTTTAAATCCTGGCATGCTAAATGTAGGTTGAATGATCACTTTGACTACTATTAGGAAATCAGTACATGTCCAACAGCAATTCTACAGATGCAGGAACTGATAGTGCCCAGCAGCAGGTTCTCTCGCTCCAATGCTGAAATTCAAAAGTTCAGGTGTATATTTACACATTTATATTATAAATTGCTCACTTAAAATGTCAAATGAACACTAATAAAGTATCTGAGCTTCTACAGCCACTTTTCATGCAATTGTTTGGTGCTGCTCGTGGACATCCTCACACACACATCATATTCACATTTAGTAGCAGAGTTTTGTGCACTGAGCTATTGATACTTCTTGACCTTGTCAGACTATGAAGCACCTTTGCATCTCTGCTCTTTCAGTTGCCATGTTGAAGTCCCTTTGCTCTTTTAAGACAATCACACAATGAATAAACTTCAACAAACCAAGTGGCAAAGAAAAAAGAAATGTACCAAGAGAACATTCATACCCAGGTTAATCAATAGGAGAACAAAGAGAGCAAAGGAAGTCAGGTCTAAGTTCCACAGTAGAGGTAAGGTCAGGAACGACATTACTGGGTTATCCTAAATTTTGCTGAAGACCACACATTCCTTGTTCCTATTTCTATCAGCTTAGGTGTGTGTTTGCACATCTGGTCAGACCTGTGTTCCACTGAACTCTATTTTGCTCTCTGTGCAATGCGCTTTCTTACATCTGCTATGCTGGTAATTTATGTGTCCTTGATTAGCTCCCTCAGTGCTTTATCTCTGGGAGGATTAGAGGCTTTATGGTGTCCTCTTCATCTGTCTGTAGCACCTCCTTCCAGCCTCAGCCAGGCTTCTTGGACAGCCTTCTCTGCTGCAGCACTAACGATGCCAAAGCTGCTATACTAAGCCATGCACCTCTTAAACTCCTCTGGCAAAAGACAGTCTAATTTGGGAGAACCATTATCTTCCTTTTGTTGTAGCTCTCACTCAATCTAGCCACAAAAACTGCAGTGCAAGGGAAGAGGAGGCTGAGGAATGGGAGCCCAGAGAGCCCTGCTGCTGCATGTCCTGGCACTAACAGGAAAGCAGGAACCTGCAATGCCAAGGCTCGCCAAGAAAACAGCGTGTCCTGATCGAGTTAGGCAGGTAGTTAGAACAACTCCAAACTGCTCTGAGTACAGAAGAGATGGATGCAGAGGTCTTCTGGATCATGCACCAAGCAATCCTGATTTCTGTAAGATATTTATAAACCAGTCAGTTTTAGCTGGCACCAACTCAGGATTAAAGGAGCTCCGGCTCCAAGCCCACACACGACACTCAATGCTTCAAAAAAAATTTGAGGCTCTTCCCATCCCAGCTTTTTTACATCCTCATTTTTCTTGACAACAGCATGATGGTCTCATAAACAAGGAAACATCCTGCTCACCACAAAGTTGAAAGACAGGTTTTTTTGAGCTATTCCTCTGGTTGGTGTTGAAGGTGGACTCTGATGAGCCCATCTTGAAAACTGGGGAATTCCACTGCAGCTTCAATAAACTGTTTTTCCTACATGAAAAATTTTGAAATACAAACCAAATGTATAGAAAACTCCAGGATTTCTGCAGAAGGCCACATGGATTTCAGAGGCCTTTCTTTTAAATGATCTCCTTAAATAGACCTTTAAGAAGCAACCAACATTGGAAATTTAGCTTTTGCAATATTTGGATCTGTACACCTTTCCAAAAATGCAGCCAAAGCTTTGCTGATGGAAGACCTAAGCTGCTCCATTCAGAGGCCAGGGCAGAGGAGGGGGCTGAGCACAGCAGTGGTTGGGGGGAAGGGGGACAATTCCCTGAGCCTGGGGAGCCCCCACAATGGGAACTGGAGCTGCAGGAACCTCCACAGAGTGAGCGTGCACGTGTGCTGTCACTCAGAGAGAGAAAGGCTTTCTTTTGATGGGAGACACACCTCTCCTTCTTTCCCCAGCAGGAGGAATGGAAATGTGCCTGGCTTCCCTGCAAACACGCAGCAGATCCTTCCCCACTGGTGCCAGTCAGTTGACTCTATCTCAGTATTTTTCCATTTGCTTCATACAAGTAAAAATGATGGTTTTTAACAAGATCTCTATCCCCTGTTTTGCCACAATGCCACATCCTGCTAGGAGGATACTCTTTTGACAATAAATTTCTATTAAACTGCAATATGCTCTTAAGTGGCAGAATCTTTTTCAGTTGGCAACATGTGAAATATGTGTTCTGTCCAACGGCTGTATTGGAACTGAGCTATCTAACTCTCCTTATATACTTTTGAACACTTCTTTTTCAGCCCAGTTAGATTACGGAAGGGAAAATCACTCAGTGGCATAAATGATAAATACCTAAAGGATATTTAGCGCTTACTTTCTGACAAGTCCAAAAGTGAATTTGCTGCAAAATAATGAACTTAAGTGACCCCTGCTGACTTCTCAAGGAATGACATTCCATAGGGAGTCCCATCTGCGAAACAAACAGCTCAGGTACAAAATCAAACCCTTTGTCTCGGCTCCTTGGACTTTTTCTTGGAAAAGAATTCTTTCTCAGAAAGTTACTGGTGATCTGAAATGGTGCTGTAGTCTACAGTTTTGGCTGGTCCATCTAATCATTGAAAAAAAGGATAAAAGGTCAGATTTGAACCCTTGCAGCAGCCAGACACAGTTAATTTGTTTTTCAGGAGTATTTTCAGTTAAGCATAGCTGGAATCTGAACATCTTATATGTGCCCACAAATCTGGCTGGTGCCTTCTGGCCTTCTGTGTGATGCAAGGGGCTAATAAAACGTGGCAGCACTTGATGTCAGATAGTTTGTCTCTGCCTTGTTTAATCACTCTGAATGGAGTGATGCTCAAGCCCAACTTGCATTCGCTATCGGTCTGCGAGAGGCTGCTGAGAGCTACTTCTCAGCAATCAGCTTGAACCCTTGGCAAGACATCTGTCAAGTACACTTTAGCATCCCCACAACCTCGAAGTAAGAGAAGTGGCCTTCTCAATTTAGATGCAATATTAAAGGCAGTTGACAGAAATCTTACATCCCGCTGCCTTTTCTCTCTAGGTTGGCAATTCTGATCCCATTAAAGTCAGTGGGAGCCTTGTCATTGACTTCAATAGACCAAACACTACAAACACAGTGTTCAAGATGGAATAAACACAACTGGATAACTCTCAAACTCATTGAAAACCTAAAATCCTATTAGGTTATCGAGGTGTCTTGACACTCAAGAGACACTTGAAACTCCAGAGGCTCAGGCATTTCACACAAAACCCAGGATGTGTCCGAATGAGGAGGCAGCGTTGCTATTGTGCTCGTTAAACTCTTAAAACACATGAGTTAAGCTTTCAGCACAAATCATGGCGTTAGGTCCAGTTGACTGCAGCACAAACTTGGTCAGAACATCTACACCCCAAACAAAAGAATTGCAAGTTCAGACGAACTTTCTCAGACTTCTCATGACCTCGTCTGCAGTGGAGTGGGCTGCTTGGTTGGTACGGCTTCATTGCAAATGCAAATGTTTATCCAGTAAGACAGCACACTTAAAAAAATAAACCAAAAGAAAAGCAAAACAGAAAAAATGACCATCCAGCCTCATCTTGTGTGTTGGTGTTTACAAAACCCAAGATATCACAACAATGGAAATTATTGAAGAATGTCTCATAGGATGTACTAAAAAAAAAAAAAAATCCCTTCACAAAGGCATATGCTGCAAATGGCTTAAAAGCATCCAGGTATTCTTGGAAAGTGCAATAGCAGATAAGCTTCCCTTTTAATTTGTCTTAGACTAGGTGTTAGTGCAAGTTACGACCAAGAATTTAGCACATCCATTCAAATTATACCTAAAGCACTAAATCCAGCACAGCAGTAATTTTCTAGTCTTTCATACTTCCCAACTTAATGAAAAGAGACGTTAATGTCCCAGCCATAGATTAATTAGATGGAATCATTAAGAATTATTTCCCAGGTATCTTTTGCTAATACACGTATTATCATTGAACACTACCAACCCTGCGTGGAAGGTTAATGTTATTTTGGAAGAATATTTACAGTATCGGGGATAGAAAACCCAATATCTAAAAAAATATTTTCCACCTGCAGCTATCTGTCATCCATCCCACACAAACTTTGAAAGCTTTCCACTATCTGTCAAAACACAGGTTTTGATGCAATAAAGACTGTAATTATTGAGCATTTACAAGAAATAATATTTTCCCTCTGGTACACGTTATAACAGTTGTTAACATGCAAGTATGAATACTAATGCTCCAAGCCCACCTATACTCTTCACAGATGATAAGGATTTTTTCGAATACTAATACAGAGGCAGGTATCATAAAAGAGCAAGATAAGACTGAATATAGGTTTTGAAAAGTAAACGTCAATCAGAATAAGGTTTTTAGAGGCATAAGAACTTGATTTGAGGTAGAGTTTGGAAATAAAGCTGACAATTAGATCCAGAGATATAAACAGCACTTCTTTTGTGTTGAAAAATAAAATGATCCTTTTGCAACCAAAATACCAGGCTACAAGATGTGTGAAGGAAACAATACCGAGGATGCAACAAAACAGCTCTGCAGATGCCACGCTAGCAGATGGCTTAAGCTGGCTGAATTACTGTATAAACATTTAACTGAGAGTTTGATTTTATAAGTGTGGAAATTATACAAAACAAAAAGAAAATTATTCTAAGAAGCACTTAAATTAGTAATTTGTAATTTTCTCTGCCAAGATGGCCTAGCTCTGCTGCCTTGCAAGAGTCCATTGAAGAGGGGGTTCTGGAATCTGTGAGAGAAATTGCACACCGTAAAAGGGAGCACAGAACCCAGCAAGGCACTTAAAGGTAAATATATACCTTTCCACTGATGGTGCAGCTCGAATCCATTCTAACTGCAAGTTAATAAAAAATCTCCCCGCCCCTCCCCACTCTCCATTTCCTCCTTCGTGTCTAGATAACAAAGGCTGTGTCTCTCTGTTTATATCTCAGTAACTTCTACAGCAACCGCTTGTCGTGTTACTTGGGCTCAATTGTAATACGTGGGCAGGAAGGGCACAAGAGAAAAAGGCTCTTTGTGCATAGATATCTTCAACAAATACCAGTCAGAAGGCGGAAAGGCAAAAATATACAGGAAAAGAGAGAAGAATTTAATACAGAAATAATGTGGCTTCTTGCTACAGAGTACAGTCCGGATAAAATAGAACATCACTGTTGAATTGATGGGTTTGGCCTGATTAATGCCTAGACATGTGTCCCAGGTGAATGTTTTCTATCGTTTTGCAAAGAAACAACAGGCAAAACAGGAGGCTAATGATGGGTACAGGGTTTTGTCCTGATTTACTGAATGTCAAAGCAATCTGTCCTCAACATTTCCCAAAACGGTGACAATTTTTTCTTCTGCCTTTACTGGTGAGCAACCAGACCCCGAACAATTCTAGCGATGATTGCCACGGCAGTGTCAAACCTGCCCCTTGAAACTTGCCACGCTGCCGGTGTCGGTCTGAACGACATCCTCCTCAGATGCTCCCCAGCAAGCACAACCACAACTGCTGCTTGTGCTGCACTTACTGACACTTCACCACTCCAAAGGCCAGCTAACCATTTCACATTCCTCGCTTCTGAAAAGCCAAAACTTGCTATTCCAGAACTGAGTTCACCAATTACATTGGGTGCAGATAGTTCTAATAAAAGACTAAGTCATCTTCTTCCTCAAAGCCTCTGTTTTCCCTGCTGTCTGCATTCCAAATTCTCCATTTGGTTTAATGATCAAGGAGAGCTAATAACTTCTCCCTCTAAGCGGTTTCATTGTGCCAGGAACAAAATAAATTATCATCCCTCTTACATCCTAATACAGAAGTTTCTCCTAACTCTTTCTTCCTGTTCTTCACTTTTTTTCTCTTCCTATGCATTCCCTTGCTTATATCTCCTTTCCTTCCAGTTCATCTGTTCCAAACCAACCACTTGTCTGCTTGGGATTCCCCGATATCACAACACAAAGAATCTGGAAATCAAATTGATTTAGGAATTACCATGGTGGTTTAAATCCACCTCATCCTGCTAGGCAGGATTTTTGAATCTTATATCGAAATGTTTTTCTCTGTTATACCCGATGTTGACATCAGAGACTGAGAAAGGTGAGAGAACCCCTTTATTGACTGCAGGCCATGGGCAGCTCCAGCTGCTGATCCCATAGGTGATTTAACTAATTAAGAAATCCACTTTGTCAAGCTTGCCTCACAACTTTGCTGTTTCCATTTTTTCTGCAGTCTTCCTAAGTTTCCTCTCTCCCGTGAACCCATCAAGCCTAATTCCAGAACCAGATCCATGACTTGTATTTCTCCAGCTTTTGACTATGAAATGGAGAAGCTGGGGTCTGTTTTCAGCGTCTTGCTACTGGAAAAACTATTTTAAAATTTATTTTAATGAAAGCAAACTCCAACACTTAATTCAATAAACCAAAAATCTATGTTAAAACGCAAAGCAGATGACACTTGCTTGTGAACATTGTGACAAAGTGATGAAGCTTCATAGTATAGTCCACGTGTCTAATTAATATTTCATGAAAAATATATTTGATAACAGGATGGACTTCCTCTAATCAAACTATGATTGATCGAGAAACACACTATTAACAAAACCCCATCTCACATGATCTTTGCCTGTTCAATCAAATTATCTCTAAATAAACAAGTGGTACATAGACCTAAAGAAAATATTAACCTGTAAATTACTAGTCTACCTCTTCTCTCCTTGAGTGTTGAAATTATAGGGCAGAATGCTGTTATGACTCAGGTCATAAATCATAATAGAAAAAGAATATTTGACTGGATGTCCAGAGATTCTGATACAAAGAGTTTAATTCAACAGAGTAAAAATTTATATTCTGAATGACTTTAAATACCTTCTCTGTGTACTTTTTGCCTGCTGGAGTACTGGAGGAGTTAAAAAAGTGGAAATGTGAAAAACTGAACTTAGATTCTCATGACCAGAGACAGGATGGTCATTCACATGCACAAAAAGTACACTTAAACCTCTCTTGTTTCTTGAGATGAGCAGACAAAGAAATTCAGATGAACTTTGCCTTTTGGAACAAGCACCTCCATGCAAAGCTCCCTCTCTTTTTTAGGCTAATAGAAATTGGTACATTTCTTCCATCTTTGTAGGAGCTAAAATACATTATTAAAACCTAGAGTTCAGTTACAGTGCCGTAAATCACCACTGCTACCCAGGTTCTAAATTTTAATTTCACTTCAATCAGAATCAATTATTCCACTTCCCACTCCTGGCTTCTCACTCAGCACTGGGGAAGGAACATCAGCCGGGGACACTGCTGCCATGGGCTGTGCCAGCACCCCTCCACCAGACACTGCTGCAGGGGAATCATTCAGCTTCTGATCCCATGGCCAGGGCCCCAGATGGGGCTGGGGGAGCCTGCGACGTGCAGGTTCAGAGGCAGCGCACATGGGAACAGACACGAGCGCAACCACAGGCTTATGAGCAGTGACACCAGTGTCATTTACATGTCACGTACACTTAGAAATCTCCCGTGGCGATTGAGAGCAATGAAATCCTGCTGTACAAGGTGTACTGCGTGTGACAACTGAAATTACAAGCAGCACCACCAAGCCATGCTCGGAGAAGCTTCTGTAATTTTTATCTGATTGACAGATGTTTACAGGAAAGATGTGCTTTATTCTTAGGATATGAACATACAAGGCAAAAAACAAAGTCCTTGTATTTCCAAACAATCCAGGCCATGGTTTAACAAGCAGCATAGATGCTGGGTACAGAGCACAGGCAATCCTGACTTGTGTTGGTTTGCCGCCCACGCTCAGCTGAGTCATCCCAGGGGCTCTGCGTGAGTAACTGTTAACCAACACGAGGACAGCAGTGAATTCCTCCTCAGTTCAGAGCTCAAACTCAACTTATTCTGAAAGCAACAACTACGACAGCGTGGGAGAAAACAGGATGCCCACCACTCTGCCTTTCGTATAGCAGACGAGATAAAGGAGGAAACCAATGCGTGATGAGATGAGGCATGTTTTTCATTAAGAAAAGGGACAATAGCAACAGACTCTTAAAAAAATCTATTTGAAACAAGACAGAGACTTAATCCAGACAAAATTTAGCTAGTTCTGAACAGGAAGACTCTTCTCAGTAGCAAGTTATGGAGAGTGCAGTCTCCTAACTGCACCCTAATTTCGTTGGGGTAAGGGCCTGGGTGTCATCCAACTGCTCAGTGTCAAGCTCCTAGGCATCTTGATGCCTAATGTACATTTATGTTTCATGCTGCCACAGCACCAGGAACCATTACCAGCTAAGAAGGGTACATTTCTGTGGATACATNTGTTTCATGCTGCCACAGCACCAGCTAAGAAGGGTACACTTCTGTGGATAGACGATGCGGCTGAAATTTCTTTGGGGAGCCAAGCTTGGTTGTGTAGAGCACGTTCTGAAGTCCTTTACCGGCTCCTTCCACATCAGTCCGAGATGTCAGAACCTCTGCCCCACACCTTGCTGCTCATCACCCCCTGCCTGCCAGCAGGTACCACCCTGCACTACCTGCAGCCCCAGCTGCTCCCCTAATCACTCAGATGATTCAGTTGGAGGCTGCCTTAGCAGAGACCTATTATTTAAGCTGCTGAGGATACCCGGCTTATTTTGCCAGAGCTGTGCTAGGGCAGCGGTGGCAGCAGTTCTGTCAGAGCGATCGTGACGCGCCGCTTGACGTGAGCCGGGGGCAATAAGATTTTTGGCAGACACAAGCCCCATCAGACAACGATGCATGAACATAGCCTTAGAGCTTGCTCAGACGTCTCTGCAGTATTAATGACAAAATCCAACAATCACCCTGGTGGGATTGAGCACGCGTGAAAGCTCCGGTAAGTTAAAACAATAGGGGAAAAATTCTTGTTCAAAAAAAGGAAAAATAAGAGAGCTCCAATACAAGGCATTGCAGGAACAATTAATTTAAAATAGAATAATCAAACTCCTGTATTTGGGAACTCCTTGCTTTATCCTCAGTACTTTCAAGTTATCTATTGCTTGTAGCATCTAAACTACAGAAATGACACACAGTGTTACGTAGAAGTGGAAGAGCTTCCAAGAGGCTACAACAGTCTATTTTCTGCTGTTGTTGGCTTGGGCTGGCAGAGAACAGATAAAAGTTCAGACTGCTCAATAGCCCAGAACTCACTTAAAGAGTCAATTGAAGCCATGGCAGAAACATCATCACCTTCTGTGAATGCTGGGCAAACTGCACCGGCATGGTTTGAAGTTGATTTCTCTTCCTTTCAAATAAAATAGCCTGTGAATTGATTAGAGGTAATAGAATTATTGGATGTTAGCAAGGAAGGGGATTTAAGGAAGATGTAATGACACCATCAAAGCTTTGTTGGGTTGCTTTTATTAGCCTGAATCAGCTTAGAGCAGTCCTGACACTAAGAGGTTAGAGGAAGTCTGTTAGAGGCTTGCCTATGGGATGAATACATAACAAAATCCTTTCGTGAGGGGAAAAAAAAAAGTAAAAACCCCCACAGACATGCACCAAAAAAGAACGACAAGTACAGTACTTTAACAGGGAAAATTTCCTCAGAAAGGAAGCAAGCAATGAGGCTAGGAGAGGAATAAATGGTGTAGAAATGACAATCGCTCTTCAGTCAGGGCCCATGACTGCACTCACTGCTGATAAGATCCAGCATGTGTCAGTTGTCAAGTGTCTCTTGTCACACTTCAATGTGAACTTTACAGCGAAAGGGGGACAAGAGGCAGTGAAGGGGAAAATGGCACGGCTCAGAAGGACTTGTGCACTCAGTGTGAAGCCATTTCAATTTTATATTCTAAAGGACTTTGTAGGTGATCCCATGAATGCAATTATTCTCACCTAATAAAAGCAACATATGCTAAGACAATTAAAAGATTTTATTATACATCTATTCATTGTATTTAGTTTTAGACAGCAGATAAACCTAATTTGAAACAAGATGTTTGCAAGGCAGGAAGCAGAAATAATCGTGGTCTGTATCTATAAGAATATTAGTGGTTCATTATATTCTTTATATAAAAAGGTGAATTAATAAAACCTTCCTTTACTAATGACAATTTCACCCAGCAAATGAACAACCTAATTATAAAGCTCTCATTAAAACAGCATAACTTTCGACTCAGGGTGTCCAGTTTGGGCGAGTGTACATTTAAGTGACTTTATTACCCATCAGAAATGTCTATTTGCAGGCACATTCCCCGTCTGACATAAACCTCACACACTCACCCTTTCACCAAGACATAAAGGTTACCCCACCACAAATTAACTCCTCTGCTTTGGGCAGAGATGTGCCATTGTCCTGGTGGCCAACAACCTGAGTTTCTCTAGACTTGCATTACTGAAAATAAAATTATCAGCTCTAGAAAACCAGCTGGGTTGGCCTGTACATTGCAAAGTGAAGATTTCATGCTGTCAGATCAGAACCAGGGCTTAGAAATCAGTGCTAATTCTGGAGAGCAAAGGAAACACTTCTGGGTCAGAGATAAGCTCATGGGTGAAGTTTCCTGGCAGACATGGAGTGGAAGCTCTGGAGCAGCCAGGCAGCGTGGAAGGAAGAAAGTCGTGGGTAATTACGGCAAGATTTGCATATGACCGCAGTGACTCCCCTCGTTGAGGCAAATGAAGGGCACCAAGGGACTCTGCTGCTGGGAGCCACCAGAATTAGGCAGGAATCCACCACTTCATGCATAACTGATAACGTGTCACCTAAAAATCTGATCTTCCACAACAGTTGTGGAAGGGTTCAATCCAGAGCAGTCCCACGTGGCCAGGAGTGCCAAAGACCACATGTGAAAAACATCCTTCAGAACCTCTCCCTTTTTTCCCTTGCCAAACAAGCAATGTCAGAAGGCAGCCCCTGTGCAAGGCTCTACCTGAAACCACAGTCATGGCAGAAGGATACACTGCAAACAAAAATGGCACATCTGCAGAAGGAATTTTTGCAGTTCTTAAAAATCTTAAAACGAGGGAAACAGAGTCGAAGTGACCAGTTGCAGAGCATCTACAGCACCCAAAATTTCAGTGCAGTGTTATCAACCTGTCAACAACTCTCTACATTCATGTGAAAAATACTATGAAAACCCATTAAGAGTGAAAATAAAAAGGAAAATAAAAGGACATAGGGAACAAGAAGGTTGAAAAAATATTAAAACGTGCATTTCTTGGCTCTCCTACACAGTCCTGAGTCGGGGACAAGTTTGGTGAAGCCTATCAGAGATGTTTTCCCAGCTGTGGAAGAGTAGAATGAAACATCTTTTTTGGGATGGCAGGGCAATGTCTGGCTTTTGTTATAGGTACTTTTTTTTTTGGGTGAAGGCAGAAAAAGAAGCATTAATATCAGTCACATAGAGCAGCTACCCCAACTTCAGTACTGACGTGGATACCAGCTACCACAACTTGCTATTGAAAGGAAAAATGGGTTGAGATTAAAAATTCTTAAATCCTTAAAATAATTCCTCCTCTCCAATGCAGCCACAGTGTGATTTACTGTTACGGCATCACACACGTGAATCCACCACAGGAATGTTCTCTGAGCTGGGTAATGTTCACATATGGAGTTACTGGTGACTCGGTGCTACAGGTTTTATATCAACCAAGTTCTTTTGACTCGCCTTCAGCAAGAGTGAGAAATGACAAAACACAGAGTCAGGAGAGTGCCCTGACTTGGGGAGTATCAGATGAAAGTTCCATCTCAAGAAAAGTACTATAATTACTGAGCACAGGTTTATAAATACTACTTGACTAATGATTTAGAGCAGTGAAGCAAATGGAAAGTGTACCTAAACCTGACAATCATCAGCTATTTTCCCACCAGTACTTGAATATCTATGAAGCAAAAATATCACTAAAGATCTGGCTAACATGAACCATGACTCATTAATAACACAGATATTTATCAGCATCCTGTCATAGATACTCTTAAAAAATAACTGTGAATCGTGTGCAGCATAGATCCTTTGCCTGGCTGCTGGTATTGAAGTTTATCCTATTTAAACTTTGGACTATGACACAATGCAGGAACCGACTGTTTTACGTTCCTGTCCCACAGAGCAGCTCCAGGGAATCCTACCAAATGGAGGCCCCCTTTCTTTACTCCAAGGACCTTTAGTAAATAACAAAAAGCCAGATTTTCTTCAAAGGTTGCAAACACTTCTCTTTGGAAGCATCTCAAGTGTACACGTTGAACTTCAAATTATTTTTTTTATTTTATTTTCTTGATGCTGGCAGATTTTTTTTCTCTCTTTTATTAAAGCCACAGTCCTCTCCTCTCCTCCCTCATGGGAAGGATTTCTTTATTAAAACCTGCATCATTATTCCCCTATCCCCCCCTGCTCTGCATCAGCTCACAGGCCTCTACACTTCCTTTAAAAATAAAAATGTGCACACGGGTGCAAAAGCTTGATGCAGAGCCTAATGTGGATCATACCCTAAAGGAAGAAAAAAAAAACCACTGTGAAAACTGACTTTACGCTGGGAGTGTGTGACAAAAAAAAAAAAAAAAAAGCAGAGTCTGGTATTAACATTCCACCTGGGCCTTTGTTTGAGTATACAGATTTGAGAAGGAAACGTGGATCTCTCATTATTTATATGACCAAAGTCTCCATTTTACTTGGCACCTCTTTAAGGTTATAAAGTGGATGTGATGTGCAATGATTTATTAAGAGATCATACTGCTCCTGTGTAGCTGTTGTATCCAGCATTTTATGCTGTACCTCACACAACTGCAATGTTTGCCAGCCAGCCCATGAACAAACGAGCAGCTTGCTGCACTATAATATGCATGGATTATAAAAGTATTTCATTTCCAAATGCTGCATTTATTGCAGGAAAACGAGAAGATTGCACAACATCACTGTACTTTTGTATGGCTTTATCACCTGACTGTGAAGCAAAACAACACAATCACAAATTTTAAAGTACCATGTTAATAAATGATCACTGTGTACTAGAAGGGGAAAAAGGCAACAATGATGGACTTTTTACCTTTTTTTTTAAAACTGCCATAATGCTCTGCAGGGCAAAATAAAAAAAAAAAACTTAGAAAATCACCTGATCTTGATGTTGGAAAGGTGCCAAGCCCATCTGAGGTCCAAATCTATATGTACATAAAAAAGCAGGAAGCAGTCTTAAAAGGAAATGCTAATTAGCTTCCTGGGATTTCAAATTTTAAAAGCTTCTGTGATTGAATTTATTTTAGCAATTCTTTCTTTAAGGAATGTGAAAATTGGCCCTACAGTCGAGACTTCAAACAAACAGGATGAAGAAGCATAATCCTTCATAACATTGCTTTTTGCACTCAAAATTATTATAGTCATATGTTGAGGACTGATCAATAAAAGAGAATTATACTTCAGTATAATGGCTATTAAGGTGAAATGACTTCTGGTCAACTTTATCAAAATACTAAGAAAAGCTGGCAGAGTATTAGCAGTATTAAACACAGAACAACCAGTTTGTATAAGGGGACGGAAATGTGCTCTTAGCAGCAGGGGTACTGTGATTTTTACATTGGATGCAGCATAAATTAAAATCTTCTGCATTATTAACAACAGCGAACACCTCCTTTGGGGCACAGATAGTAATGAAAGTTCACATTTGAATTAAAGCACGGATGCTGCTGAATAGAGACAAAAAAGTAAGGCAGAAAACCAGAGTCCATTCAGGAGGGACAAATGCATTACCAATATGTGAAGGAGTAAATCAGGGGTTTGAAACATCCGTATTTTTCTCCATATGATTATCACACCTCAAGACCTAGCTCAGAACAAGTTTTGGTTTAATGTTATTTCTTTACACAAAGCTTTCAGTAAAGCACCCAGTAAACCCTGGACTCAGGGCCAGCCCCTTCCATGAAGCATCCAGCAAACCCTTGTGCATCCAGAACCAGGTGCTGACAAGTTACCTATGTACAGAGGAGCCTTGATTAATTCAAGCATCTAGGAGCTCCTCTTTTAAACACTTCTTGACAACATTTCTAGTTCCACACTGCTTTCAAGGAAAGAAGTTTTCCATTTTCCTGGAGCCAGTCACCTTGCTGAATGCTGACAGCAACAGCACAAATGCAGAACAACGACATATTTACTGCAGGTCAGTTTTCGAGCTGCTACAATATCAATTTAATATTCCAGGAACCACTGGGCTTCACAGTTCACTGTATGGGACATCATATACATATATATATACACTAAAACTTTAAGTAGCTAAAACTCTCCTGGCTGTTGGGCCAGGGTAGCCACGTTACACAAACTGCCTGGCAGTCTCTCGCCTTGTCCTTATTGCAAAAATGATGCATTTTTTCAAGCTTCTGCAGAAGGGCTGCTTTCAGTAGGGGCTCAGAAACGCTGATTTTAAACACTCTAATTTTTAAGCCAGCTCTTGTTTTATAGAGGTGATAAATTTTTGAGATGATGGAGCAGAGCAAAGTTAGTCTGCTGCCATGAACTTTCGGGGTGTAGGAAATAGCCAAACCACTTCACACAAAAATGGGTTCTGCCTGACAAGGGTGGACAAGACCCTTTCCAAGTGCATGGTCATGGCCACCAGCTGGGTCATATCTACCCTCTCTCTTACCCCAGGATGCATCAAGGGAGCTCAGGGGATCACAGGTGCTTCTGAGGTGGTGCAAGCAGGACAGGGCACGGCTAGAAATAACATACACCACCTGTAAATTCACTGAGCCTATTTTAAAATAAGTTAGTAGGAACGAGACTCTGCTGAAAGCATTTTTTGTGAGGGGTTACAGGAGACTTGGGTCTGTGGGAAACGAAATATCTGTACCCAAAGGAATCACACGAGGGCAAGACTTCAGAGCTGCGTCTCAATAGCTCCCACAGAGAATTAGGAGGAATAAAAAGTGTCTTGTTTATTCCACTGAACACTAAAGTCCCAAAGAGGGACCAAATGAATCTCTCCAGTGGGAAAATCTGCCTAAGGGAATAATTTAGCCCTAAAGAAATAGAAATTAACAAGAAATTAGGGCCCTCTAATTGTTTTGCCCGGTGCCATAATACTTTGTGGAGATTTTAAAAGATGTGGCTGTGCAATTAGAAATTTCCCAATTAAATATTTAGGCATTAGTATTTATAGTAAAATTCTGTACAGAAGTTTTGAGAATAGCATTCAGAGAAACATAAAAATTAGGGAGATAGACTTACTTTGAGAAAACTTCTAAAGAAAGATAGTCTAAGATTGCCTTTGCATTTGAAACATGGAATGTGACATTTAAAGGATTTTCCAAAAATTAAGCAACACATTAAACCAGGCTTCCTGATCAGCCTTCCTATACGACCTGAAGATTCTTAAAAGCTACAGTAGCATGCATCCTTCATTTCTGACACATTTGTCTTTGTTTAAGGCATATTTAAACATGTTTTCACAATAAAGGAGCTCAAGATGAGAATACAGCTGACCATCCTTGTTGTTCTAACGTTTGGCTGGTATTTGTTGCCATGAAGCAGCCTTTTGAAAGATGATCACTGTACCTGAAATGCAGATAGTTATAAAAATGGCATTAATTTGCTTAGACCGGGAGATTTTCACAGGAGAGCAACTAGCAGAAAACATTATGAAAATGTCCAAGAGGACTGGTAATTGAGTTGATTAGTATGACCTTGGTTATGAAGGTAATAGAAGAGTGAATGGTGCTTAGACTGAGTTATAACCCTGCTACCTTGCTCGGAGATGTAGCGAGGTATGTAATTTGTTCAGGGTGAATCCAGCAGCCTGGCCTCTCCCTGACAGGGTAATACACTCTGCCTAGCAGAGCTTGGCCGGCCACTGCTCCTACCCCAGCAGAGTAAACAGAGCAGGGTCAGGCGAGGGATGATGAACTGTGTGCTTCCCTCAGCTCAATATGGTAATTTTCTGCTGGCAGACACTTTTCTGTTAAAGGTTTCTTCAAAAATTAGGAAAATTAAAAGCAACTCACAAGAACTTTAAGAGTGGAAACTTTCCAGTTTCAGAGCAGAGAATCTGCATCTCTTTGAATTAAACTCCAGACAAAACCTATCTTGATTTACCTACCCACCCAACCGCATGGTTCTGGTGTTGCTTTTTAACACATCATATTTCCACCCCGTGACAATTCCAGAAAGGCTTTAAAAAGTCAAGGTTTGTCTCGCAGAATAGGGCTTTATTTGTTCAGGAACTGATTCAGCTAAAGGCCTGAATGCACAAGTGCTGTGATTGCCTTTCTTGCACTAGATTAACTGTGATTATTTAAAGATATTTTAGGTGGCCTCCCTTTGCAGGGGAAAAAGGCATCCAAAGCAATTAAACAAATTAGACAAAGAAGGTGAGGAAATACAATTTTAAACACCACAGTTTGCATTCTTGTCCCCACCAGTAACCTGGATGAGACATAATAATCTAACAGGCATCTACAGAAGCATTCTGAGAAAAAAAAGTAGTCACAGAAAGGAATCTTTAAATACTAAACACCAAAATATATAGATTTTTTTTAAATCAAGGAATGGATCAAAAGCAATGTCTTCAAAGTCAGCATAATTTAAATATTACCCCTTTCCTTCCATCCCTGACGAGCTGTCTTGCTATTTTATTGCAAGTTTCACAAACGAATAACTAGCCAAGGTTCCCTAGAAGGAAAATGCTTACATAAAAGATTCAATTAAATTAAAATTACTCAGTTCAGTCTGTGTGTGTCCAACGCAAAGTCTGCTTTACTAGGAAACCAGGCATAGATATTCAGCTAAAAATTGCCACACATTAGACATGTAATTCCAGGCCATATTTCCCTACAAAGTACAAATCAGCTCTCTTTTGGTTTCATAGCTATCAGGATGTCATCATATTCTTTTTCTGAGGAAATCTGAGAGGATGAAAGGAGGCGCTTAGGAAATAATTTTGCATTTTCTCTTAGAAATTAAAAATCTTTCATTTCTTCTCATTTATTTAAGTGCCACAGAGAAATGGGGTTAGAAATGGATTTAGAAAATAATCCAAGACATCTAAAGAAAACTGTAATCTCAATAACATTCCAACTATAATCATTTCAGGGGCAGAGGAGTAAAAGCAGTTTCTGTCTGTCCATGGATTTTAGAGACTTGCAAAACTACAAGGCTCTCTGAAATCAGGTGTTATATATTCGGCTCTCATTTCACAGAGCTAAAATCAAACTGAATATTTAATTCTAAGTATAAACTAATGACCTGATCCTGAATCATGTAGCATGAAGATAGATTACTGTTGACATGCAGAGTCCCAGTGAAATCCCTGGGATATTGTTTGAGCCGAACAGCCGCCTGCCTGCGACACAAAGCTCAAAACAGCAATGCTGAAATGGAGCTTGGGATGTTAATTCACAGTTACCATCTTTAACACCACATTTTTAATATCATTCCTCCTGTTGTTTTGAAGGTCAGTGGATCCAGAGGAAATTTCCCACTCTCAGAGCAATGAGTATGGTATGAAAGCAACAACAGCTTTCATTTTCAAGTTCCGCTGTTGAGGGTTTATATTGCAAAGCAAAATAAAAACAACTCCAGCTAAGCCTTTAGCTGTTTGTAAAAGTTTGCAAGCTACAAGCAGGACAGATTTACTTGTGTTTTACCAGTACTGAGCTGACACTAATTATCCCACTGTGAACTTTGGATGAAATCCTCGTCCTGCTGAACTGATGGGAGTTTTGCCACTGACTCCAGCCACACGGGGACTTCACCCCCTGGCTTCGGCTCTGTGCCACGGCCTAATACTTTCTGCGTAACCAGGCCCATAAAGTTTATCTTGAAAGCCAAAAATTATTAGGTCAACTTACAAGCACTCTGCCTTTTCCCCTTCCGGAGGGACAGCTTGTTTTACTCACCGTGTCCCTGCTGCCGATGGAAGCTGCTCCTCCATCCTTGAGGGAGCCGTGCCGGAGCGAGCGGCCTCGCCTGGTGCAGGCAGCCAGCGCTCATTTATTAGTATGCACTACCCAAATTCAAAGACTTTCCAAGGAAGTTTGACTGCAGCGGGAGCATTCTGATTTATGAAGCTGGGTTATCATTTTTAAACCACAGCCCTGTCCCCAGCCTGACTCGACTGACAATGACATATGCCCAACATGTTTGTCAGGCCTCACAGGCTGATTTCTCATCCCCACCGCAGCTCTCCCCCATGCTGGGACCAGTTACACCCCATTTCCCCACAGGTGGGTCAACTGGGCACTCGGACACCCATCCGTAAATGGCTGCAGCTGTGCTGGTGCAAAACCCTGCACAGCAGCAATTGCTTTAAAAAAGAGAGAAAATTTTAAAAATCCGGTTTTACAAAACAAGCTCTGTGCAATTGCAGCATGCACTGCAGCCACTACGGCGGAGTTAGAGATTTCCAGACAAATCAGACTTGCAAAAAACCAGGAAAACAGCAATCTAACACCAGGCATGTGTGTCCTTGCAGGCCAGCATGGATATTTGTTGCTTCTAAATGTGAACATTAAATGCTCCTTCTCCCTCTCCACCTGACCATCAAATTTTCAAAAAAACCACTTCAGAACACATTTGGACATGCCTCCTTAATAGGAGAAAAATGTCATACAACCAACACATCTTTCCCATGTGGAAAGAGAACATTCTGCATTACAAACATACGGCAAATGTAACCAGAGGAGGTATAGGTGGGTACAGAGATCTAAGCAATGGAAGCATGCCTGTCTGGAGTCCAAAGAATTACATTAAAGATGCTCAAGCGTCATTTTAAGAGCCCGTATCTTGACATCAAGCAGACAAAGATGCTTTCACGGTCTTTCTTCAAGCAAGAAGGCAGAAACACAAGTAGGGATTTTCTTTTATGCTCAGCAAGAAAAAAACCTGAGTATAAACACCAAAGTATTTATTCTTCCAGCAATCCCATGAAATGCACTGTTATTCCCATTTTACAGATGAGGAACGGAGTCACAGAGAGACCTTCTGGCTCATAGTTTAAAGGTGGTTTAAAAACTGAGCTGAGGACACTGTGTTCACATCCAGTGTTTGAGCCACGAAACCAGAATTCATCCTTCATAATAAGATCAGCTTTTCATTCAGCAACTATGAAGGTGCTGAAGGAATTCAGTAAATTCTTCTGTAAAAGCTACATGATATTAAGATGAAAACTAGCAAACCCGAGCTCTAGTAGCATATCCACTCAAGCAGTCTCCAAAGAAAATGTGGAAAATAGGTGTTTCATAGCTGAGGCAAGAAAGAGAAAAACAAAATGCCTTTGCAAATTATTTTGTTTGTGTGAGCAATGTGCTTTTGCTGAAAGACTGGTGTGTGCAAAAAGGGTATATTTTTGGTATGTCAGCTTCAATTACCAGCAATCTAAGAGTGAAAAGCGACAGCCTTGTCCCAACAACCTCCTCCAAAGGAGATGCCCATCAGCCGAAAGCCCTGCTCTCAGCGTGACCTTTCCTGCTTTCTGACTGGGCATAAGGGCACATAGCCATTTTACTTAAACTTCTTCTGGGAAAACTGCTTGTTAGATGTTGATTTCCAGCAGCCACTGCCCTCTGAAAAGAATATTCATGGCTGGTGTTTCACTTGGAATGCTAACGGGATCAATTTGAACTCTCTACACTCTCCGTCTCTGACTTGTTTCATACATATTCAAGGCCATTTACATCATTTTACAGAAAACTGTTTATGAGCGGGGATTCGCATTGTATTGACTGTTGCTGGGTTAATTCCTAGCATGGAACTGATCCTAGCAGGCGAGCTGGATCCCAAAAGAGGCAAGGCTGGAAAAAAATCACAGTGCCTGGAGCCAGACAAAGCAGTTTCGGTACAAGTTCCAACGTTATCCCTAACAATTTTTGTCAGGCAGCTACTGAGAGCACTTCACAGCCTGCTCACCTCCTTGCTGCTTTGTTTTCTCTATTTAAATAAAAATTACAGTCTCTCCTTTCACTCGCACGGCTAAAGGGCCCCGTAATCCAGTGTATCCTTGGCTCTGTCACTGTGCTTGCTGACCCTACAGTGAGCAGGCTCTGACCACCAAATGCGAGCAGAATAAATTATCGCTGACACTCCAATATTTAATTATGCAGCTGTCAGAGCGGCCCTTTCGAAATTCATTTTAATAAAGTGGGAACTTTTTCCTTTCAAGGTTAGAGTCAGGGGAGTCACCTTCTGTGTCAGGCTGAGGTCTCCACCATGAGCTTTGCATTCTTCCCTGAGAAGCCTGTCACTTGGCCTGATAGAAGGACCAGATAACGGCACCGATGTCTATTGGCCTCCCCCGCCCTGCCTGGATGAACATCCTTCATTTAAACCCACAATAATGAGGACCTCAAAGTCAGGCTGGCAGCCACAAGGGCAGCTCGGCAGGGGAAAAAAAAAAAATGGCTTCTTATTATAAAATTCACTCGATGTTATAGCTGCAATCTAAAAGCAATCATGTTCATCTCACTGTTTTAACTGGTTAACCAGAAATATTTAACATGTTAAAAAATGTGAGTGGAAACCCAGTGGGTGAAGCCCCAGCAGTCTGTATTTATCTGCATTGAACTCGGACAAGGAGAGGAATATTGCTTTG
Organism: Mohoua ochrocephala; assembly: GCA_013398855.1. Taxonomy (NCBI): domain Eukaryota; kingdom Metazoa; phylum Chordata; class Aves; order Passeriformes; family Acanthizidae; genus Mohoua; species Mohoua ochrocephala. The sequence continues at coordinate 310,475 of VZTA01028407.1, read as the reverse complement.
TGGGTTTCTGCCAGCAAATTATCTAACCAGATCTTTCTGCCAAATATTTAGAAAACAAAACCCTTTTTAAACACGTAGTGTGTAATGGGCAACATCCACATACTGCAACCTGCAGTGTGTGGATCAGAGGTGCTTTCTAAGATGCTCAAATGCAAAGCTGCTGTGTGTATTCACAGCGCTCTCTCACACACACACACACAGAGCACATGAAACACCACTTGTACTAAAGTGCTGGCCATAAGGAACCTTGCCTTCATGAAAACAAAGACTATTTTAAAGTACGTGGCCGCCTCTCAATTAAATCTTCACATCTGCAGATCCCCGCTTTCAAAACTTTTGATTTTTGTAGTGTGCAGCTGTGAGAAAACAGATACAAGTTTGCCACGGACGGCCCAAAAATTTGTGAGCAAGAGTGCAGTTGACCCAGATCGGCAGAAAAAGAAAAACAAGCAAAAAAATAACCTGCACATATTCCAAATCTTCTTGTTTCTGTGCGACAACACGTCTAATTTCTAAGTGATGTTAATAACAACTTTGACTTACAAGCTCTATTCCTTCCCTGGGTTCCTATGGTGCTACACAAGCACTGGAGATTTAGCTACGCAAGATTTTCCCCAGTATGATTGTACATCTTCTGCAAATGGGAGAGTGAAAAACACATAAATTGCACGTGGGCTGGGAATTAAAGCTCTCGGGGAAGCCCCACATTTCGCAGCTTAAATCAAAAGAAGACTTGCTAATGAGAGAGAAGTTAATGGGATACCATCCTACATCCCATAGGTGCTAAGTGACCTATCCCAAGACACAAAGTGTCCCAGGAAAAGGAATTAAAGCTTTAGTAAAAATGGTTTTTTTCACTTAATTTGATCCACAGTGAAGTCACAGCCAAGAGAGAACAATATGAGTCACTAGTACAAAATGTTTTACTTTCTGGATTCATTAGCACTAATGAAGAGCAGGTGCAGGGTACCAGGGGAAATGCTGTGCAGAGCAGCTCTCCAGCACGTTCTCCTGCCCAAGTTGTGCCTCAACGTTTGCTGTTTTGCTCCTTCCCTGCAAGGGGGTGCACTTTGTATCTCCCAAATAATGGACAAATGAATCACTATTCCCAAAGCCAGCAGGAAAAAAGTGCATAGGGCTCTGAAAAAGGTCAAGAGCCCGCTCAAGTTTCACAGTTTTCACAAACGTGCTGGGCTGTACTATGGGACTTCATATTAAAAAAAAAAAATCTCTATTTCTATTAATAAAACACTAAATATCTCACTCATTTTCTGTTTTCAATGTGAGATCAGCACTTCCCACCAAAAATTAAACATTTCCTCCTGATTCACCGGTTCGTCTTACGCACACCTAAATTTCTAACAACATACATCAGGGTTAACCCATCCAGCATTAGGCACCTAAAAAACAACCTTTGAGTAAATGTGGTTGCTCTTGTCCTCCTTTTGTCAGTGGGGTCAGCCAACACTTCCAGAGGCCAAGCTGGAAATTGAGTAGAACGACCCTCTGGTGGTAGCCACTGCACTGGGTTTGTGCACAGCGCCCAGGGTGACAATCTGTATTTTAGAAGCTGCAATTCAGCTGTGTGGATCCGGGTTTGGACAGTTATTTATCAGCTGCACATGCAGTACAAAGCCAACAGGGCCTGGCTTCCAAGAGGTCTACACATGTTTCTGTACTATAAATAATAACTGACAGCCTTTTTTTACCACTTATGCTAAGATTATCTCCCGCTGCTTCCTGCTTTAGGTCCTCTTGCTTTATTTTTGGCTGTGTCATTTAACTGTGGTAGAGGCAAATATTTTGACACATTGCTGGCATTTTGATCTCAGCATGTACAAAGCCGAATGCATCTTCTCGTTGGCTTGGAGCTCACCACAGATGCTTACTATGCAGAGGACATGCTCCAGGATCTGAAATTAAACCCCTAATGCATAAAGAAAATGCATTTATGTTCTATTATAAACCCGGGGAAATAAGTACCTAAAAACATCGTTGCTTTCTATGTGTTTTAACTGGGCAGCTTCAGCTTCACACCAGCACAATCCACTTGCAGGTTTCTGAGGAATACTTCCCTCCAAGCAGCATGGCTCACCTCCTGGTGTCAATCCAAACAGATTTGCTGAATCTTACTTGTCACTAATTTTTGCAGTGGAAAAATAATTATAGAACAAAACATCAGGAAAAAAAATATATAATCCTATCAACCTGGTGTGACATGCACGCATAAACATGCCAAAAATCCCAGCTGAGCAACTCACAAAAATGAGCAATTGTTGAATGCACAGACCAGGAAAGGCTTTGATTCCCCTACAATAATAGGGAAAGTGCAAATAAATTCTGAGTCAATGAGACGGCTTACACTAACCTGGCATTGGGAGAATTTTCAGTCCACAAATTCCTTCACAACTGAGTAAATTTAAAGAAATAAAACTAGATTGAGCATTGCTTTAATACCTGCTGGTGTAGTTTCCCACACTGTTCACTGGCTTGTTAAATATGAAAAAGATTTGCCTTGCAAAGCCACAGTGAGAAATACAGTCACAGATGGGTTAATTGTTCGCTCCTCGGATCTTACCACTTTTATTTTGGTTTAAATATAACCTGTTATTATAACAAGAAAACTCCCTGGCCTTGTGTACAAGACTCAAATATAATCAGCGATATCACACTGTCCCTTAATAGAAGGTGCAATATAAAAAAGATCATTTAAGATGCCAGTAGCTTCCCTCCTGACCCTGCCTGGCTGAGAGGCAAATTGCATTAGAAAATGACATGCCATTCATCTCACGAGTAGTTGCAGGAACATTTAGCTAATTAAATGATTAATAAATTTAACACTGCTTTATAATTTCATTTAGCCGTGTTGGAAATCAAACGGTGCACTGCGTGTGCACCGAATGAGATTAGGTGGGAGTTGTGGGTTTCACCGGCTGCCCTGGTAATTGAGATTAGTCTATTACTACAGTGACCTTTTTAACTTTTATACTCTCTTGTTAAAGTGAAATAAAATTTTATTCACTTTTAAGGCATATTTACTCAGTGAAATTTACGTGAAATTAAAGAAATACCAAGCTAAGAAGCATTCATTCCCTTTTTGGTTTTTTTTATCCTTATTTTGCACCCTTTTATGAATTCCTGCTTTAATTTGGCAGCTGACTACCACCACAGCACACTCTGAAACAAACTCCCTTTATTACCAAAAACAAAAATAACACCCCCAAATGCTGCAAACTCAAATACATTCAGCATGATGATGATGGGATTGGAGTAGGGGGGTTGGTGTGTACAAAAAAAGCCATAACCTCAATATACCTATGTATTTGTACACGTTTACTGTAGCTTTATCTGGAAACTACCTCGGAGTTGGAGTTCAATGGTGAATCTCTCTTTTCCAGCACAGTCAGCTGAACAATCAGGATGCTGTGGCTGTAGTCAGCTGTGAACAGGGGCAACATTTATGTTATACAAATCCCCCCCACTTTCTGTTCATTCATCCTCACACACAACTTTAGACAAAAATGACCCCATTTCTCTGAAGCATCACAATTTGCTCTGTAATTATCTATCTGTGTGATCAGTGCTTAGACTTAACTTCTGAGGAGCAGGAGGGGACCCTGAGGGAAGTGACAGCTCTCTGGTCTCACCCAGCTTATGGTCAGAGCTAGAGGTTGCTGCTGATGTGTGGCATGCCCCAATTTGGTACATTGCATCAAGGAAAGATAAAAAAATTCACAATTTTGTTGTGATTAATTCCTACAATTTCTTTTCAGTATAACAATTATGGACACTGTGTCTTCAGGTAGCCAGCATAGGTCAGAAGGTTAATACTCAGGTAGATCCAATAGCCAAATAAAATCAAAATCCCTGCAAGAAATAACCTTTGTCTATCAAGGCACGGCTTGCAGCTATCTTAATGTTAAAAGCATAAACATCTATCCACACAAAATTCATTTCAGCAGTACAAGGACTCATTTTATTAGTTCTTGGAAAACTTGTCAAGATTACTGACACTTAAGCCAACTCAGAACAAATTTTCAATCGATATGTCTAATGTTAGGAGGGATGTTTAATGTGTTTCCTTTTTGAACAGATGTGTGTTTATAATGCAGAAAACAAAGGAATTAAAATGCATATCATTACTGAAAACCGATTCCTCTCTGAATCACACAGTACATCATTTCAGAAAGTATGTTTGAAAATAATTCAGAACAGGGTTGACTTTTTCCTGAAGTCCTGATCACTCAGGAAAGGGATAAAATACTTGATAGACCACAAATACAATATGGATATAAAATCCATGGTGGCTGAAGTGAAACGATGCACTGGAAATGGGATCTGACATCAGGAAGTCAGGGCTCTGCTCACTTACTTGGGTAAAATAAAACTCCAATACAGACGGGCCCAACATGTGGGAGAAACAAACTATTATCAGCAAATGCATTAAATATAGCAACCACAGCAACAATTTCATCTTGAAGGCAAAAAAAAAGGCCAAACAAATTATAGGTGATAATTATAACAGCTATTTACTGTGATAATTGGAAGGGAAAATTATTGCTCGATTTCCAAACCATACCATCACCAGAGATGTGAAGAATCATCAACAGGGTGCAGAGGAATATCAAGTGTCTTGATGTATTGGAATAAATTCCATTATTTGGACTCAGTGGCTAAAATCCACTTGGCTCCTGAGGGACCCCTTTTCCACCCAAAAAAGCGGAGCTATTTTCTGGCCCTCAGGGCAGCAAAAGCCACGCTCATGGTCCTGAGGGACCAGTAATGTATGGTAAACACCATCTTCCCTATTATCAGATGAGACCAACGTAGATGTCCATAACTCATCTTAATTCCTAGACTTCCTTTACCATCAGTGCAGAAAAGGCGTTTTTTCAGAACTCTTCATCTGGCCTAAATTAGCCATTTATCCCAAGGTGAGATAAACTGTGGTACAGAAGTACCACCATCTCTCCTCGGACTACAAGCAAAAGCAAAACCCAGTAATTTTATGGGAAAAGTCCTGCCACTAAGATGCAAGTTCTTCACAAGTACTGAAAAATAATAAATCCACTCTGAGGCCTCCCTTTCTCTTGAACTTTGTGTAGGATGCAAAGCTACTAAAATGCCCCCGTGACAAATGCATGACATTCAGTGTATTCACAGTGTATTCAGCAGCTTTGACTTAGGCAGTCCCTTGAAAACTGGTTCTTATACTCCAGATTTTCCCAGGAATGGTCAGTTCTAGCATTTATTTTTATTTATTTTTCTTGTGGGAGTGGTCACTGGCATTTGGATGGATACATTATTTTCGCCAGGGAAGATAATATATGAAGCTGATGAGCTGATGACATGACATGATGATATCTTACAAATGTCAGAGGGAATACTGTTTTCTCTAAAAACAGTGATATATGGATAACAGGAGCTCTGCCTCTAAAAAATGCAACTTGTACACTGGGCTTACTAAAGACAAAAGTGTAATGCGAAATTTACTTCTTGGAAACAGAGGTTATTTATGCTGGCAACTACAGACAAGGCAGAATTTAAATAGCCATTATCCACTCACAACTGCGAGAAGCAGGAAAACCCATCCAATTTTTCCAGGAACTTATGTCTCCTAGTGTCTCCCTAAATCATGAATCATATTCCTTCCAATGGCATCCACTACGGTTTTACTAAAAGAGAGGTAACTTATAAAAAAACCAACAAACAACCTGTTGCAAGAAATAGACAAGACTTAACAAAAAGGTTGGCAGAACTCCAACTAATAAGAAATTGGGTCTATGAAAAAAAAAATTAACAAATGTGAGTAGATTGATTTATTTATTGTTTTAACATTTTTTTTTTCATTTCTGGTAAAAAAGTTAGATCTTTTGAGGATATGACAGTACTAAATCTTCAGGAGTCAAAATAGTCATTATTAGAATAAGCACTGTGATCTTTTAAACATGAGTACTTTTGTCCACTTCTACTTATACCGTGTGCACTTTTGCATCCAGTTAAGTTGGCATCCATATTCAGATATTTTAAACTTAAACACCTCCGAGGCTACCCCTGCGAGCTCTAATAATGTGCACTGAAGTGGAACTATGGTCATTGTTTCTTATCATTCGCACTGGGAAACCATGTAAGGTCAGGCTTGTGTTTCAGTAAGTAGCCTTTGGTTTTAATTACCTCCTATAAAAGGTGAAATCTGGGTTTCAGTAAAGGCAACATGAATTTGCTTGTGTGAAGCTACGATTTCCCCCAAGGTTACCGAATGTGCAGCTGTACATGCACCCACCTGTACATACAACCATGGCTCTGCAGCCTAGGATTACATATTACTTATTGCCAAGTAGAAAATGGAGCCTTTAAAATATTCAAATGGGGTGTGAAAGGTCCACATATGAGCTGGATGGCAATCACCTTTCTTACAATCATTACATATCCAAAATGAGTCTACCCTTAGCGACAGGAGTCTGTCATCACCAGGGGCAAGAATTATCGGGGTCAAAGTCATATCAGGTTCCCAGGACAAGATCAAAAGTATAAGTGGGAAATAATTTTCTTCTTCAAAATGTTAAAGCCACATTAATTCTCCATTGTCAGCAACAGATCAATTGCTACAAAGCATTTTCATGGCTGTAGGACAGCTTTGCACATCTCTTGTCTTGACTCCAGATGAGCCACCCAGTCCCATCATGTGCAGAATCTCTCAGGGCAGCAGCCATATTACTGTGACACGTAAAAGAAAATAATCATCTCTTGTAGAGCTTTGGCTGATGGAACTGATTCAAGACAACACCCAGAACAAGCAACCAAACGAATACCAAGGTGGATCAACCTGACTTTAAACTCACTTTGGTCTTCTGAATTGCATCTAAATTAGATAAGTAGAGTTGTTGTCTAAATTATACAGTGCGAGTATAACCCTCAAGGAAGTTTTGATTATAGACCCTTGACTTGGAAAAATAGCTGTGTAAATTGTGTTGGAGTTTGGAAATGGCTCTTCCCCAGTTACTGGCCAGGCCGGTGTTCTATTCCCACAGACCCCACCACAACATTTTTCCTGTCTCCTAACAACCTCATCTTCTAATTTAATCCCATGTTCTCACACAAAATAATATGTAGACAGAAGCATATAATGGTATTTTTGAAAAGTAATCCGTGTATTGCTTCATCCCCATCAGTATTTAACTGGTAGTGACAAAGCAGCTGTTATTTTTCACACTCGAAAAAGCTTGGTGATATCTCAGTTACCAAGAGGTGGCAAAGGAAAGTATTGTCAGCAGTTGGATTGAAAACCTTGAGTTTCATTTCTAGCAATGATTTAGCAGCTCAGAGATGTCAGATTCATGATGAACATGAGCTGACATTCCGGCTGTTGAATACGGGACATATTTAGCAAAAGTCAATACAACAGACACAACTACGATAAGCAGAAAGCAGCCCTAAATATGGTCCTGAGTTAGTTGCTGGTGTCCACAGCAGATTGGCAGCTTTGCGTGGCCGTCTGCTGCTGTCTCTGGACATTCCCGAAGTTCTAGGAGGAATCCATGTGTTGGCTGAACTGATTCTCACTCAATCACACAAGAGCAGTCTTGACATCCTGGCCCTACTGTACATGAAGACGTGTTGCAGGATATTTTTACACACTGCTATTTTTGCGTGTCCATAAAGTGAATGCCAGGCTCAGTCTATCCATGTAGGCCTCACTGCTGCTTCCCCCTCCCCCAAAGAGTGCACTTGAATGCATCAGGAATGGCTGTCTCAGGAAAACTGTTGGATACGTGGTAGGAGTAATGCTATTAAAAGTAAAGAAACAAACCATGTTCAGGGAACACCAGCAAATCTCACAGCTCAAAGTCACGTGAATTTAGCTGCCTTAATTTCTGAGGTTGTTTCATTTCAATTGGAATATTGATTCCCAAATTAATTTTTGTGCCATCAGTGTCAAATCCCTGCCTCCCAACCACTGGGATCAACCAAGCAAGGCCAATGCACTGAGCTCTGCCAGGACTGACTTTACCTCAGCCTGACATGTCTTTCAGGGTTATGACTCTACTCTCACTAACGGGCTCTAATCAAGGCTGCAGCTGCTGGGAAGCCCCAACACCGTGGTCTGTGGCCAGCGGGCCTGCATAAACCCACATTTCTACACTGGATGCCTCTACTGGCTCAAGCTCAGCCCTCCCCTTGCCTCAGCGTGTAACCTGGCTGCACCATTCAGAGGATGCAGATACTCCCACGAGATCTGCCACCACTGCTGGTTCCACGCTCCCGGTTATGATGGATGATTTTCACTGCTAATGAAGAAGAGAAAGAGAAACTGAGTGTGTGTTGGTTCCCTTCCAAAAGCCTGTCCTGACTGACAGCTCAGCCGGCGCCTTTCCACTTCAAAAGAGGGCTGAACTGGAGATGGATTAGTGGTCACGTAGGCTCTCCAAAACAGGGGTTTTCACAAAGCCTGACTCTGCCTCTGGGTCCCCTTTATGCATCAAATTGATTTTTTGGGTTGGTTTTTTTTCGCAGTTGAAAGGAAACTGTGTACAGGATGGTGTATTTACTTCACCAGTCACAGAAGTGGATCTGCATGGCTTCCTCTGCTACCCCTAAATAAAGTGTCACCAGTATTGAGGAAATCATTATAAGCAGAAGAGGAATAATCTAGGGTGTGAGTTTTGGCAAGTGTAAAGTCCAATTCTTCACACAAGATGTGCTCCTTAATACAGCTTTAGCATTGTTTAGTGAGATCCTCCACAATTACTCAGAATTTGAACCATCTGACCTTACTACATTAAGCCTCGGTGTTTCCCAAATCCTGTTAATAAAAAGCAAATGGCCAATCTCTTACTCACTCCCTGGAACAAGTGCAGGGCCCTGGGAGGGAATGCAACGTGCGAGTCTTTAGCGAGCCAGTGGTGGTTTAGCAAAGCAGGACGGCAGGAGATGCTCTCCCTTGGCTCAGCGCAGGTGTAAAGTCTGCGTGTGCATTGCTGCCACTGTGGTGCAAACAGGCTGTGCATTGTACTCTGCTCATCCATCACCCGCTCTGTCAACACAGGTCAACTAATCCTGCTCTCCCTGACCTCTGACCAGCACGCCGAAGGGAGGCAACAAAAATTCAAATGCACTGCTGAGGGAGACAGAATTGTTAAAGCTGCCTTTTCTTCTCACCGAGACAGGGTAAAACAAACTTCTAAATGCTATTAGAGAGCAAACCTCCGTAAATGAGGAGAAGCTGCACTCTGAGTCTTCCCCTTTTATGATTAATAAGTTGTCAGGTCCTTCAAGTGCTTTCCCATAATGTAGACATTTTATTGGGTTTTGCCCTTAAAGACTCCTGCCTTGATTCAGTCATTTTATCTCAATATTTCATGGTTTAAAAAAAAGAAAACGAAACAACAAAGGCAAGCAGAGGCACAGCCCATACAGACAAAAGGGGACTGCAGACACACCGGACCAAAGCTGCCAGCTCCACAGAGGGAGCTGATTCCTCCGCTTGCTGAGGCAAAACAACCTAATATATTGATGCCTGAGTTAAAGGTATAAGGGGTGAGGTAAGAAATACATGAAGGCTAAAGAAGACAGGCCAAACTCTCGGGCTTGGTCCGTGTGCCTGGAGCAGGATTTTCAAATAGATCTGGGGGCAACTCCAAAGAAAGTTAGCCAAAACAGGCTTTTATACTTATAATAATGGTACTCTTCAAAATAAAGGCATTGCTCCTCATTCAGAGAAGTTTCAGTACCAGAATGGCTACGCTAAACGTATTTTCATGGCGCATTATTTCTTATTTACCTTTGGGACAATGAGCTCTCAATATTTTGAAAGGCTGAACAGAAGAAATCGCAAGACTCACAAACAAACGAAGCAAAGACTGTTTCTGCTTTAGCTGTCAAGGCAGTCACATGTATAATGTTTTTATTGAAAAACTAAACCAGGTATTTAGAGCAAATTCAAAACACCTTCCCACTTCCTCCAGTTACTAACATAGTGGAAAAATATACACATTCACGCGTATGTTTTTGCTTGCGGGATTCACCGTCATTTCCGAAAGAAGGTAAACAGAAGGTAAGATGTGGAAATTCCTTTGCATCGAAGAGAAACTGAGCGCAATAAACACAGGATAAACATTGTGCATCACATATTACAGCGAGCGACGTGTTTGCAGGAATCACAGAATGGTTTGGGTTGGAAGAGACTGTAAAGATCATCCAGTTCCACTCCCTGCCATGGGCAGAAACACCTTCCACTCTCTCAGGTTGCTCCAAGCCCTGTCCAACCTGGCCTTGGACGCTTCCAGGAATGGGGCAGCCACAGCTTCTCTGGGCAACCTCTGCCAGGGCCTCACCACCCTCACAGTAAAGAATTTCTTTCTAATAACCAATCTAAACTTTCTCCCTTTTAGTTTAAAACCATTCCCCCCTGTCTCCCCAACAGACTCATAGTTGTGATTGGTGGTAATGAAAGGGAGGGGGTTGATTTTACAGAATAACTTCCTGGGCAGGTGAAATTGAACCCCAAATACAGGAGAAGGTAAATGGGATGACGTGGCTTTGGTGCAGCTGGTCCAACATGCTATTGCACTCTCAAAAACTGTTTCAAGAAGAAACTTCCTTTGCAAGCCCTATTGTTTTGGTAATTCTATCTCTTAGCAACTTTGCTTTTCAGCTTGTTAAGAGAGATTTGTTTTTCAAATGTAACTGGCAACTTGTTCGCCCATGGAATGCAAATGTAAAAATTAAGGTGAAGCCAAAAGAGAATCTCCCAAAAATGCAGCAAAAACTAAATTCAAAATTTAGATGTTGAAGTCGAAACCATTTTGACCATTTCAAAAACTGAGGCATTCCCACTCAACCATTTTCTCAGGTTTGAGTTGGGGGTTGTATGAAGGGCAAAAAGGACTGTTCTCCTCATGAGCACACCTTTTAGGCCACCAATGTCTAGTGGAAAGCAGCCTTTAGACACAGCCACAAGTTGACAGTAAAATGGTAACTGTGCCTGTCACTCATACTAGATAGCAGAGACCAGCAAATGTATGTTCCAACTGAATTTTTGATACTAATATGTGCAATTTTCTGATCTATCCCATGATATTTCTCTAAGACATGGCTTTTCATATGAAAAACTGGTGGAAATGCAGTCCTTAGGCACCGTTCTAGCTCGCATATGTGCACACAGCTTGCCACTGATTTCAACAGGAGTCACATTTAAACAAATTTAAACTAAATGTTCAGCTTCTGGTTGTTCCCAAGATAAACACGAGCAGGCCCCTGTGGTGTGATAGCCGTTAATGCAAATGCACAGCTTTGTTGATATGTAAAACCTTCTAAGAGCCAGAAGCTGGTTATTCTTAGTCATCAAGATGAGATTTGAATCTTTGGGATGTTTGCCTAACCCTGTAGGCTTAATCCATTCTGAGTTACGAATTACAATACTCCAGCAGTCCGTTAGAACTGAATCTGGATCACTGCAATGTCCCTTGTTGCTGGTCAGACTATGGGCTGACCCTCCCTACATTTGAAAAATCATCAATAATATAATTACCAAAATTACTATCAGAATCCTGAATAGAAATAGTTAGATGGCCACAAAGACTTATACATGGAGGGTGAAAAGGCAGGAACTGATTAACTTCACGCTAGAAAATTGAGTTCAAAGTCATGAGACATGCTCAGGACTGGAGGGTTTTTATTGCCAAGGCAGGAACAAGCGAAGAGCTGCTGAATGCAGCTGATATTCCATTGATAGCTAAGTAGGAGACACCCTTATAAAGCTGCTGAAAAGAAGTTTAAATAGGTCTTCACAATTCAGGCTGAAAAGCAATCTCGTGTAGAAACCACATCTAGTTCTCTGCAATGGCCCTTATTCAAAAGTTGATGGGTCGAGATCGTCTTCCACTTGCGTTTTCTTTTGTTGTTGTTTTTCACAGGACGCTTCCTGTTTAGGAAGCGAAATGATATTCAAAACTGGGGTTTTACTGTAAGTGATTTCAATAATGTACTTCTTCTCCTACCACAACCACAACTCCAGTCTCTGTCTCTCCAAAAACAATAACAATAATGAATGGTGAGTTCATGGCATGTTACCTCATGATGCAACTTGTCAGCAAAAAGGAAGAGACAGGAAGGTTTGCTCAAGGCTATTATGGAGCTAAAGCTTGCTTGAGCATTTGTTTTGTCACTTAAAACAACTATAAAACACTTCTGTTATGTAAATTCACTTTTTTTTTTCTTTTTCCCCTGATCATTCTCTCCCAAACAATGTAATTAGGAGCCTGAATTTGATCTGAGTGTCCCTTTGAGGTGAGCAGACACAGCCTGGGACTACTGGAATGCAACACAACATTTGACAACATTTGTTACATATTTCTGTACTTGTTCACCAATGTCTGCTTTTCACCCTGTAATTTAAATTATATTCCTAACTCCTTTTAACTACACCAACATAAGCAGAATCCAAGAAGTGTTTTCTGTCCCTTGTAGATTTCTAACTGAAGGATCATAGTTGAGAAAGATGTGAGGGTTTTAATTTAACCCAAACTGAGTTCTCTGTAAACAGAGCACATAGACACAATGAATTATGAACTAAATTTCAATAACATAGTTATAAGAAAATGTGGCAGAAAGGCTGAAAATCCACAAAGAGGTGTTGGCATGATTGTGTGCTATTATGAAAGAGAAAGAAAAGCCAAGACAATGCAAATAAATGCTACGATCTACCTTCACATTATGGCTTTACTTGGGTGTTAAAGTCAGACCTCAGTACATGCTGTAGTAACTTGGGGATACTGCAGTAACTTGGAATAGTAACATTTTCTTACTTAGTGTAAATAATCATGTAGAATTCAGAAAAGAAAGAAGAATTTGATAAGCCACCTGTTCCAAGAAGCAAGGTACAGCTGGAAGAACCCATCATCTCAAGACAAACAGTGAGTACTAATCCCTGGTGGTTGTTAAGAGTCTCAAGGTAAATTTCTTAAGCAAAAGGGTGCAAATATTTTTGTCCTGGGGAAAGTCCAGCCCAGAAAACCCCCCTAGGTCTGGATGTTTCCACTGCATACGGTTCTGCTCCCACCACATTTCAAAAGCTTGGGAGAGCTGTTATGCACTGTTAACTGACTCTTTTCAGGGTAAATGTGGATGCTTTCCATTGTTGGTGAGAGTGACTTTATCCCAGTGCATTCACAGGGAGTTTGGGCTGTCATGGTGCTGACTCGATTTTACAGAGCCCAAGCTGAAGCCAGTGGGGTTTTCTAGGGTTCGGCACCTCTGAATGCAAAACCATTTAAGGGAACTTCTTGAAATAAAAAGGAAGATTTCTCTATTACAAAGTACAATTTAGTGAAAGCCAACCCCTTTTTAAATTATTGTTTTAGAAAATATTCATTTTTAAATTCTGACTTTAATATTCATTTTCTGTAAGAAATATTGATTTTGTTACTGAGAAGGGGTATTACTTCATATAGCTTGGAGTGAAAATGAGGGTCTTTCAAAATTTTTCAATTTCAAGCTTTCAGATTTTTTTTCTTCTGTTCTAGCCTTTTGACCTCTAATTATGATTTGGAAGAGAAGCTATTTTTTAAATGACCACAGTACTTAAAGGACCTAATTTTTTTCTTCTGTCTTCTCTCAGTGTCTTTAACATGCTTAGAGACTCTCTTGGAGAATTATAGCTGTATAAGTTTGGATAATTTTTATAAAGAAGTAAAAAAGAAGAATAAAAAGATACCATGTATTTTTAATCAAATTGCCTGGATTCTTTTTTTACATAACTTGCTGTCTCAGAACATGAAAATACAGGGGAACTGAATGATCAAGCAACTCCCCATTAAAAAAATGCAAATAACCCATTTTTAATTTAAAAGATAAGCTAATTAAAAATAATGGCTGTGGACAGTTCCTGACAAAGCAGTTCAAAAACAAGAACCATGTATTTCATGAGACTTTAGTGTTTTTTAATTAAGATGATTTTTCATTTCCCCTCTTGGCCTGTGATAATAAAAAGCTGCAATTGGAAACCAAGCAGGTTGGTTTTTTTTTTTTGCCATTGAGAAGTATAAAGAAGCAAGCCTGATGTTGACTGATGGGAAGCAAATAAAATCCTAGGCAGTTCCACTTGGCGTTAAAAGCCGGCCACAAATTTTTAATCGGGGGAAGTAAAGAGGAAAACTCACTGCTCATCATCCAGCAGTGAAACTGTCCACTGGCTTTATCTCCCTCCTGACTGTCGGGTGCTCCCCATTTCAGTGGCACTCACAGCTCCGCCTCTGCCAGAAACTTTTCCTTTGGCTCATCATTTGTTATTTGACCCTCTTGCCTTCTCTCCTACGTCATCTTCTGACTGCAATTCCTCAGGAACAAAAGAGCTGTCACCAGCTGTGATGCCAACAGTGGTGATTTTTGATTAAAACATGGAAATGCAGATAGTTCTAACTTCTGTTAATGGATACATAAGGTTATTTCATCCTGTCATTAGAGTGGACCTTCTTAATCTTCTTTACACCAGTACTGGTACAGGAGTTGGTAATCTGAGATTAACTAGAGCAAGGCTATGAGTGGGATAGCAAAGGAAAGACAAAGGCACTTTGGCAGCCTCAAAATGAAGATGCAAGAAGTAAACGCAGAAACCTGGCTCTCACGCCTCCATCAAGGAACAAGCAATACTGTGAGCATGGATTTGGCATTGGAAGATTGATAGGATACCAGGGCATCTTGTCTTGTCCCACTAGCACTGCCAGTGTGGCAGCAAGGCCTGACAGGACGCTTTGGTCCTCCACCAAACCAGGCTGCATCCAGCTGCTTGCAGCAGCATCCAGCCCTGCTGCTCACAAAGCCCGTCCTCAGAGTGGACATACCAACACGCCACGGCCTTTCTGCACTACTCTGAAGACAAGAACCAGTGCAAATAGCCAGCTGAGGTGGATTTGCACCTCTTTTCCGCCAGCAGAGTGGTGCAAAGCAGATCAGGTGCACTAATCTGGACCCTTGTGTCCTCACGCTGTTTTCATAGACAGCAAGCAGAAACGTGAGACAGGAGTTACAGCAAACAGACATCAACTTAGGAACACAACATCCACCCGATCCGTGGAAGATTAGGAGAGATTCAAGACATTTCTTGGAAACGTTGTCGTAGTGGTCACACTCCTAACGCGAGGAGGTCAAGGGGATGCGGGAGCCTCTGTGTGTGAGGCTGCAGGTCATCAGTGCAGCTTATGACCAGGAAAAGGCAGCAGAGCCATTAGGGAACACATGCAGAGACCCAAAAAGGCAAATGAGCCCTCAGCTAGCGACTCCACATCCCTCCAGCCTAAGGTATTTTGTGATTCAGTGATAATTTGTCTTTCCTGTGCATCTGTGCCGTCCAACAGCGCTGGTTTACAGCTGTTCAGACAATATTTTATTAACTGTAACACCACATTAAGAAGTCATTGCCTGTTTCTAATTCAGATCTACCCAAGACATCGCCCACTTACAGCCACAGTGTAGGAACTCGCTGAGTGGGAGAAAATCAGATCAATTGCCATCCACCCTCCTCGCCCTTCAAAGCACTAATTCATGTCCCTATTCATTTTGGGGCTTATAACCATGGGGTGAGAAAAATCCCCTCATGAGTTGGAAAGGTGGGGCTCAGGAGCAACCAGAAAACCTTTGTAGGCTTGTAAAATGTGAGAGACATACCTTGCAGCTCACAGGTCACATGTTATGAATAGAGCCCACAGTCATTATGCAATCAAATTTTATAGACTTTAACTGACTCCTTGAAAGCAACCTAAGGCTTTTAAAATGTGAGGCATCCAAGAAAAACAGTTCTGGAGTATCTGAAGATGCTTGTAGTGCTGCTAAGGAATTCATTCAAGTTGTGTTCCTTGCTGCAAAATTTACCAGGTTGAGAGGAATATGTGCCTTCAGTTTTCCAGCAGAATATTTAGCGGCACTCACACTTTTCCAACACTAATACAGAGCCCACAGAAACAGCCTGCCGAAACCATTTCCCCTTCTTGGAACACAAGAAGAGCCGACTTATTTAAAGTTTATTTTTACCAATTTAATCTTCAAAACTTCAAAGTTTGTTTTCTGCTGTATTTTTAAAGGCAAAAACCCCAGTCTCTGCAGGATTGCAGCCAAAAATGTGCAACATAGAAGTACACCTGGAAGCCATTAAGACCTGAACTTCAAATCTTCTGGCAAGGAGGGGTGTGGAAGACTCCGTCCTCCCCCTTCTCAGTGTTGACACCCTGTTTCTATTAGGGTAACCTTGAGCCAGAGGTGTTCAAAATAAGAATTCAAACTGCAAACAAACACATTATAAAGAACTCTGCAGTACTGCTCCAGGGTAGGGTCAAAGGCCAATTATGTCAGGCTGAGATAAAGACAGAAACCTCATAAAGAATCAGAAAGTTCCCAAAGAACTGAAAGATTTCAGGTATGTTTAAGTATGCAGATATTTAACTTTAAAATGCACAGGAATATTTTTCCTTTTCTTGATCGTGTCCACTCAAAAATCTTTATTTGAAGTGGAAATAAAATCAATTATTTATTCCTCCACACTGTCATTCTCTTGAAACCCAGGCTCAAGTCCATGGCTTGTTTGGATTTCTTTTTTAAAAACCAAAAAATGCTACTATGATTTAGAACTCCTTTTTACATCCATACTTACATATATATATATTTCCTGGTAAATTGTGACTTGATATAGATATGAGATGCCAGATTGTTGGAAGTAAAACAGAAATTGCACTGTGAGCTGCCATACCAGCTGGTAACCACATTTTCTAGAAAATCTGTGGGCAGGCTGTCTTGAGAAAACAGAATGGGAGCTAAAATTGTTGCTATTTTTGTGTGATAAGTAGATAACTGAAAAGGCAAAACACAACAATTTCACTTCAGAAGTGTTAGTTATCTAACGATTCTTTTTTTTTTTTCTCTTTACATTGGCTTTGCCACAAAATGCTTTGTTCACCCTTTCTAGCTTACATACATAAGTCTACAAAATTTGCCTTTCTTGTTCAGTGTATCTTGCTTCAAGCCAGGCATAGTACCCCCAACACTATGTAGTAAAGGAAAGAAAAGAAGAGATGGCTGCTGAGCTCAACTTCAGTACTTGCAAGACAGCGTCTTTTTTTGGAAATCATGCTGCTTTCAACGAGAAGCACCACAGCACTGCTGCCACGTTTGACTAACGTGTGGTTTTTATATGAACAACTTGATTCCTTTTTTTAGCATAAAATACCGATTTCTCCATTCACAGAGCAAGCAGCCCTTTGTTTCCTCTTAAAACAGGCCCGAATAGATCCCCAAGGCGCTGGTATGGTCCTGCCATAGCATGTGAAAAAATCCTCGACTATCTAACCTGCAACTCGTGCACGTGAAACTAAACCCGAACATTTAACTGAAGTGGGAGACCATCCTTGTCACTGAGGGCAAAGAAAACATTCGGAGAACTTTGGAACATCAGACTGGTTGAAGGGCACCACACGATGTCACACGCAGGAACACAAGGGTTGGTTTCGCATCCTCTTGGTGTTCACCCCAGAGCTGTGAACAGCGTCACAAACACCCCAGCTCGTGGTTTTCCCCCACGGGAGGGTGGAGGGGCTTGTCTCCCCCTCCTTGTGGGTAAGGCCTGTCCATCCTCATTCTCCTCCCCAGGCTCCGACCTCTGCTCCGCGTGGTCCCGGCGCTGCCAGGGGAGCACCCCCAAAACAGCAAATACAGGATAAAAAACAAGTCTGGGCTCTAAGTATCTGTCTGGCCACTGCTGCCGGGTCACTCCCACCTAAACAGGGACAGACTTCTGGCACTCACAGGCAGGTGGGGAAGACTGTGATAAACTTTGTTTGCCCAGGTGCAAAGCTAAACATGGTTTTGCTGTTTTTCTTCAGAAAACACTGAGGTGGCCCCACAGGCTCTCCCCTCTGCCTGGCTGCAGAGCTTTCATGGATCCTCACCATCCCGCCCATCACTGGGAGCTTTGCAGGGTTTAAGTATTTTGGGGAAACACCTTTTTCAGTTTAAACAACATGAAGAAAAGGCTAAAGGAATCCCGTACCTTAAGCCTGGTAACAGGGAAGATTTGCTGGGAGTAATTCTTCCCCAGCAAAGCCAGATGGCTGAATGGGGTGAAAGAGGAACGTTTGCCTCTTAAGCATGATTTCATTATTATTATAACTTGAAGAACTGATTGTTAAAGGCACAAGTTTCAGGGCTAAGACCATATGCAGCCGCTGCTGGAAGCGCTGTGAAAAAGCGATAAAGGATGAACCAGAGCAGAACTCGTTGTAAGGCAAGGAGACAAATCAAGGTTGCAACTGATATGGCTGTGCCCTGGAAGTGTAAATAAATGTGAAATGCAAAGGGATTTCATTCCTGAAGTCTTACAAAGACGCTGAAAAGTAAGAGAGGAAGAGAACATTTTCTTTGCTGCTCCACACACACACACACACAAATGATCTGCCCTATGAAACTCTATGAAATTCATTTTTGTGAATTCCCTCTCTTTGCAGCACATAACCCTGTTGACACATAGCACCTTGTCTGGGCACCCAACACGAGTGCAAAGTATTGCAGAGGGAGGTGTTTCCTTCCCATGCGTGCATGAGGAGTAGTGGGAACACAGAGCAAGGAGGATTTGCAGAGGGGGCTGAGGTCTCTCCTAACACCCAAAGTGTGGCCAAAAAGAGCAAAGCCTCCGGTTTTGGTGGGAGGTGAAGCTCATGCTGAGGACAGGGAAACGGGGGCCAAATGACTGCTCTGGTGAGTTGTCATCTATTCCCACTTCTTGGAGCAGTGCAGTTTTTGTATTCCTCCCATTTTAAATTAGGATTTAGAGTTTGAGAAAAGCTGTTGTTTCTGAGACAGCCTGGGCACTGAGGCGTTTTACACTGGGTTAGCAAATGAAAGACACTTTAAAAGTAAAATTTTTGAAGGGTATCAGGAGCAAATCTCCTCGTGTTTAACACTGACCTCTGGGACAAGGAACACTGGAAACAACTGCACTACTATTATCCGGTGGTCTTAAGGGGCTGAAAAGCATTTAAGCAAGTAACAGGCTCCTGCCTTGACTCCTGCTTTCCCAGGCCTGACGTCGGACTAAACCTTTGTCAAAAGCCAGGCAAATATAAACTCACATCGCTTCATCTTTAACTCCGTATATTTAATTACACATGGAGTTAGCGAGCGAGCGTGTTTTAGTTAAATTATACTGACAGACAAAACTCTCTGTAGCATTTAATACAATTGAGCAAATGTTTTTCCCCCGAAAGTGCCCTGGGAGGCAGAGTAGGTTAACTGAGTTACTTACAATGTGAAAAGCACATGTAGCATGTCACCAAATATATTCTGAGTTGCATAAAAGATGTGCCATGTTCTAACAGCTAACTCTTAAACTCTTGGAAATTAGAGACACCTGCCCAGTGTGCCTCAATGCTATATTTATTTGTCTGTGAATATTTATAAGCATTTAAACTACTAATGTTGTTGGCATTGTTAAATCTTGATTGTGAAGTTTGTAAATATTCAAAAGAAGCAGATGTTTACTAATCCCATTTACCTTTAAGGGAAAAAAATGTAAAACTGGAAGGAAAGCAGATTGTTAAACCGTTTTCCCAACAGAAACAACCAAAATAAATTACTGCAATCTGAAGACTATAAAGAGTGACTTCAAAGGTCAAAGGATTAAAGACAGTCTAAACCATGAAATGCATTTTATTAAATTAATAAAACATATGATTTCGCTAACTTAATTACATGGACAAATTAGCTGGAAAGGAACTTCAGAGCTTGCCATCCCAGATTAGCAGCGGCTGTGGCCAGGGTGCAGCAGCCCTGACCCGCTCCCCGGCAGCGCACGTGGCTTCATCCCTGCACGGAGCCTTTTCCAAGGGCAGCGTGCAGGGAAGAGCGAGGAGCTGAACGGCTGCCAGGGCTCTTCACTGCCTTCAAAGAACTCGGTGCTGCTCCGGGACCGGAGCTCCGGAGCAGGCGCAGCCGGTGCCAAGGAGGCCTACACTTGGCTCTGCTGAGTAACCAAAACACTAATTCAGTTCTCTCTTCATCTGTTTTAAATCATGCTTTTAAGTGTATTTATGTGATAAAGAATTGAAGCTGTTTCTTTTGGCCATCTAAATAATTGGGACACTCTCCTTTTCAAATAGATTGACATTGAAGTACAACAAGCGCATTGAAAAGTGAATTTTGGCTCACAGAGCCTTGAATTTGCTTAACTCTTTCAGAGCTTAATAGCAGCTTTTCTCAAAGCCAGGTTTCTCAAGGAAATATAAGCCTTACAGGGATCAATCCTGTTCCCACAGAAGTCAGAGAAAGTTTGAATTAAAAGGATCTCCAAAAGAGCACTGTAGCATGGATCGTTTTACTGAAGCAAAGAAACTATTTCTTCATAAAAGACTGCATTATTCCATTTATAAAGAAAGTCCACTCCCCAACCAAGTGACTGAAAGAGCTATCGTTTACTCAAACTACGTCAGCAGGGATGACGAAATCTAGGGGAAAAATTACGCCTTAACTGGGGTGGTGACGTCTCAGGAGACAGCAGCAGAGAAAAATGAGACAGTGCCGTGTTTTGCAGGATGACTCTCATTAGCTGTATGAAAGTTCAGATCCACGTTCTCTTGGTTAATTCACCTGCACAGACAGAGCTGGAAGGAGCAGTGCCTCTGCAGCTCCTTCTGCCGTGACATTACACATGGCAAGGTTATCATTTAATACACCCTCACTGAAGAATTGATCCGTGCCCTTGGAGGAGGGGGGTGGGGCTCTCCTTCTCAGTACTTTACAGTTTGCTTGGACAACACTGGAAACAAATCCTTAAAATTTCTCAAGTAGAAAAACTCCACAGTGCCCAGTAGAATGAGTTCCAATTATTTATCTTCCTCCATAAGTTCACTTCTCTACAGCTGTGTGTTTTGCTGATCTATTTCCCCAATCTCTATTTTAGGGTTTAAATAACAAAAGCCAAAACCAAAACAAAAGTAGCTTTTGCCATTTTAACTTAATATTTGTTCACCAAACTATCACTGTCTTGTGACAGTGAAATAGCATTTCTCTTCAATAGCATCATGTGCTCACCCTATTAGTAAGCTCCCCTCAGAATTCACTAAGTTTGTGATGAAGTGACGTGACATCCCTAAAAACTGAGGATTAGTGCTGTTTCCAATTGAGAGAATGTTTTGAAAGGTTCCCCTGATTGCTATTTCAGTCTGCATATAGATCCTCACACAAAACCACATTTATTTCTCTTTGTTTCTTTCTTTCTTTTTCCCCCCCCCAATAACATTCTAATGTGTCATCGGCTTTGGATAGGAAAGAAGATGTCCATGATTCCAACATTTTTAATTTTCAAGGTCATGTAGCCCGAATCATAAAGAAGCAGCTCTCTTGGGTCTGTGCAGCAGTGGCTGAATATGCAAACAGTTAGATCTGGAAACAATTTCAGACTGCTTTATTAGGGTTAACCTTACACAGAATTAGGATTTTTTTTTGTCTAAATAAAAGGAAAGCAGGAGGGAAAAAAAAAAAAAAAGGAAAACCTTCACTTTTTAGACTAACAGTACAGTAGGGTTTCACTTATGCAGTGTCATCTGGCTCTCTTCCTCCATGAGGAGGGCTTTGGGCCAACGTGTCCTGAGCCAGGAAGACTCTTCCAGAGAAGTCACACCAGATCCTCTCCTGCCTACAGAGGGGGACCACAACACTGTGACAGGACAAAAGGGCCACTCACCTCTCAGCATGACACAGGTGTGCAGATCTCCCTCCCTAGTGTTCAACCCCACCTTTACCTGTGCTTACCAACCCTGGCTTCTGTCTTTGAGCACCCCTGAGGCTCCACAAGCCCAGGCTCACACAGGTACCCACCAAAAAGTAGGTTTTGCTGCCCCACACCACAACACGTAGCAATACCTACTTTTGCTAATGGTTGCCCTTAAGGCACTGAGAAGACCATATTAATAGTAATTCATGTTGGGATGCCCTGAATCAGCAAGACATAAGAAAATGAAAATAGCAGCAGCTTTGCATCATTACAACTCTACCCCTTGTGGATTTTCTGCTAGTGGCAATATCCCTGAGCTGGCGTAGACTAAAATATTCTCCTCTTAATACCATTCTCCCTCTCTTCAACTCCTACACTCAAAGAAAGCTGAGTTTACTAAGTGGCACTACTTTCTTATTTTAATGAATGCATGCAAAGCATGTTTATATGAGTACCAGAGCTCAGAGGTTTAACAACAAGCTTTCTCATTGTAGATCCCACACTCCAGTCACTACTTGTACAGCTTGTATTCGAGAGAACCTCATACTACAAGCGCAAGTCAGAACAACAGCAAAACAACAATCCCTGCTTTATACTGCGTTAGTTCTACCAACAATCTTCTTGCCACTTCAGAAGGTTAAATTTTGGGATAACAGTCACTGCTAAAACACAAAATAGCACCAGTGCTTCACAACTGCGGGACCCTCACTCGCAGCCCTGTGGCGTAACACGTGTGAGGGTTCCTCTGTCAGGCCAGAGAGATGCTAAACCTTGTTTATCTGTGAATGCAGAACACCATTCCCCATCCAGCAGCGTCACTCTGACCTCTGTGTGGAACCTCAGTTCTCCCCATGCAGCATAACAATGCTGCTTTGTGCAGCCCTTGTAAGGCCATGGGAGTCAGGATTTACTGCTCCGGCAATTTAATAATAACCTTCATCCTTTCTGGCTTATCCAGTTCGCATTCTAAAACAAAATATATAAAATGCCAGAACTTTCTCATTGCTGCTTCTCTCTGTTAACTGATCCTCATTATCACTCACTTCTCAGAGATTTCTTTAGACTACAAACACAGGGAGGAAAACTCCAGAAAAAAAATGCTTGTTCTGCTGACACAAAGTGAAGGATATAGCTTTAAAAGCTTTCACTGAATTGCCTTTTTGTGCACCATGCCAGAAAAACCAGCCATACTTAACATCCTAAATATTTCTGTGCCCACATTCAAACTGCAGAAAGCAAAGGTTACAAACCTTCTAACATCTGAAAAGAGATATTAGAATAGTAATTCTCTAACCTTTATTCATTGCAGGTGAAGGCCTGATGGGCATTTAACAGGCATTTACAAATAGCTGAAGCAGTGGCTCTGAACTGCAGCAGGCCATAACAGGGCAAAGTTGGTAACATGCAAGAGCAGAGTGAGTATCACAGGTTTGTTACTGCAATGAGCTGAAAACCTATGATCCCATTAAATCAACAGAAAACACAGCAGCTCGAGCATTCTAGGGCCCAAGCTGCAAATCCGAGCACTGAAGACACAACCTATTTTTTTTCCCTTTTTTATTCCCTGGGGCATTACTTGCCTGCCCAGGAGCGGCAGCCGTGGCACGGTGTGTGCACATCGGGGCAGCTCGGGCAGGCGCCTCGGCGAGCAGCGCTCAGCCTGGCCACGTTGGCTTTGGGGGGTTCTGGGAACCACTCCTTTCAGTTTCAGTCCCATGTGGTTTCACACCTCGACCCCACAAGTTCACTTTGAACTTCAGGTTCAAATGAATGCAAAATCACAGCAGTCAAAACCATTGCTTATTGTGGGAGAACTAAACCTGACTATGTAACAGACGGTTTTAAACAAAAACCATAAATTAATATCATCTTTTCAGTTAATACTTCCTTATAGCCTGCTATGAAAACAGAACATTGCTACTCCTCCCTTAGCTTCAATTCAACAGTCTCTTAATAGCGTTCTGTTTTTCCATGTGCTGGCTTCTAAGTGTAACCATCGAGTTTCCTATCGTGGCTCTTCAAATGGGCTCAGGTAGGATGCACAACTTCAGTAAGATTATTTTTTAATTACATAAAACTATAAATAGCATTCCTGCTCTGGACTTGCAGGCAAATCTAAATCAACATTATGCTAGGTCAGTCCTTATGTTGCGTGTGCTTGATATAAATATCTGTAACTGTGAGAGGGGAAAAGGAATTGCATTTATAAGATATTAACCACTTTAATGAACATCAGTCAAGGGAAAGAACTCAAGTTTAAATTCAAGTCTATGCTTGGCTCCTAATGCCAGAAGAAACTGTGTACATTTGGTTTTCCCAGCAAAGCACACAGGCAATGACTGATAACAGCCATTTATTCTATCTCAGCTTGCTACGCAAGTATTTGCCTAGGACTTAACCCTATTGAATTCCAAGTAGTTTGAGAGTTTTACTGTAGGGAAGTTTTAACCTCTCTCACAGACAGTCCTACTCCAGCTCTCTTAATGCTGCTTTGATAACAGCGAAGCACCGGGCTGCTTGCTTCGTGTAATTCAGAATAACAAAGCACTTCAGCAAGCTGTGAGTGAATGCAGCTCTGACCAGCTCTAACTAGAGCCTGGTATCTTGCATACTTGTATTCCTGCATCTGATCAACACATTCGGCTTGGGGACTGCATGAAAAAAGATCAGTCACTCAAATATATAAAATGCCACAGGATATGTAACCAGTCATCTTCAGGCAAAAAATAAAAAATTCAGTTCACAAAATAAACTCCTGAACCAAAAGCAAGGCAGGCAGCTACATCTTTGCTAAACTGTGAAACTATGACTTCTGAAGAATCACGACCTCCTCCTCTATATAGTTGCCATTGGAGAATTTGTTCCAGCCTTTGCATTCAATGTACACTTGCCACGTATTGATTTTTTTTTTCCTTCAAAGCTAATCTTTTGACTTTCCAACTGCAAAGAAGAAATATTGTCAGACTGATTATGAGGAAGCTCGCTAACAGTTCACGCATTTGATGCTCTGGCTATAATGTTGTACAAATCTAATGTCATAAGTCCTGGATCATGTACAAATATAGAAAACAGCATCAAAGATGTAGCTTTTCCCTGGGTATTGGTCTTTCAGCTTGCAGAAGACTCATTCATTTCAAAACATGCTGGAATAACTGACTGGCTGCACTGTAACCCATAAATGCCCTTATATACAAGCCTTTGTATGACATTATTAAATGTCTTGAAACATTTTAAAGTTTTATTGCGGTGTTTGACATCAACAAGGCAATTAGTGAGACCTGAGACCGTGTACTGGTCAGACACAACTGACACGAGAAGCACTTTGCAAAAGTCAATGGTTGTCTTGGGTTTACAGGCCAAGGGTAAGTGTATGTCCACAGACACACTTTTTCATTTTTATAACCATCGCTAAGGCTTTAAGGAAAAGCCCACATTCCCCAAATCAACTTATATCACTGGTTTCTGATATAAATAACAACAGGGGAGAGAAAGAATGGAGATAGAATCATAGAATGATTTGGGCTAGAAGAGACCTTAAAGATCATCTCGTTCCAAACCAGGGATGCCACTAACTAGATCAGGTGGCTCAAGGCCCCATCCAGCCTTGACCACTGAGATGATCAGATCTGACAATAACACGAGTAGAGGAGTGAGTTTTTCCCCAAACTAGGAGAAGACAAATAAACAACAAATATATCATTGTATTTTAATAACGCCTTTCTCCAAAGATATCAAAAAGCATTTGAAAGGTACCAAATATGTCCAAGACTACCACGAAAAGTGCCAGGGGCCATGGAGAAGAAAGCCAGT
This sequence comes from Mohoua ochrocephala, assembly GCA_013398855.1. Lineage (NCBI taxonomy): Eukaryota > Metazoa > Chordata > Aves > Passeriformes > Acanthizidae > Mohoua > Mohoua ochrocephala. The sequence goes on along the minus strand of VZTA01028407.1, from coordinate 284,914 downwards.
ACTACAGCTTCTACCCAGAGCAGCAGTCATTGCTGAAGGTAAGTGGCAGATCCCTCCCATCCAGCCAGGCTGGAACAGACATTTCAGAGCCGATATCCACAAGAAAGCGGGAGGGAGGACTTCATACATGTCTCATTGTCCACAAGCAGGCAGAAACAGGCATTTCCCAGACCTTTCCGTGTGCACAGGAGCTATCTGTAATCAATGCTGCCGCCACACGCAGCTGAGCTGGCTTTTGGTGGATGACATATGTTCCTAATTTGTTTCCTGCATAACCAGAAGGTGTGTTTACTGCTACGAAATCAAGTTAGCATTTACAAAGCATAATTATCTTTAAAAAATGACTTTGCCATAACTTTCAACAAACTCAGAATAGACTGGAAAAGAAACAAGGACTGCTGTAGCTTATTAAAGTTAACATTTTATTGAGCAGGTGGAAAGAGAAGTCAGCTGTCTGTTCTTAGTTTCTTTCCTTCCTGACCTCTCCTGGGAAGGGATGTATTCTAACAACCGAGTAACAAATTTAGTCTGATATTTTAAGGGGTTTTTTTCCTGGAATAATTCTGTTTAAAGGTTTTGAGACACAATAGTCAAGATCAAAACCAGAAATGTGGGTGTCCTACAGGCTACAAAACTGCCCTACTTAGTCTTCTAGCCAAAGTTTATAAAAATCAAGCTGAGACCGAAGCATATCATAACTGCAAGACATTAAATGTGAAATTAAGTGACAGATAAGCAATCTAACAAGACAATCTCAGCTACAAGAGTTTATTCACCTCTGCTTTTCAGAGTCACATCTCCCTATAATTTATGGCATACATATTTTCACAATTTGATGCAACATTTACATTAGTTTAATCAAACACTTTCAGAGTGCTTGGTTCATTACTTGTGTGGCACTATATCAATTGCACTTTACTTACTTCCCTAATCAAAGAGTATCTGAATTCTTTGGACTGGACAAATGGATATAGATTTTACAGGAACCCAACAAACTAAATACATACGCATTATTTTAACTGCGAAGCATTTATATTCCCTCATAGCTCTGATTTCTAATCCAACTGGCTAATATTATTCACTGAAAAATCATAGTATAGTAATTTAAAGGGATAATAAACACATAACACAATAAATAGTAACGTTCTAAGCTCTTGCCATGCCAATAAAGCTGTGATTCAGTCAAGTTCAACCATGGGTATGGAAGTAAGCCATCCCTAGTCATCAAAATGAAAAAAAATCCTATCAAGACCCATTGATTTCAGTGGGATTTAAATACAAGTTTAGGTTCTGGATGGATTAAAGGTAAGCACACTCCTGAACCAGAGCCCAAGGACATACACACTAAATGATGCCAAATCCCCAATGTCACTTCAACTATTTAAAGTTCTTTCAGTGAAATCTTGTCACTTCCCTTCGCACAAATCCTTTGTGCCCATCACCCACGGCAAAGGGTGGCAGATCATGTTGCTGCTTCACTTCTGCTCCAGACTTTCCTACTGCTTTATCTTGTCAATAGCCTGTAGTTATATATCACAACATTCATTTCATGTTTTATTACCCTACCTAACAAGTACTATGCTGCAGGATCAGAAAACCTTTACAACTGCCATTAAGTTCGTCTAGACAGAGGGGTATTTTTTTTCCTTAATTCTTCTCATTACAGAATATCCTTTATTTCCCTGTAATGACATCAGTTCACTTGAGAAGGACACTCATGCACACTGTGTGACACATATCACGTAGAAGCTATTGGAGAAACTCCTGCTGACCAAAGCATGTTTAGATACAGTTGTAAGAAATGAAAACACGCTTCTTAAAACATTTTTCCCCCTTCTTTCTGATATTCAGTGACAATCTCTGGAGTACTGCAGCTAGCTAAGCCAGAGTCAGCTCAGAACTTGCCGTGCACCAAGCAGGAGACACCAGAAGTGAGACAGGCAGGGGTGTTGTCCTTTGAGCCACAAGCCCTTTCCAAACCTGCCGTGTGGGAGAACTGTGTGACAACATCCATCAGGCTAATGCCAAGAGGATTTCCCAAGATGGGCTCTGTACAATTGTTTAAGCAATTACTAGTATTTTGTACCCAAATCTAAAAAAAAAATTAAACATTTTCAGGACACTTCTGGTTCACACACCCAACTGGTCTTTCTTATGAGGTTCTAATAAGGGGAAAGGCAGCAGAAATTCAAATTATTTAACCATATATTTTAGCTTCAGAATATTTTGCACTTTTAGCATTTTTTAAAACAGGCGTAGCACTGTGTCAGAGCTATTTTTCACATAGACCAGCAAATATGTTTCAGAAGAAAACACAAGAAACGGGGTGGGAGGAGGCTAGGCAGATTTTACCCCAATATTAAATATTAGTATTAGTTAATGAATTACTGAAAATCAATATTAAATAAAAATATTATTTGTTTTGTAGCTTCAAGTGGCATCTTTTATCTTAATACTGCAGTTTTATGTGTCATTTAGAAGCTTTATTGTTTCAATAGCAAAGCTAAAGAGGTTAATTCCTCTTTAACAAGGGGCTCTCCCTCTTTTTCCCTCCCCCTCCCTTCTCCTTTTTGGCTCAGCCTAAATTTCTAACACTACCTTATGAAATGTAGTATACAGCTTTTAATTGTGCCCAGAGGCAGTACAACTTCAGAGAGGGTTTGGAGCAACTGGCAGAGGATTTGCAGAACAGCTGTGTTCCGGGAACATGTGCAACAGCCCCGTCAGCACCTGCACCCGCGCCGCGCTCCCGCCCCTGCTCCCCACACGCTCCACATCTGGGATTAATCACCCCTTTTAAAGGAATTAATACTCTTAACGTTTTTATTTTATTATACCTGTAGGAACATGATGCTATATTAAAATCTGCAGCTTATAAGTAGTATTTTGTTCAAGCCAGAGTTACTGGGGGGAATAAAACCTCCCCGCGCTTTTGCCAAGAATGAATTGTTTTAATATCCCAACATTCAATATTATTTATTATTAAAGTCGAGGGCTGCTTTGGTGAGTAACTGGCTTTCTCAAGCTTTAACCTACTTTTCCCCACTGAACTCTACCTTACAGTTCCAACATTTGCTGGAAATAAGCCCCCGTAGTTCCTCCCCCCATCACCATTTTCTCAGTGTACACTTCTTTTTTTTTAATCTTCCAGCGCGAGTAAAAGAAAAGTCCTTTAAAAATGTGATACTATTTAAATGTCATTCAATTCCAACAGCAGTATTTGCTTACAGAGTTCAGACAGCACAGAACTCTATTCATGCATGAGTTATGCCACATTAACCATTTACGATAGATTTTCATGTTAATTCTACAGGGGAGGAATCATATTAGATTTACCCATTTTGTGTAATTTATAATGGAATTCAGCAACTTGAGTCCTGCTCATTATAATGGTGGGGACTAGAGAGGAAAGCTGCAAAGAAGAGGAGGGAAATCAGCTCTGGTATTAATTCATTAAAATGCAGACATTTCCCAAAAGTCAGACACCTGAGTGAACACTTCTGAGGTAAAGCCACAAAGACCTGCCACTATTGCTGGCATTTTGGAGTGCACTAGAATTCGGTTTTAAGAGCGTCTCTGTATCAACTATTTATCCCAAAATCTGATGGACCAACCCATAAGCAGTAGAAAAATACACTGCTAATACTTTCTGCATTATTCTATAGAGCCAAAAAGACACAGTATTAAACCTTGGTTAGAGATGTGGTGAGTATGACAGGTTTTTGTCTCGTAATACACCATTTATCCAAGAATTGGAACAGAAATATTTATCTCTCCAAACCTTTGGGTAAATTGCATCCCAGATTTCTCAATGCACATTTACTTAATTTGAACTTACTTAGTCTGAAAATTAAGCAAATAAGTATAGCATCCAAAACTGGTGCATTTTGCCTCAGGAATAATTTTCCCTGTGATATCTCCAGCATAGTCCGTTTGTATCTCATAATTCAGTTGCTTAACCTTATTCTACCGAGCTGGAATTGCCCAGCAGTAAAATGGCTCTTGAGCCAGAGCCATATTGGTCACAGCCACTCTCAGGCTAATTTTTCTTGCAACTGAACCTCAGCAGCCTCCTAGTCCCATTTATCTGCGTTGGGTACCTTCCTCCTGATGCAGACAGACTGCAGCACAAGACTAATTGCATTTTTGGCTTTCTGTGCTCAATATCTTTACCACCTTTGCTTAGTTGTTCTTCCAAGCAGATTTTTCTATTTCTGTCACAGTTCACGATATATTTGTAGTGACTGTAGCCTAAAAACCCTAAGTACTTAATTAAATACATTAAATTAAATACTTATTTTGAGAATTACCATACTCTGCCTGAATATTATGCACATTACATATTTTAACAGGGAAGAGGGGAAAAAGGCAAATCTTGTTGCTCCAGCCCGTGCTGGCAGAGCAGCCTTCCTGACTCACCGAATTTCTCACTCCCCCTCACCTCAGGAACAGCCCCCAGGAAAAATCCACTCAACTGCTCAGGATCCCACAGCACCTTTTGTTGGGACTTATCCCTGTTAACAGAGGTGTTGAATATATGTTTTTAAATTTAATTGTTATTTTTTTACTATCCTAAGACATAGGTTTTGTTGCGAGGGCATGACAGATGTGTGTTAATTTGAGCCTTAGTTAGCTCCTGTCACCCTGATTTTAATGGAGCTGAACAAGTTCATACGCCACTATCGAACTCACTGAGAAATCATAATCAGGCTGATTTATGCAATGGGCAAACCCACACCTCACACTGAACCTGCAGCACAGGCTTAGCAAAAAATGGAAATAAATGTAGGCATTGTTGCCCACACAAGCCAACTTAGTGGAGAAATAAAGAAGAGGAGACTCAATTAAATCAGTGAAGCAAATGCACAGTTGCACAATTTTGGTTTTGGAGCCAAAGGACACTGCTTGTCCTAAGAGGTAATTCCCTCTCTGTGAGCAGGAAACAACAACGGATGGGCAGAGGTTGGGACTGGCTGAGTGTAATTTCAGTACTGGTGCCTGGGGACAAGGGGTGAACGGAAGCACAAACATAGCATTCCTCTTTATCCCAAATTCTCCTGAGGTGTAATGGGTGGGTGTGGTTGTTTGGTTTCTTTCTTTAGATACTTTCCTTGCTGCCGTTGGGATGCACAGGGAAGGAGTTCGCCCTGCTCTGAGCAGGAGGGGGGACGAGGTGACCTCCAGAGGTCTCCTCCAGTCCAAATTTTTCTATGACTCTAATCAAAACCCTCAAGAGATGCTGAATCTGGCAATGCCAAACATACCCAGGAAATGTAAAATTAGAACTGATTACCAAGACGTTTGTAAACCAGAAGCCTCTGATGCCATTATATGGTCATCTAATACTTGGACAGAAGCCTTTGCTGCCTGAAAAATGCTGGATGAAGCAGACTAATTGCAAAACACTATTTGCTGCACTGCCAGCTTTTCCCTATGGAAAATAAAATTGCAGAGATCTTGGGAACTGGTAAATTTGCCAAGCTGGAAGTCAGGTTATGAATTTAGAAAACATTTTTTTTTTTTTTTTTTTTTTTTAGATATCAGTAATTAGATGGAGAATTGAGAAGTAATTAGATGGTAAGTTGAGAACTAAAACTATATCTCAGAACTCTAGGAATAGGTTACAAGAGAAGCAATGTTTTCAAAAGTACTAAAGTGATGTAGGAGCCTATATCTTGCTACTAAAAATAAGGACCCTGGTCCTCAAGGCATTAAAATAGCTCTGCACTAGGAATTTATGTCAGTGTAACAAAACTGGCTTTGGTCATCATTCTTTCGACATATCTCTGCAATCAAAAATCCCAATTTGTATAAACATCCTGAGGAAAAATGCTTGTATGAGTTAAGGAACTCCTTAAAATTCTTTTTTTTATCATTACACGCTGTATCTAAAGCAAAAGTGCCAGACTCATAAATTATTGTGGCAGAACAGCCTAATATTCAGCCTAAGTCACACTTGAAAATAAGTTATTTTTGTGCTTTAAGATATTTTACCAAAGAGCAAGATAAATACAAATTGCTTAATAAAATACTTTTAAAAACCCAAGAAGATCCAGGAAGACACATATTATTTGTTTCCCTCCAGGGAAGATCCAACAAGACCAAGTGAGCTACACAACACCTAAGAGAAGTCAAAGACTTTAAAAGGCCAAACCACAATTTTTCCACAGTTTCCAGTCTAATCTCCAAGGTGTTTATTACATTTTTTACTACTTAAAAGTCACAACAATTTTATTAATAGTCCAGCAGCCTCCGTTTTCTATTTGGCAGAAGACAGAGTCACTCTTGATAGGAAAACACATTTATTCTGGGACTAGTCATGGCCAGATTTACTCAGTGTTAATGAAGACACTGCTTCAAGCCAGGTTTATGGAAGCAACAAAAGCAAAAAAAGGCTGGACAAGACTGACAGCGTGAAGATTTAACTTCTGGTTTAAAATAAGTGGCAGAGCCCCATGGCCTGGGTGTTATTCATTTGTTAACACCTTTGCAGCAAGCCCTCGATCTCCCAAAAGCCCCGTGCCTGCTCTGGATGGGGCAGGCACAGCAGCACAGAGAGCGGCGAGCTGTGAGGAGCCCGAGCTCAGTCCTGACTCAGGTGTTTCTCTCTGTATCCTAAAGGGAAGATGCTGATTCATCATAATTTTCCCCTTATACAATTCGTGTTATTTATCCAATCTGATGTATTTGTCAGTGGTTTAGATTCCACTTACTTTGTCTGACCTTGTAATTACAGAAAGTACAGATGCCGTGGATGATAAGGACACGTTTTGTGCGATGCTCACGTTCCTGGATGTCTGGTAATGTGTGCTCCAGAACCATCTCATAACTCCATGATTTTCTCACTCTACAAAAATAATTTTACAAACACTCACCCTCTTCATGATTGTCGCAATTTCTGCCAGAGAGAGCCCAGGGCTGGTAAAGTGCCAAGCGGGGCTTAAACATACTCAAGAGCTTCAAAGAGAAATGCTCACAATGCTATTGATGTCAGCCTCTCAGTTTAATACATGCTTAAATTCACAGCATTAAAAATAACCAATCAAGGGGTTTTCTTTGCCATCCCCACTCTCGGAGTGAGCCTGAAATCTGTGTTAAAAAAGAACGCTACAACTATTGCTTCTGCAGGGTGTTCAGTACCTTCAAACTCTCAACGTGATTTTCATTAGAGGGCAAAATGTTTGGAAAATTGTTATATGAAGTCCATAAATCTGAAGATGAATAATGAAAATGAAACTTCCCATGAAATGCCCCAGTGTTCATTTTATTTAACATTCTCCATTGGTGAAAATAAATTAAGAATGAACAAGACTTGTTTATGCCCGCCTTACACCATTCTCTGTGTTTTAATAGCAACTGCATATTAATTTATCAGGATCCCATAAATTATAATTAGCCAGGAGGATTAACAACATAAATCCTTGAATTTAAAACCAACCTGCCCTGCTCTCTCTTCCCTTAGCCCTAAAGTGAAAAAGAGCCATAAAACCCATCACCGCTGTTTGATCCATTAAACTCATGAGACACTCTTATTTCAGCTGAGCTACTGGAGGTAGAGGCTTTGCAAAATCTGTTTTAAAGTTACAGCAGCCTTCCTGAAAGTGAGAGAGAGAGCGTGCACAGGAAAGGCCCAGCCTGAACATGGGAAGGTGACTCTTGCTTTTTCCACTGCATCACCAGCTGACATCAGGGAGGCTTCTCAGTATGCAGGAAATGGGCGAAAGATCGCACTAGTGAAACAGGTGAGGCATAGAGGTATCGCTTCCTAAGCACACCTTTGGCAAGATAAAAGCAAAATCTAACTGAAGTGGCTACACGTTTCACTGGACTGGGTGGCAGGAAGGATGTGCTGGGGGTGGAGCAGATGCTCTGGGATCAAGAAGTCCCCCTTTCACAACAGCTTTCACATCCTTAAGCATCAGCTGAGGGTAAAACAAGCGACATCCCCACAGAGCTGTAAGTCAGCCAGGGCGTTGTACTGGTGCTCATTATCCCAAACAACTCAAGGTGCTTTGGCAGAAATGCACAACCCATTTGTACATGTAATCAGGAACTTCCTCACAAATACCAACCTGAAAACCCACTTCCTTCCCCCTCGCTCCTGAAAGATTTACATGACAGATGTGAAATGCTGAAATCTGAAACCCATCAGTCCCACCTGAACGCTCAGGGAGTGTCGAGAGAGGACGGTGCTGCTCAGCTGCAGCTGGGAGAACGAGCCCACACCAATGCAACACGAGGTACCCCTCATCTTCCAAAAGGACATTTAAAATCTGCTAGTTCAATATATTAGATAAACAACAAAAAGAGAGATCTCTGCCAGGGTTTATTTTTGGTACCAGACTGCTCTGCAAGGGTCAGATCGTCACGTGAGCCACCCGAAGAAAATCTTTAACAGGCGTAGAAATTTATATTAAGTGCTCAGGGTTTTCTTTATTTATTGCTTGAAGGAGTTTAGGCGCTTTTGAAGACACCAATCCCTTATTGTCATTATAGCAGTGCTGCACATAGGGAGCGGGGATTATGGAGCAGAGCCAAAGCCACGTGGCTGCACCTACAGCACACACAGGAGCTGCACTGCCTGTCCAAAGAGCCTGCAGCCATCACCCCCATGGTGGAATAAGCACATTTCAAAAGCAGGAAAGCAGTGTTGTCTAAGGCAGAAAAATACTAAATACAAGCCTACACCTGAGGGTGATGAGGCCCTGGCACAGGTTGCCCAGAGAAGCGGTGGATGCCCCATCCCTGGAAGTGTTCAAGGCCAGGCTGGATGGAGCTGTGAGCAGCCTGGTCCAGTGAAAGATGTCCCTGACCATGACACAGGGGTGAAACAAGGTACTCTTCAAAGTTCCTTCCAATCCAAACCATTTTATGATTCTATGAGCTGAAACACAAAAACCCCACAGGAAGAACTGTCAGTTTGCTCCCCTCTACCCCGAGCAAGAGCACTACAAAAAGACTTTTCTTGTCACCAGACAAGAGGGCACCTCCTGACGCATCCACAATCAGCTACCCTTCCTAATCTCAGGAACCTGTGAGGGGCATTTATGTGGCATCTAGGCTTTGGTTGGCCAAATTCCCATATGGTCAATGGAAACAGCCCTTCTCCCTCCCTGACAGCTGGAGTTGATGTCCACCACACTTGTCCTCCTGGCCTCAGAAATCAACAGAAAAAAAGACTCACTGAGAAAAGGGTGAGTAGAGAGGAGTTGCAATGGACACCTATGACAGCCCATGTCTCTGAGGGGTGGGTTTAGGGACGACTAAGGGCGGTAAGCCTCAAAGCCAGAGCCTAGCTCTGCTCAGCAGCCCTGATGTGAACAGGCTACCCCACAGCTTTTACTCCGTTCACACCACGCAGATCTCCCAAGCTGCGGAAAACCCGTGACCTGAACCCGCAGAACAAATCTCTCACAATACTGTTGACTGAGACTATTTTTTCCTCCTCATGATTAATGTTTCAGGGTCTGACAAAATACAGGGGCAGCATTTTTTGAGCTTGATATCAGTTATCCAGGGAAAGGCTGCAGCAGGCACACACGCAGTAGGAGCAGATAAGGGGGCTCAGATCAGTGTGTGATATACCTGCGTGCACCAGATGAGCTGAACATGACACGGAGTACTTCTGCTCACTTCACACAGCTGATATTTATCACAGCTCCTTTCAAATGCTTATCTCCATCCTTTGGAGTTCACTTATAGCATGAACAAGGTGAACTCCCAGGTGGAACGAGGGCCCAGATGTGTCAGGGGAGGTTTCCATTCAGTAAAACCAGGATATCACCTGGTTTAGAGAGATAGGGGATACACAGCTCAGCAAAACGTGTTTCTGCAGGACTCTCATATGTGCAAGCAGTAGAAATGCACTTAGTATGAGACACATAAACAAAGGAAAACAACAAACCCTTTTCTTTATGCATACACACATTAGACATATATATATATACATATATATCTCTTTTATATATATATATATATATATATGCACAGACACACAAAACCCTGCCTGGCTCTTCTAGTTGCCTTTAACACTAAAGGTAGAGCTTTCATTTTTCCTATTCCTCCTTCCTTCTCAGTAAGAGAAATGAGACCTACCAATTTAGACAGCTATGCTTAGTTGTCCTTACTAAGCACCAAAGTGAATGATTTGACTAAGATTATGCAGCCGGGGGGTTATGCACCTCTCTTAATCAAAAGAAAACACAGCTGGAATATAAAGTATTTGTCCCCTTGTATTTAAGGGGGGGAAAGAAAAGGAAATTGGGTTGTATACAAGAAGAGAAAGAAAAGTTGTTAGGCATAAATGCAAACGGCTTTGCAAATAGAGGCTGGAAATAAGCATCTTCTTAAAAAAAAAAAAAAATCACTGCAGCACATTGTAAAGGAAGCTCCTGTATTCATTCCATGAGGGAATAGGAAAGTGCACTCTCTGTACAAGGCTGCAGAAGACGGAAAGCTCTGTAAGCCCATCCCAACTCCCTTAATTATTTTAATTGCAGCAGTGTGATGCCAAGGTGCTGAATTACCCCCTCAGGCTCTGGCTGCTTAGCCAGGAGGTACTGAATTAAACTGTCAGAACATGCAGAAAAATTGCAATGGTGCCTGTCAACGGTATTTGTTAAGAGACACGGGTGAGGCCAGTGACTTGTATAGAAAAAGAGCTGCCAATGCAAAGTCGTCAAAGCACAGCACTGGAACTAATGGGGTATTCAGAGGTCTTGTTCTACTTCATTGGTTAAAGCCAACAAAACTCCTGTAATATTTGGGGCGGTTTGCTATTTATGGCTATGGTAATAAAGGCCAGTTAAAGCTGCAAAGCCAGCCACAGTTAGTGGTCCCCACTGCTTCAGTTCTAAATGGCTGAGGGGGCACTATTCCATCTCAAGCTCTGCTTTTAAAAGAGAGGGAAAATTATAAAAAGGATTGGGTGTTTAAAAATATGAAAAATTAAATGCAGAGTGGGCCACAGTTTTACAATGCACTGTTCTAGTTAAAAATAACTACATTTTGGATGCCTTACCCAGATGATTTTGAATTCAGTTATGTCTTAGCTGCAAAGGACTGGCATACAGCTGGCAATGTGGCCCAGGTTTAGCATCCTCTCTTCTTGACACGTGGCAGTTTCCTTCCAGAGACACTTACCAAAGCCGAAGGTGTGTTTGATACCAAAATCTACTTTGTAACTTCTAAACCCACGCAAGTGCAGATAGCGATCAAAGCCATCTGAAGACGTCCTATTTGCTGTGGCTCTGCACGGCTCCCTTGCAGCTATTTTTAGGAGTAAAATCCTGTGCTTGTGAAATTGAAAAGCAGATAACAATGGCTGGAGCTGGCGCGTGGGCAGGTGCCACGCAAACACCTCAACACTCGCACGTTGGCTGTGATTGTTCGGTCCCCCGTGGAGCTTTGGTTCTCTTTGGGGAGGGTAAAGCCAGTTGGATTTTGGGATGGGTGTTAGCTCCTGCAGAGAGGCACACGGAGCTGTAACTCAGGTGAAAGCGATAAACGGTTTATGCCTGGCAGGCTGGCTGAAGGCTGAATACACCTGTCTGTGGGATTTTTAGAAACCCAGCTTCTCAGCCCTTCCATCTTTGAGGAGCTGAGCACAGCCCTTCTAGAGGCTGCAGAGCAGGAATGGTACAGAGAAAAGGAGAATCTTCTTGTGTTTGTCAAAGCCACCTTTTCAGCACAGCAGGGAAGTGGAGATAGAGAAAAATTAGCATTATTTCACTGTAGGTGCTTGTCCCTGTCATTGCCCATTCCAACAGCTCTCTGCCCAGATGGAGCTGCATCCCAGTTTTCCACAGTCTAAAGAGCTTTGAGAAGTGCTACATGTCCCACCTGGCTTCTCTGCTGGGGTATCTCCCAGCTCAGTGTGCTTACTGGGATTCTTCCTTAACAGGTCTCCATTGCCATAATCCTATACTCACTTAATGTGGTTTTCACTAAGAACACAAGTTCAAGAGAGGTTAATGATCCATTAGTGTATATTTTTAACTAGCTAATTTACATATTGAATAGCCCATATTTATTTTATTAAAACCAGGTCACTATATTCAGCTGACTGAATTATGTGAGATATCACATAGATTACACAAGAATCGTTCAGTAATTAATTTTCCCCATACATGATATGTAGTTATTACCTACATTTCTAAACAATTAAAACTGTGAATGTTCTCTCAAAGAAACTGAAACCTTTGCTGCTAAAAGGGCTTACTCTCTGAGCTGAAGGGTTCATTTCTGCAGCTCCTTTGGGATAAAATCCATACTGCTCCTGGTACAGAACACAGCACACCAGCCTGCAGGAGCTGTGGTTCAGGCCAGGTTACAAATGTTGTTTCTAAGCTGTGTTTGTAACTAAATAGTGTTGGCCATGCAAAGATGCACCATCATGAACTCTTATTCCCTTCTTGCCATCTGGGAATTAAAGGACAATCTTCATTAACTTTAATTAAAGAAGTTGGTTCCTTTCAAAGGAGGGTGACAACCCAAGAGTGCATTAAGCAGCTCAACCCACGTATTCCCCCCAGCTTTACCTGTGGTTCTGTTCCTTTGGCCCACAAATTTAACATATTCTGTCACACACAGAGAGAAGAAGGTGGGGTGATGACTCCACGGCTCTGAAGACCACACTCCACCTCCATCTCTCCAACTCAGCAGCTTCACCAGGGTTCATCATGAAGCCGCTTTGATATTTTTCTTGGCGTGCAGTTTACTACAGTTCCGTAGCCTGTCACCAGCTTGGATACCTGAAGAATATGAGCTACAAGTGACACGAGATATGGGAACTGCACCCTCAGCTCAATGATCTCGATCACACAAACAGGTCTGGGGGAGCCCGATCGCTCTCCATTTATCAGAGCACAACTCTGGATGGGTTTTATTCTCCTGCACTGTGGACAAGTGGCCCAATGGGCATTTACAAATTGCTAAATCGCTCAAAGCTTCTAAAAGGCAAACCATACCTTGATTACCCTGTACTCAGAAAATGCCTTTGAATAGATTTAAACACTTCTGAGCAAGTTTTCAGCATTAGCACTGTTCCTTTCTTCTTGGGATAGTGGTGGCACGTTGTGAAATGCCTCTTCCATGTTCCTTGCCAACATCAAAACCTCTTCACGCTGCATTTTTGAATGTCATGTTCACAAGAACACGAGAGGATTTCTGGTTCTCAGTGGGAGAGTGTTATGTTTTCCCAAGTGCAAACAAAGGGTATTAAAACACCCGTAGTGCTCATTATACCACTGCAGCCCACCAGAAACAAAAGTATGGATTCGATTTTCCACCACATAATGACTATATCGTGTACAGAACTGGATGAACTAATTTATTACTTAGGAAAAGTACTAATTGCTGGGCCCTTCTGCCTTTGGGTGCAGTGGCACATGCAGAGAAAGACCAGCTTTAGGGCCAGATACAAATACGATCTGTCATAAAGGATCACTGCCATTATTCCATCAAATCTACCATTAGCTCAGCATTAGCCACAAAGAGTAAGCCAAAGACAAGCATCGAGAATTCGGATATTGTTCTGCAAGAATAGAAGAAAAATAGTATTAACATTTCTTGGAATTCAATTAGTCTGAAGCCTTGTTTTCAGTGCCAAATGAGGTGCACTTTCTATTGAGTGAGATTTGTTTTCCAGAGTAAAGAGGGCCTTGTCTCTGATAGGATTAGAAATCAAAATAGCTGAGTTGGATTAGCTACCTAACGATTAACAAAACAAACACCTTTTTTTTTTTTTTCTTATTGTGCTGAAGACATGGAAATGTGGAGTGAAGGAGACTTCCTGGACCATCAAGTCTCATATCCGTGTTATTGAAGACACCATATCATGTAACTCTGTTCACAGACATATCAATCTTATCATTATCTGGAGTAATTTCTACAATGATGTTTTCAGCGTGATAGCATCAGCCATGTGGACAGAAAAAGCAGCAAAATTTCCTTGATGCAAATTCTGTTTCGTACGAAATTTGCAGTCATCGTACCACAGGATTTCTGGGAAGAAATGTCTGTGTTTCTTTCTGAAGCAATGTTTGAAGATTTACAAAGCCTTATTTTTGTCAACGACACGCCAAAACGTGCAAAACATCGCAGAGAACCGAACTACATAAAACCCCCTCTCAATTTTTTTCTCCACTAATTTAGCTTCATTTTATCAATTTTAAAAAAGTAATATTGCATTTAATGTGAACTTTATTGTTCTGTAGGGTCTTACCGGGAACCTGATGTGGCACTGAAGCCCTCTTCCTCTTTTAACACCGCTGCTTCTCAAACCAGTACTGAAGCTGAACAATCTTTTGTCTGAAAATCAAATTAGCACTTTCCTAAGGGTGGTGTAAGGCATTTGCATGAGTGTGAAAACTCAATCAAAAGTAAAGTTTGAGTGCTGGGCATTTATATCCTGGGCTTGCCAGAATAAAGCAGCATTAAGTTTCTCACTAAGACTCAGATTTGTAAAGATATTTAGATGCAGATAAGGTGCTTAGTGGTGCATTCAAAAAAGCCTAGGACTTTTCTGTCCTGATGATTCATTCTAATATACATTTCATTTACAAGTCAGCAGTACAATGTTGTGGTAGAAGGGATGTGGTAAAAAATAAAACACAAGGAAAAATAATAACCGAGGGTAGAAATCTGGGCACAACGAAGGCAACTGTGATGGTCCCAGTGGCTTTAATCCACACAAATCCATACAAATTCCTCTCTCTCAGACTTCTGAAGATTTCTTTTGCTAAAAGCAGAAAGCAATACAAGAATTATTATATTTAATGACATGCCACAGGACAGCTGTGTTTAGAAGAAAGTCCCGGGCTGATTTTCTTTTCCTCAGTTCTGTTCTCCAGCACTGAATCTATTGAAAAATGAACCTAAAAATTGATTCGAGGAGTTCTCTTTCTCCCCTGAAGTTTGATTCAAATCTACAGTCTTCACGTATTTCAGGCTGATTCGGTGAGACCACGGCATGTCTCAGCTCTGAAGCTGCTTCTTGCAGATTGCAGCTGTAGGGAGAAATACGTCTACATATGAAGCAAAGTGATGGAGTGAATTAAACTCCAAACACAGCCTCCAGCTAATTTTTTAATAATCTGAGCGCAAAACAGGGCCTTGAGGGTAGGTAGAGCTTTTCAGTAAACCAATCAGAACTGGATTTTATTTAAACAACAGTAAAGTCAGTCCCAGAGAGCTCAGACACTTGTATACAAAGCAGCCGTGTCTCACTGAGAGCCTGTACAGTAGCTCAGCATCTCAATTTCAATCACAGTTCATTCCCTGCTGGTAGTTTTTGTCTGCAAACAAGCTGAATGTGAGCTGACAAGGGCCCCCAGAGCAAATAATACGAGCACTGGAGGAAGAAACTCACACGGACACGATGCTGACAGTCGTGCAGCCAATTCAAAACGATTGCACAACAAGAACCCCAGTCCTCGGCTGGGGCTGCACACCAGAGCACCAACAAGCAGAGAGAACCTGATCTAAGGGGTTTCACCTCCTGAACCACAGCTCACCTGAGCAGAGTGGGTGTGCTGGACAGCACAGGGCAAGGCCTCAGGTCTTTCTGCGAGGCTAGAGGAGGAGCAGGGCAGTTCTGTCAGCTTTTCTAAGCAAAATTCTGCATCACTGTGTCAAGGGACTGGGCTGATATGAACATGTCCAGCCTGCACATCCTGCCTGCTTTGTAGGCCTGCAGTGGATCTGTAGAGGATGTGCCTACAAAGACTTTGTAAATCTGAGCTGTTTCCAGTCTTTTACAGCAAAGGAGCTGTGCAAGTGGCCACAGTTTCTTCCAGGGATGCTGGTTTCCCCTGAGGGATACCAGGACGTGTTTATTCTCCATGCTTCTTACCCACATTTCCTTACACAGGAGTGTCCACAGATGGGAAAAAACTTCCAGAATGGACCAAGATCATGATGCTACACCACACCAAGGAATACAATCTGTCCTTCCTTTCTAGGATGGACAAGTATCAAGCTAAAAGAGATGCTGGAAATACACTACTGCTCGTGGTAGTATTTGAGATCCCAGCCCTGAGAGCTGCACTGTGCTAATTGCACTCATGAGTTGAACACACACACCTCAGCACAGCTTTAGAAGGCGCATCCTTAAGTTTGTAAAAGACTTTGAGGCAAAATCTGCTCAATAAATGGAAGCCACCAAAACGACCAACTACAGCTGTTAAAACACACCCACCTAAAATTGCTTGATGTGGAGATGATAGATATTATTTCTTTGGAATCTCCAGTTTTCAATATCATTACCAGCTTTAAAGAGGCTTTAAATATGATCATATTCACTGGTAATGGCATCTCTCCCTTACAGGGGAAATGTGGCAGCTAACTGGAATAGAACAGCTAGGGATTTGCTGAGGGAAAAAACCCAACACTATAGTGAGCTTTTTTTAGAGAAAATAATAATCATAAATCCCAAAAAATAATTTGTGACCTTCGGATCCATTTATTGGACGACTGCTCATTACTGGATTTTTAATCTGAGAAAAAGAAAAATAGGTTCAACACCAGCCTGTTGTTTAGAGTTAATCTCTTCTAAGAGGTCTGATTTTAAAGAGTGTGGACAAAACCAGAATATAGATGTTCCCCTCATTTTCACTAAAGGACATATGACATATAGACACTGTCCTTACAGATAAACCTTTCTTTACTTTATGTCATTTTAAATATACTTCTGCAGCCAGCATCCCCAGCAGAGGAAAGGAACACAAGGCTTCATTCTGCACTTAGTCTGTACCTGCCACAGGAGCTCAAAAATCAGTGTACAGATGCTGCCTTTGGAGATGAGCTAATATCCTCTTTACTTTGCCTCATTCAGCCAAACCAGAGTTTATAAAACAACAACTTTTTATGAGATTTCCAGTAACATTAATTGTTGGTCACAAAACTTCAAAGAAAACTAGATATTTATAGCTCAATTCATGTTTCTCTTTTTTTTTCCACACACTTTTACCACAACACTTTCCAACCCGGTTCCCATGAGCACACTGCAAACAGAGCTATACCCGCTTCCTGCTGTGGCAGCCTCCTTAACCACTTCACTCCTGGTGCTTCTGCTGCTTTTTGCCTTTTTTTTTTCCAGTGTTCACGTCCTTTCATTGTTTTCCCCTGTGTGTCACACTTGCTTTTTCCCACATCGCTTTATCATTCATCTCTGCTCTCTTCAGCCACCCGCACAATCATTAAAATGGTATGGGAAATGAACTATATATACAAAAATATATAGACGTATACAAACACACATCCCTGGGTGTATATATAGATCTATACACACAAACTACACTGGGAAAACTTTTATTCAAAGGGGGAAAAAAAAAAAAAAATCTCCTTTTCAGTAGAAAAATTACTTGCTAAATGAACTCATTTTTATAAACATGGAAGAAGGAGGTGGAACGTTTTCAGATACATATATTAAATATTTCCCTATTCCTCTGAAGAACTGATATTCATAACCACTTATTTATTACAATGTAATCAGCATATTGATTATATTAAGCAATCCCTGTAAATCTCTATAAGCTGAGGTTAACAATGGCTTTTCAAATGCCATTAACCATCACCTTGCAGCTTTCTCTCTATTATGTACCATAAAGTTAATCATGTGCAAGACAGTTTTTCCAAGAGAAAAATCTGCTATACCGTGCAATGATCACCTTGGTATTTTCCTAGAACAAAGAAAAGGCCTTTCTTAAATAGGAAAAAGTCTATGCCATCAAAGAATGAGTGCTGGGCAAGATAATCACGGGTTCCCCGCAAAATTTCTCAGGTTATCTCATTAGAGCCTAAATTCTCCAGACCTTTCTTTCAGCATTAAAACCCCTGTGCCTGTTATCATGAAATAGGCTGAGACTTGCGATTCTGTAGCATGTAAGAGGCACTGGTGTGAGGCCGGTGCTGAAGGAATGACTCTCACAGAGGGACAGCAGAGCCCTTCCACCCTTCTCTAGAGCAGCTGCCTCAAAACAAGGTGCTCTGGGACAGGATCAGAAGGTTTCAACATTTGGAAACCAGAGGCACAGGATTTTCTCTCTTGCTTCCACCAAGGTGTGTGTGTGCCATGCCCAGGCAGCAGCCAAGCGCGGGGGTCCTTCCCTCAGCACTCACAGGGGTTAATTCCTCACACAATAATTTCTCCCACAAGAGGAAATGAGATACAGTGAGATATGCCACTGGCACGTGCAGGAGGAGGAGGCTGCTTATGTAAATGTAACAATAGATCCATAAATCACCCCATGTAAAGTCACTGGCCATACCTTACAGAGCAATAACTCCTACAGGAGATCATTAACAGAGTCAACTATTGCATTACATACAGCATAACACTGGTGTCACACTGAAAGAAACTCAGCCTGCCCATAACATATTTTTTTTCATTTGCTCACCAAATCAATATTTATCTCCCTCTGTGGTAAATTAGACAAATTTATTTAACATGGAAAAGTAACCATGTAGCATGAAGCAGGAACCCAATATTAAGTCTGCATATGATATTCAGGAGTTCAAGCCCTGCAAAGCGTTTCACAGCAAAAGCACTCAGAAAAACATTTCAATTGATCTTTCCTCCCCCCTCCAAGTTCCTTTGGCAAGTGATTTGAAACATGGGTGCCAAATTAGGGTAGCTCGAAGGTTTCTATTACTATTTGGCACACCGAGGAGCCAGTGATTTAAGACAATATGAGATGTCCATTAGCTGTAACAATGAATTCAAATGCTTAGAAGCCAGGCTATAAATCTACCCTTTTGGAAAGATTAAGTACTGTTTGCCTAAAGTTAGCCACTCCACCTTTGAGGGGAAAATGCACCCCCTCCTGCTAGTTCCTGCCCAGCCAAAAACAGCCCAGGAGCTGCATCTCGTAGGAGCAGCTGGCACAGGGAGCACAGACAAAACAGTTGGGAAATTCAGCCTTTGGACCCCAGCAGTCCCAGAGGATTAACTGAGAGCAAAGAGAGGTCGGGTGCCTCCTGCACCTCTGAGGCCACCCTGTCAGGAGACCTACCCAAAAACTTCTGGAGTCCAAGTCAGGGCAGGCTCTGAAGACAAATTAATACAGCAGAAAATCTCCAATAAATTCCCTTTCCCATCATCACATAAAAAAAGAAAAAAAAAATATCCCCCAGGGCTTATGTCTTTCTAGTCTCAGGCTAAATGAGGTTTTTAATTCTGATTTTTGCTGAAGTTGTGCACGAATAATCTCTATATCACAGGAAATGGTAAAATGAAACTGCTCTGTACCTACATTATCCAGGATGCCTGAAGTTCAGCAATCCAGGATGCTGGACATTGGGCAAGTCTTATTTCTTATAACTGAGGAGTGGTGTAGTGCTGCTCCATGTGCTAGAGATGGCAGGTAGGAAGCGAGAGGCAGAGATGGATAAACAGAAGACTGAGTAAAAAACCACAATATTCTGTTTTCCTGATGTACCTAGATTAACAATATGTCATTCACTTATCCACTGGACAGCTATAACATGGACCACAGCAAAAACTAGCAAGGAGCATCAATTTATTGCCTCCATTCAAATTTTCTAGCAGGTTTTGGCAAGCAGCTAAAGCTGCTAATATAGCACTTACTGTGTTGATGGCCCTAAAGTCATTTGTAATACCATAAAACAAATTGGTATGATATCCACAAATCAATTGCTCTATTTAGATGTTATTTCTTACACAAACAAGTAACTGTGGTCTTGGCAAAGAGATATGTCAGACCAAAAATGGAAAAAAAAAAAAAATAAGAAGAAGAAAAGGAAAGGACACAACTGCTCTCAGCAGTGTTCTCTCATCCTCCCTCCATCCTCCCACGAACTTCTTTTCCTGATGTCACTGAAAGTAGGTTCAAAAAGAGTTTTCAAAATGCAGTTCTGCTGGATGGTGCAGGCAGGTCTGTGGATGTCATCAGCCTCAAGATATAGATGTTGGCAACAGCAGCAAATGCCAACACAGAGTAGAAAATGAAACAGAAATGCTCAGCCATGGAAAAAGAAGAAACCCTCAGCACAAGGCCAAGAACACACAACCACTTCCTCTGAGAAGCTACTACTCTCCTGTTTATGTTAGAACTAATGTTTGGGGCACCCTTACCTCAATAGCCATGCTCACAGCAAATCTTTGAAGGCTTCAGAAAAAGAAAAAAAAAAAGGAATATATAACTTTATATGAAATCAGCTAAAAAAATTCTTCTGGAGGCAATAATGGTTGTGCTGTCAGTGATCAGCTTCTAAATATTTGTTGCAGCGTATAAACGCAGAGGTTTAACCTCCTGATTGGCAAACATGAAGGAAAGGTGCTGATACAAATTAGAAGTGTGTAAAAACACAACTCCCCTGCCCCACACAGGGACTGTGAAAACTCAGGCGTGCACTGCTCACTTGGAACTTTATTTATCATGCTGTAAAGAAAAATGAGGGTGCAGGATTTCTAGGGCTGGAGAACAATGACATAACATCTTTCTACATCCACGTTTTACAATCCCTCCCTGTGCTTCTCTCACGTTCTCCCACCTCAAAGTAGCTCACAAATGATGATGTTGTAGATGTGGTGTTTTATAACAGCAGCGAGTGGTTAACCAATGTAAATCCCACAGAGAGAGCAAGGGTGGGCTCCCGGGGTGGGGCTTATTTAGGGTTTAGTGCTTCTTTCTATGAAAATGCAAATCAAAAGCAACTGAAACCCACCCAATTGCTGTATGGAAGAAATTTACTGGCAGTTTACACAACAAGTGAAAGGAAACATTGGTGATGTATATCCAAAGTCAGAGCAGCAAAACCTCTCGGTGTTGGTGAACAAGTAACAACAGTCCTTTTGGCAATACTCTTACTGAACTCCCAAAACTTATGCACTAAGTGTTATACTCCTACACTTACTCTTACAGAAGAAAAAAGACAGAATCTGCAATAATCACAATTTTAAATAAACGTATATGGCAACCAGCAGCTATCAAAAACACTGCACAGAAACTTGTAAAAAACCAAACCCCAAAGACCAAATGCTGATGCATTTTCCTTCAACAATAACTGTGGTTTTCACAGGGACACTGAGTAAAGTGACATTAAGTACTGTTTTTAATGAAGTCAAGCATAACCTTTTGAGCAGTATCTCCAATCAACACCGAACGGGTCGGGGGAACTCTTAAGCTACAGATTCTTTTTCTTTTAATTAAATTTCTCAGCTGAAAGAGTTTGAAAATCTGATTAAACTTCTTGATCAGACTTGTTTATGCCATGGCAACAAAAAAAGGGCATCTAAATTCCTTTGCACAAGAGTGGTGTTATGGTAGTACCTGCAGAGCTCTCGGGCACTTCCACACACTGGGAAGGGCTGGTGGAAAACAAGTGGGAAAACAGGGTCAAAAACTGCTCCAAACAGTCAGAAATAGGAATAAAATGCAACCAAATAGTTGAATCAAAAAAATAAGCGCTCTAAGACTTGGTCACATGAATGGATAGTGAAATCCCAGAGAGAGCTGAGGGCAGACTGCAGCCCCATGGCAACAAGACTCTTTCTTCCTGCTGGGGGGTTGGAAAATAATGATCAACGAAAAGGCAGCGAGGAGAGAAAATTGCAAATCTAGGGAGAAACAGGAGTGGGCTGCTGGCATTGCAAGCTCAGCTCCCACATCCTGCTCAAGCTGGGAGGACAGCTGGGGTCAGTCCTGCCCCATCCCATCAACACAGGGGGGCTCAGGCCTCTGTGGGGCAGGACAGAGATGGGAATGGACCGGGAATGGGATTTGGTGAGGAGGGCCAGGCTCAGAGGGGCAGGACAGAGATGGGAATGGGATTTGGTGAGGAGGGCCAGGCTCAGAGGGGCAGGACAGAGTTGGGAATGGATCAGGAATGGGATTTGGAGAGGAGGGCCAGGCTCAGAGGGGCAGGACAGAGTTGGGAATGGATCAGGAATGGGATTTGGTGAGGAGGGCCAGGCTCAGAGGGGCAGGACAGAGATGGGAATGGATCAGGAATGGGATTTGGTGAGGAGGGCCAGGCTCAGAGGGGCAGGACAGAAATGGGAACAGACTGGGAATGGAATTTGGTGAGGAGGGCCAGGCTCAGAGGGGCAGGACAAAGCCCTGGTGAGCACAGCTGTCCTGAGACAGTGCTGGCACAGGGAGAGGGTGGACTCTGAACTAGGTGGGTTTTTAGTTCCTAAATGGAAAGTTTTATACTTTATTAAATCTACTCTTGCAGTTATCTAAAAGCATTAATGCGATTGTTAAAATTCACAGCTTCCAGTTACTAAAGAAATGTGATTGTTTTATCTGGATTTCTATTATATGAATAAAATGTAACACTGTCTGGATAAAATGGCCCCAGAGTTTCATTAAAAAATAACAGCCTAATTCCCTAATATGAAGTTATTTTAAGTGTTTTATTAATATTGTCTTCTAAATGCACATAAGTGTGATCCCCCTTTAAGTGCAGTATCTTTAGGGCTAGTTGTAATTGTATTTTTCTTATCAGTTGCTTGTGCCTGCATTTCAAATATTCATTGCTTACTTCAGGCACTTCACTCAGACAAGAAAGAGTGCAGTGAAAAACTATTTAATTTGGACACTATTTGAATATCAAACTTTTCAGTCCTTAATCCAATAGCTCTTGTCCCTACTAAGAATCTCAAAGTACCACTACCAAAATTCCTAGAGTGCCTATTTATCTTGCCATAAATTTCATCTGTTAAAACAAAACTATAAATAAAAATCAATGTGAAACATGAAAAGCCTGACACAGAGAACGAAATCCCCATCCCAATCAAGTCCATAGCAAATCAAATTACGTGTAAAGGCTATGACTTGTCCCTCCTAACTTTAGCATCTGCCAGGGGTGCCTGGTTTCAGCCCTTGCATATCTGTGAGGCCATAAGTGGAAAAAGGAAAGAGGCACCTCTGGTGGGAAATTCTCATTTTATTGAGTGCTGGCAGCACTTTCCCTTAGCCAGAGGGTGCCAAGAAGCCCAGCTCTTACCTGAGGTACATTGTTACCTAATATTAAAGTGGAGGTATTCAGGCTGGAGCACATCATTTAAAGGAGACAGTCACTCTTCTTTTATTTAACTTGTTTTAAAGGAGAAAAGGGTGCTTTTTTGAGGAGTAAGAAAGGGTTCAAGGAATTCCTGTCACGCTTTTATCAATGACAAGGAAGGGAGAGAGCCAAGAAAAAAAATTTTAGAGAGGCAATCAGTTCTTCCTTGGTGCTGGAAACAGAGCAGAGCAAACTGCAGCACAAACTGCACATCTTCACAGTTTCCAAGGCTGGTCACAGGCATCACATTACATGATGCCTTTGAATTTGTCTTTGCAGGGTCACACATATACAGCTGGGAAACCACAGGAGGGTGTTGTGATAATTTTACAGCACAATTATAAAACGGAGATGTGTGGAAAACATAATTTTTCTATCACTATCCAAATGCAGCTATAATTAAACATTAATTTTCCCCCGTGGCTCCTCTGTGAGCCCTGTATTCCTGAAAAACTTTGTCCTCCTCATTGGAAACACAGTGGGTTGAAGAATCAGGGATTTTCTACCTACTCCTCTATAGGAGCTTTTCTGCATCGTGGTATTGTTTCACAAGGACCAAGTCACCTGAACAGAGAAGTTGGGCAGAGGAGTTTTAAACCACACTTTATTTTGTGAAGTTTTATCCTTGGCCATGTATAGTAAATTGATTGATTATTGCTGAGTAGGGTTTTCCTTTTCCAGAGAGAATCCCAAAATCAAATTTACCAGGAGAAGGTGGGAAAAGCACAGCTCAGCATTCAGACAATCCACTCCTGTCATTTCTCTCAGGGCACAGGCTCCTGCCAGCAGCCTGGTCACCTCCCCAGACTACCTGAAGCCCTCCAGGTAAATCCATATGCTGAGGCTGACTGGCTGATCAGGGCAGGTTGTAGCATGCAATAGCATGGACAAAGCTAAAAATGTAGTTTAAGAGAAACGCAAGAAAAATTATTTCTTGGCACCTCCCACCCATGCAGAAAGTGTTGGTATTCCATTGGCTATATCCCCCAGTCAGCACTCTGCAACCTGAGGGACTCCCCAGCTTCCTGGTGAGCATCATCCAGCCTCAATCATTTCCTTTTAATCCTTCCTTTGAAATGACACGCATTATTGACACTTTTTTCTAATGGTTTGCAGCGTTTTCTAACAACTTTACAAATGTCAATCACACTCCATTCCAGAAGCCCTATTGATTTCCTCCCTTGCACTGTATCTGGTCTGCTCTAAAGATATCCCACATCACATCGAGCAGATGATAAACAGAGAAGCTGCTGCAGGACCTGTGCTGTGGGGTTCGACTCGTTTCTCAAGAAGAACACAGGCTCTTCTCTCCATCACGTGAGACTGCAAAGTCCATCCCTGTCTCAAGGGCATTCGCAATAACTATAAAACATTCGGATCACAGATGATTTATTATGGGTGAGTGACATAACCACAAAACCACTTTAATTTTATTCTACATGCCAGCTTCACAGAACAAGCATTGTTGTGTGTTGCACACTGGTTTAAGGAAAACCCTTAGCACACACAGCACTTGACAAATTAGTGTCTGGAGTCGGGGCTGCTTAAGAAACACACACGTTCCTTAATGAAAACGGGTACTTGATTTGTTATTAATTTTTCACATCCTTGGATAAAAGCCAAAAATATTTCAGTAAGTATCTGTATGGTAATAGTCATAGCCAGAACTATTTCACACACAGATAATTGCTGAGGAAGTTTCAAAACACTGGAAATTATCTTCTAACCTACGTCCAAACTTCTATTTCTAACCTGTATCTCAGCTATAAAAGTCGTTGTCTTTTTTTTTTTCCCTTTTACTCATTTGCAGAATTCTTAGTGGAAAGTTTTTTATCTATTCTGGCAAGAGGAAAACCAAATTTCCTCCTGATGCAATTTGAAATGCTCCACAAAACTAGGTTTAAAAATGTGATGTGAATGCACGAAGCTGCAATGAAAAATGCTGCACTGCCAGTGCCAAAATGCACAGTAATTTCTCAGACACATTCAGTATATATAATAACATATTTTGCACATGTATGAATTTTGAGAAATCATTTACCTGCAGTTTAAGAAGAAAACTAGAAGTACTGTATTATTTCTACTTTTTTTTGACCACCCCACCCTTTTTTTGTAATATAAATTTGTTACCTATTGCTTGAAGTGAAAAGGAACTCTCAAACCCCACACCAGCCATTGAATGACAATGGCCAAAGACCTATTAAGCATTTTTCCCACACCAGCCTGACCAAGTTCATGTTAAAAAGATATTTTTTTCTTTTATGAGAATGAAATTCTCAACATTTTTCTTTTTTCTCTGAGATCGGTGTGATTTAAAATAAATGAGCTACCAACCAGATCCTGGTGTTTATAATTGGATTCCCAGCAACTGTCCCTGTAATGACAGCAAAACACTGCACATAAAGATACAATGATCCACCACGCTGAAAGAGTTAAATTTACAATGTCTTCCCCCTTGCCAGTCCTTTAAGGAAAAGTAGAGGGGGTTTCTTTTGTCTGGAGAGGAAACTGTCACTTTGTGTTTTCAGGTTTGTAGAAAAGCCTTTTTTAATGTAAACATTCATTAAACTAATTTGAAGTTGTCATTACTCTCCTCCCCTGCTGCTTTATATCAGATTATTCCTAAGTGCTTGGTGAAGAGCCCCATAAACACACAGTCTATTTCCCTGCAGGGTATAATCACACAGTTTGCACTGTGATTTATGCTCTATGGCGCTGGTGAGTGTCCTAAACTTTGAAAGGGCTTAGTTCTTCAGCAGATGCACTACTCCCTTTATATTTAAACAAAGTTCAGCTAACCCTCCCAGTCTATTATAGACATTGTTTAGCTCTTTCCCTTCACAATAAGGCTTGTTAAGTGCTGATTAAATACAAATCGGTGACACTTTTAATTAAGAAAATGGGAATTCAGAAATAATTGCCTTTAAGTTTCAATAAAAACATTTTACAAGTGTTGTTTTCCCTTCCCCCTTGCCACAGCATCAAGAAACATCTCTAATTCGGAAAGGAACAGACTAGAAATCTGATTTGGATTTTGGTAGAAATACTAATTCTGACTCTGGAGGATCTTTTCTGACGTCTTTTATAAAAGTCAGATCCCAGAGGAAGCTCTGCAATGCCGACTTGAGCAGAGAAAGGAAGATCATTTTGCTCTGGAGACTGAAAACCTGGGGATAGCTGGTGTTATCAGCATCTGCCGCGCTCATGAATATCGGAGGCCTGAGAAAGATAAAATTTCCCTCTCAGATAAGATAACCAGCGATGATTTCAGTCTACTCCACTAACAAATGTTAATCTAGAAAATACAGCAATTACTTCGATAATAAAACACTCTTCAGTCGATCCATTTATACACTTTAGGCAGTTTGTGCGTGGAGTGTGCCAATAATGAGCTGGAAATGGAACGCTTTCCTCACGCACGGAGTCCCGACGGAGCGACAGCCACTCCACCTCAGCTGAGGAGCCGTGGCAGACTCCAGGATCCTGGAGCTGCTGCTCACACAAGTGATGGGCTGCCCCCATTTCCCTGCACTCGGGCAGGGCCCCTGCCTGGGCTGCCGAGGGGCACAGCACCATCCATCCGCCTGTGGGCCCCCCAAACGGGAGAGGCCAGAGCCAGCAGCCTCCTCTCCGCCACTGAGGGGTTTTTTAGGAGAGCTCAGAGATGCCCCCATGAGCAGAAAGTTCACCTCCCAGCCTGACTGTGCCATCAGGAGGTGAAGATTTCCCTCATCTCTTAAATCCCCCTGTGTTTCCAGGACCTGGGGACCAAGAGCCAGCAGCAGGAGTCCAGCTGCTGGCAAGTCACCTTGCAGGCTGCTGTGGGCTCCTGAACTATTTTTGGCCTTTACTGCAAATGTAATCCTGTGAAGTTCAGGAAAATTAGCAGGAGCACCATTTAGATGGCTATTTTAAAATAAAATTAAACCTTTTAGATCTCTAACCTCTCCCCTTTCTGTTATGATAGCAGCTAAATCGAAGTCATGCCACAAGGAGAGTACAAGGAGAGTACTCAGCAGAAAGTACATTTTCTTTTCAGTAATTTAAACCTTAGTGTCACCTAGTTAAGTTAATTAAGGTTCTCTATTTTTCATTGTAAATAATGAATTCAGTTAAAGAAAGTGTAATTTGGAGTATATACACGGAACATACAGAAGTAAATCCTAAAAGAACGTTTAAAGAGAGTAAAAAATAGGACAGACATTTAGTATGAAACATATTCCTGGCAATTAAAATCAGAATGTGCTTTTCTATTTACCTGCTTGAGACTAATGGATTCAGCTAACATACATTTCACATTAATATCACATTGTATTTTCTAAACATAGTGTAGCTGTTAACATATTTATAGGTTAGCAGTAGTAAAGACCTGTACTTGGATGTAACATTTAAAAGAAATATTTGTCAGAATACCAGGAAAAGCTATTTAAACAAATTAAGCCTAAATGCTAAAAAGAGCCAGCGACAAATCCAGAAGTGCACGAGTGGCACTTTAAGTTCCACAATATCAGCGTAAACTGATGTAAACCTACCCACCCAGGGAAAGGAAAGGTGAGAAAATAGCAGGAAAAACAACTAACAGAAAGGTGTAAAAAAGATTATGTGTGGTGGGAAAGTTTTATCTGACACCTCTCAGATGCTTTTCCTCTTAGCACACCTTTTCTCTCTTCTCCCTGTGAATTACACCAACTCATACTATGTAGAATTGATGAGCAGTTTAATTTGGCATATTCAATTTGGAGAGTCTTAAAAAAAAAAAATAAATAAAAATCCTAAATTGTACCTGTTTAAAGCCAGCTCCTCCAGTCACACGATGCTATAAACATTTATCAATCTGACATGGAAAGGCTGGGCCCCCATTATTATCCTTTTGTGACCTGCACAGCTGGTCCAAAAAACAGTTGTCTCCAATTATGCCCACAGATAATGGTGGGTAAATTCAGCTGTGCAGTATTAGCTCAACCTAAATATGATCCCATTTGACTAATTTCCTAATTCTTAGCAGGGTGCTTAAAGAACCTATTATCATGCAGACTCAAGGAACACAGAAGTCTGGTTATTTGCATCTGTTCTGTGAAAGGCATTTATCAACTGTGCCACTAATCTGTTACCTACGCATCCCAATCACAGGCACTCGCTGCCTAAAATAATTGCATCTGGAATTTGTTTTAACTTTTAATGTTGCATAAATGGGTGTTTGTTTCCAACCAACACATCTTATAATTAAACAGCTTGAAATAGGAAAGGTTGAAATTGGGTCAAAAAAGATATATTCCTTCACGAAATCATGTGTGTATTCATTAACGCAGCTGGAATGCTGTTATTGGCACGGTTGCTGCTACTTGACTGAACTGTGATCATAAAGGTTGTTAAATGGGTTAAAAATAAGGCAGCAGAAAAATGGAAATTACTTGCATATATAACCATGCTTTTTATGAAAAAAAAGCAAATTGTGCACATGGTTTGTATGCTGTGGAGCACAATCTGACGTGCATTACACCGTTCGGGTATTTTGAAATCTGATTAATCTTCTCAGTAGCCTAATATAAACTCCTAGAGCTGCAGGCATATTGATATTTGGATTTTCTCCCTAAATTTGCTTCTCTCTAATCTTCTTCCCGAACACATGCTACTAAATCAATCCTCAGCGTTTCTCTCGGCAAACTTCGCATGTCTGTTTGGACTTTCTTAGACTTTCTCATGCCTTCAGCTGAGTCTTCTCTGTTGTTTAACATACTGGTGCATAGCAGCCCTCATCCCGTGTCTTCCGCAGGGCCTAAAACAAATTTGGACTCAGTTTTCAAGAGCCTTCACAGATATCATTCTGGTTTTAGCCAGACACTTATATGCAGATGTATCTCCCTTCCTTGCATAATGCCATCGTTCTCATCTCTCC
Organism: Mohoua ochrocephala; assembly: GCA_013398855.1. Taxonomy (NCBI): domain Eukaryota; kingdom Metazoa; phylum Chordata; class Aves; order Passeriformes; family Acanthizidae; genus Mohoua; species Mohoua ochrocephala. The sequence goes on along the minus strand of VZTA01028407.1, from coordinate 255,987 downwards.
TTCCCTCTCAATACATTTCCTTCATTTCTCAACTAGCCAAACTTCTTTGACTCCTTCCCTCACCTCTGTCACTATTTCAGGAACTTTCCATGTTCAAGCACTTACTTATACTCCTACTTTATGAACTGCTTGAATTTTCACACCTCCTGACCAACCTGTAATGCTCTGCATCCCACTGTTTGTGCTAAGGTGACATGAACACACCAGAACCCATCTACTCATGAACAGACCCATGTTAAAGGCCTGTTAACTACAGGTAACTCCTTCCTAGAGAAGTGACATTTTTCCAAAGTGGATCAAATTTCAGATTTTAAGGAATACAATTTTCTGCAATTACAAATAGAGAAACTGCAAACAAAAGCTCTGAAGGCATTGTAGAGACAGAGGAAGTGGCAATAGGAAGGCAAGAACAAGCATATATTGAAGCATTTATAAAGGAAGACCACAAGAAACCTGGCTGAAAGTGATGGGAAACAGTAGGATTCATAAAAGAAGCTATATATTCAAAAAGGGAACCTAAATCAAATAGTCTGTGACCAGATCCTCAAGAATAATCGATAGTGGTGTGGAAAGTGGTGCAGAGATGCTGCACAGGCATTTTGTAATGCACAGACATGCACTATCTAAAATGAAGGTGATTCATTTTGGCAAGGTTCTACCTTCTTCAAATATCACAAGTCTTAAGAGAGAAAAGTTGTAGCTGGAGGACCTTTGAGGTGGTAGTAGACACCTCAAATGATCTTAATAGGGAGAGAGCAGGAAGGGGAGAGATCCTAAACCAAAAAAAATAAGATGAGATTCAGTGTCCAGATAGGAAGGTTCACAGCAGGTGAGATGGATGATGAGTGTGACCAGACATAAATGCAGCAGCCTAGCAAGGGATCTGGGAGGCAACGACATTTTCACATAAGCTCCTTTAATACCCACCCCACACACATCAGTCCGGGCTGCTCCTTGGTTTCTTTAGTCCTACCTATCACCCTAACTCTTCAAATCTCAAATCTCTTTATTTTCTCCCTGGCCAGTGATTCTTATCCTTTTCTGTACTGTAAATAACCAAAACTTCACTGCTTGACCCCCAGCTTTACAGTCTTCAGCCTCAGAGTCTTGTAACTCGATCGCTGAACCAGCCCTCACCCCTGCCTTCCTGATAGGGCAGTAAGCTTCACCTCATTCCTGTGCAGGGAGAGCTTGTAATCAGATATAAACCAATCTGTTTATTATTTTAAAAATTCTTTAATAAATAAATGCCCTTTCAGTGCAGTTTGGCAAACCGACTGACTGGGGCGTCCTGTTCAGAGCAGAGCTGTAACAAAAGCACACTCAAAGAAAACTTTCATACTTATTCAGACATTCCCTTGCACATGGGCACATTCCTCACGGGTTTCCATCCTGACCTGGCACGGAGATTAATTTTGCTTTGGTGATGATTTAGCCTTTGATCCCCTATTGAGCCCCAGGACAAACTGATAGTTGTGAGGTTGTTACTGGGATACGAATGCTCTGCTATTAGGAGATTGACTGACATCCCATCCTAGTCTCACATAAATCCTGTTCTCAATATTGATAATAGCTTTCAATTCCTGCTGGCGTGAGCAGGAGCTGACTGGATAACCAGGAAATGAAAGACATAACCAGCCCCTTGAGTGATCCTACCCCTTGGAAAAAAAAATATAAAATTGATGAATGACAAAATGCAAATACTGCATTGCATCAGAGAGACCATTATCAGTGTAACCCAGAAAATGTAGATATATCTCCAATATGCATGGGGGAAAATGCATTTTCCAGTTAGGTTGTATTTGTCTGGTTTTAGCAGTAATATTGCATTCTACCCATAATCTGCCTGCCAGCAAACAGGACAAAGAAAGAGTAAAATCTAAGATGCTGGTAGTGAAAAGGAGCGCTGGATGGCAAGAGGTATTGTGACCACACAGTTATGGGTGTCACAGGGGTGTAACAAGATCCTGGGTGGGATGACTGCCAATAAAACAGAAGGGAACTGGCCGCCACAGAAATTCCGCAGTGACCTTGTCCTGCCGGGCACCGTGAGCAAAATAGGACACCCAGAGACACCGACTGCCTAAACCAGGGTGTTTGTACAGCAGCTCGTCCCAGCTTTCCTCGGGACCAGTGTTCATAATACAAAGCATGATTCCCACAGCACAGCTGCCACTGAGGCTGGAGATAAATGGGATGGAGCACATCAGTACTAAGTGCAAGCTTTGAGGAATTTGTTTAGGTTAAATTCCACAGATTTTAGGATGGTGATAATAATGGTCATTACGGACCAAGCATTTTCCAGAGAAAGTGCCTTGAAATTGAAAACACACTAAACTAATGCTTAGTGAGAGCAGTTGGTAAAGTGTTACTTCTCGTGAATTACAGTTGTCTTCTTTCTTCTCTGATAATTTGCGACAATTGCATCCTAATGCTATTTCATTGATTTCTACTCCACTTCAGCTCCCATGCTGGGTTTAGTCAGGGTGACAATACACAGACATTAACCTGCTATGGGGAGACCTACTACACACACTTTCTTCACAGAAAAATCCTATGGAATTTAAAAGTAGTGGACTTTAACATAGTTCTACAGACGCTCCTTTAGAGATCCATGGGATTGAATCAGAAGTCACATCAGCCATATAACTTACTGTTCCCTTAAGCTTTCAAGGGAATTCTGATACATTCATCTAAAAAGATAACGCAGAGAATTTCTTGATATGTGGGAGCTGTTACTTTACAAAATGATCTGCCTCTGTTCTGCATATCTGCTGTTGCTGATAAGGCCTTTACCCTCAACTTACCAGGCCAGAGACAATAACAGCGTTAATCTGAACTAACACACTTTGACTGAGTAGCTGCTGTGATGAAGCTAAGAACCATTTTTCTCTGCAGGGAACTTCATTTGCAGAGTGGGAAATTCCCAGGCCCCAAACAATAACGCCAGGTGTTTGGAGAGAGAAACAACGCAGGAAGGCTCCCAGAGGCAAGCGAAGATGTGGGAGATGAAAGAGGAACCGGCTAAACTGAGAGAGGAGCACAGTACACATCAGCAGGAAGGGTTACAGAACAATCCCAGTCAGGGCATCAGCTGGTTTCGATGGCCTGTAAAACTCGAGGACTCCCAGATTCAGATGGCAAGAGCAGGGAGTTACAGAAGGACCCTGGCCCAGCTGACCTTAGCTCTAGCATTTAAAAAATGCTTGCTTGATGAGAAAAATAAAACAAATAAGCACAGAATTCATTTCTGTCTACATCTATGTATCTCACCATTACAAATAAACAGCAATCGTGTCTTAGAGCCCTCTGCAAAGCCCATGTTATTTATACGTTGTACTAACAGAGATAAACTACAAAAGAAAAATTGTCAAACTCTAGAAAAAATAAAGACCTGTGGGAGAGAGGAAGTGCTGGAACTTCCAGCAGTGCCTCTAACATTTTGGGTAAACATTCGTTAAGTTCAGTCCCCCCATAGACAAAACCATAACCAGAGTTTCTATAAGAAGTTTCAGAATCAATGTTTGTGCAGAAAACTTCTGTGTCATCATGAGCCTGTGCTCCGGCAGACACCCACTTCTCTTCTCCCTCCCAGCCTTGGTATGGACAATTCCCACCAAAATATTTGTACAGCTTCAAGATGTGCATTCCCAGGCCTCTGAACTTAGACTGGTGCCCACCTCTTCCCTTTATGCCTGATGTCATAGCCATTATCAGGGAAGTGGGGTGAGAAAAAGGCATTCCTGCTGGAGAAATATTTATTTTCTTTCACAGTCTGTCCAGCTGGGTTGGCCACCACAATACATTTTGCACTTCTCCACTAGTCAAGCATGGTGGCTTAACATTAATAGCACAGGATGGAAAGCCTACATTTGTCCTTGTGAATGACAAATTCCCGGTCCCTAGGACACCAAACTAGGTAAGACATATGGAAATCTCATGCACAGGAAGATCAACATTTATATTAGTATGCATTTGTCTACAGATTTTCTATAGCTACTCTGTCCTTTTTCCTCAGCAATGACATATAAATACATCATAAAACAGTGAAGCATCATAAGGGAAAATAACTCTCTAAGACCAGTGACCTTTGCTGAAAGCTCAATGGCAAACTACCTGAAACAAGAAAAATCAACAATCTGACTGAAATTACTGAGTTATGCAGACACAAGGGAAAGATTCTGAAAAAAGCAGGTACAAACCCAGAGTGAGGTTTTCACAGATGTTACCTTACTAGGGTTCCCACTATATTTGACAGGATAAGCCGGAAGAGAGCCTATTTTTGGATCTTGGGCTAAGCTGTTAGAAGCTATTTTTAATTCTACAGTAATGATCAGTACTTTCATTTCCCTCAGCAAACCAACAAAAAACCCCAGAAGATAAAGTCGTAAAATAGGGAATAGCAGGCTGCAGGGAAAGAGCCAAGGAGTTAGCTATAAGCTGCTAATTGTACAAACAGAGGACGATGCAGACATTAAGGAAAAAAAAAAAAAAAAAGGGAAATTTTTCAAATCACCAAGGAATTTGAAGTGATTGTGGATGTCACCAAAAATAGCCGACCGTAATAGGACAGATACAAACTCCTACACTTGTGATGATCTGTACAGGGTTTACATTTTCCACAAGTTAAGCAGTCAGCACTCCATATGCATGTCGTGCTCAGATGTATGCAAACTAGATAGCTCTCAATTTATCCATAACAGCATGTTCGTACTGTATATAATTAGAGTTACACCGAAGCACCGTTGCAGAGACATTGGGTTTCTGTCCCCCACCTCACAAAACACAGCCCCTGTCACACGCACACAACACAAGATGCATCCCTCCAATTTTTATTGTCCTTCAGTCCACACCATAGATAAGCAGATTACCGGTTCTTCACCACATTTCCCTTTGCTGGGCTCGGGTATTTTAAAGCTCTTTGGCTGCTTGCTTTCCTTAACTGGCAAATTTCACTGCTGAAATTCAGGCTGTGAATTCACGAAGCACACCTTGAGAACCTGGTCACCGGATTAACGGTGCCATTTGCATAACTGTAAACTTAATGTCGCACTTCCAGAGCTTGTATCCTCTAAATTGCACTTACTGATGAAATACAAAATCCTCTAAAAGGGTTTTCCAACCTAAACCAATTTGTAAAGTTGTTTTTTTTTTTTTATCTAAAACATTAAAGAAATTAAAGTGATCGGCATATAATTAGATTAATTATTCATATCTTCCAAGTTGCTTTAATTCTAATATATAAAAAAAGATTAAATATTCACTCAAAGGATTAAGAAAAAAGTCAAGCAGCAGCAATACATTTACATTACCTTACTGTGCAAATTATAAAACTAATTAGTCTAAAGTTTCACAAAAATGAATTGGATCTTCATTCACACGCTGACACAACTTTACATATTCAAAATTGACACCCATGTTATTTTCTCATGTTTCTAGTACGACTCAGCCTCCTGCCTCTGCAACTGCCATTGTGCTAGAACAGCTCTGCTTTTGTTCTAACTAGTGAAAATTAAATCTTGACCTAAATTTATAAAAAGCTAAAAAATGTTTCCGTCAACTGCATGAAAATGAAAAGTCCAACAGAGCCTCACTATAAATCTTACACCGGTACTGTTGAAATAGTCTGAAATAATTCTTTATGATAATCTAAAGATTGTTTTGGTTGCTTTTTTGATGCTTCTTTCTGATCTAGATTTCTTTATTCTGAAAGTGCATGTAATTTCCAGTGTGCTGCACACTATTTTCTCCTCATCTCAAATCATGGGAATGTTCATTAAAAGTCCAAGGCTGTGTAGTATAAACAACTCTACCCCTCTTCTTTCAAAATCGCTCTTTTCTGAATAAAAAGATTTCAGAGGAGTACAATGAGAACCAAAAAGAAAAAAGGATTTTCCTAGACTGCATTTTTGCTGAGATGATGCTGTAGGGCAGTTTCTAGGAGGTAATGAGTACCCTCAAATATCACTAACACTCTCTATGGTCAGATATTCCTGTTCTGGGTGGAAGAAAAAAAAAAAAGAAAAAAAGAAGAAGAATAAAAATATTTCCACTGGCTCATTCACCACTGAAAAAAACCCAACAACTCGTATCTTGAAGATAATGTCTGTTTTGATCTTGTGGGCAAAGAAACAAATTGTTCTAGTTTCTTAAGGTTGTTACTCACCCTTATCTAAGACACAATGAAACCCATTGCTTTTAACAGTTTTCCAAAGAATTGCTTTACCTATTTTTAGCCACATAAGCTATGTACCACTTCAAAAGCTGACGGTGCTGTATCAAAGAGCACTTTTTCATTGCACCAAGGCCTGTAGGAAGTTAAGCAAATTACCTTTAGAAAACCCTAAATTGGATATTCTCGTCTGAGGCGTCCAGTGACACCCGAAGACAAAAGCCAAATTTTTCAAAACTAAACTCTCTGTGAAATGACGGTCAGAAACATTCCCCGGACTCAAACCCTGTTGTTTCGTGCTTTCAAACAGCTGCACGCTGATCCTGTTAAGGTCTGCAGAGCGGGGTAGTTGCTTTTCAGGAGCTGATAAAGGAGGGGGCTCCGGGCTGCCAGAGTTCTGCTCCCACACCTTGGTTTTGTGAAACATTTGCTGGCTGTTGGCTCTAAGTGTGAACCCACTCTGGCGCAGCAAAGTTCAGAGCTGCAGCCAGGCTGGCACAGATGCCAATGGCACACCAGCAAAAACAGGCAGGCTTTTCCAAAACCCTTCTCTCCGCAGCTCCGTTCCATGCATCATGCAATTAACTCCTTGATGGGGTTAGGAAGCAATATTTTGTTCCAACTGATGGAAAGATCTTTACGTGATCAGACAGCAATCATCTTGGATGGGCTCTAATAGTTCATTTCAACATGGAGTGCCTGGCTATTAGGCATCTGGAAGTTCTGATGATAATAGGCAAGATAATTAGGCTGGTTCACTGACAGCAGAAGGAGCACTTGCCCTGCCATGAAGACAGCTAAAAGTTTGAAGAAATAAGAAAAACTAGAAGGAAGGTAAATTCACTAGAATAAGCAGTTGGTACTTTAGAGCATAATTATCAGAAAGAAAACACGTTGTTTAGCATACTTTATGTTAATAGAGGGCTAGCGTGGCCCACTGTGCATAATTTAGCTGAACAATTGATAAGAAATTTTAATACATATATATATATATGATTACGGCTACAGAAAAAAAAGACAAAACACAAGAGAGATCATAATAGGCACGCATGAACTCTGAAGGCCTAATTACATCACGGGGGAGGGTAAGCAGTTACTGCTGAATCAAGCAGAAAATTGGGGTAATTTGTAAACAGGTAGAGCTGTTATCCAGGTGCGCCAGCATGTGCGTGGGGGCCGGCGGTGGGGCCTCGAACCGAGCACTTCCATCTGCACTGCAGAGCCAACAGCACAGCTGAAAGCTCCCCTCGCCCAAGGAGGCTGCAGAGAAAGGGCCAAAGAGCCACCCCCGCCTCCCGCTGCAGCCCCCTGCCCAGGCTCCAGCCAGCAGCTGGATAACACGGTGCAGTGGGATGATTGTGGGAAAAGAAATACTGTCTGTGGGTGAAAATTGTGCTGGTGTGTGTGAAGCTCAGAGATAAAGCTCCCTGACTTGGTGTTCTGCCATCAGTACACTCCCTACTCCACCGACAGGGAAATATTTCAGACGTGGCTCCCTGACAGCAGAAGCAACCGGGCACAGGTAAGATGCTGCCAGCAATGACTGGTTAGGGCATGGTCTCCCCCCTGGGGAAGACAGGATTTCTTTAGGAGGCCAGTTATGGGATGGAAAAAGGGAAATCAAGCTGCTGGGACTTCCAGCATGAAGGATGCTGAAGGTACCTATTACTAGCATGGATGGATGGATGGATGGGAGAAGCTGTCTTGCACTAGCCAAGTGTCTTACAGAGAGGTTTGAAACTGTTTTTAGACAAAGCCACTTAACAGAACATGGTATTTTAACAAGTGCCTATTGGTCTCTTTTGGGGTGCGGTGGCAGAGCAGTTAAAATGTCTCCTGGTGCCTTCAAAACAGGAGTTTGAGTCTCACTCTGACCTCCTCCAACAAAGGAAGCTGGTAGGTGCTGCTCAGAGAAGCATTGCACCTGCATGCTAACCTGCAGCAGGACACTTTCACTGCACAGACAAGCCCCTAACCCTGAGGCATTAAAAACGTGGGAAATAAAAACCACTTTGGAAATGCTTCCATCTCCGACCAAGTGCTCACTTTGCAGCCTGGAGGTTTCAGCAGAAGCTCATGAAATAGCTCCTGACAGCACTGCATGCGAGATGCTCTTCATGTTTTCGGAGAGGCCGTTTCCAGCTGTATCGCTGTGGTACATTCCTAGCAGATTTTGCTAAAAAAAGCAAGAGTGTGCAGACCTGCCATGCATGCACAGCAATCCTGGCAAGCCCAGGGTGTGTTTTTTCCCCGTCAGATTCACTCACTCATCTCACCAGCAAAACGCAAAGCAAAACCAAAATGGGCCTTTATCTTTAGAAAGAGTCAGGCCTGTCAGAGTCCTATGGCGCAGGGACAGCCTTGCCAGCACCTTCCCTGCAGCCACCCCTGTGGCTTCTGGTTAAGGAAGGATCCCAGGAGGCATCATGTGGATGATCCCAGGCCATGCTCCCAGACCTGAGGGAAGCACTCTAAGGTGTGTGAACTCTTTGAGTTCATGGACATTTACGTTGCAGCTTTGCTATATTATGTTTTAACAAGTCTCCAGGATGACCAGCCAGCCCCAGTCATCAGATCCCATCCGAAGCTCGCAGTGGTACTTAAAGATGAGGAATGGGCATTGCAAACTGCAGAAAGCCAGGATTGTTTTCTAATGATTTTTTTTTACATCAAACCTCCCTCCATCCATGCCATCTTGTGCCAGACAAACCAGTAATTATCAGGAAATCCCTTCACTTTTAATCTACATCAGTATGAAGGCAATCTCAGAGCAACCCACGGTGACTGGAAGCTATTATTTTCATAGGAAATAATAGTGACTGGAAGTGATAACTCACGGTGCTCAGTGTGTGTGTCATCATCAGATAACATGCAAGGCTGTACATCCCACCACATCGCTCTGTTGTAGGGCTACGATGGCCTTTATTAAAGGGGAACAATTGAACCAGGCAGGGGAGGCTGTGGGGGCTGCACCAACATGGAACTTCCATTCATTATTTATGGTCATAAAAATTTGGGGCCTTGAAATTGGCAGCATGAGAAGCTCTTTTAATTTGAGCTATAATTCTCTTTTGTACTTTCAGTCATTGACTATGTTTCAGATAAACATTCATTCGGGAGGCCAAGATTACGGTGTGGAAAAAAAAAAAATATAACAACTCAAGGATATTTAGCTCTCCTCCCACAAATTCTTCCTGGAAATATTCTTGCAAAATCCTCTGCCCACTTGAACAGTATGCTTATGATTAACTGCAGATGAGCCCAGCAGCTTGCATATGTAGTTAATTTGCTCCAAATTTCCATGCTGTATTATAACACTAATGATCACTAATAATAGACAAACCCACAGTTTATTGAGTAAGTAATTTGAGACATGATGATTTTTATCATGTGAATAGGATCAGGCTGACCAATTTAAACTGGGTAGAAAAAGATAAATAACGCGTAAATCAATCACACCACCAGCACGCTCTGTTTCTTCACAAAATTATATGGATTGATTGGTGGAAAGAAGGCCCTGCTACTTACTACTGCTAGGAAAAGGAGTCAATAAACTTCCCTGCTCAGGAGTAAAAGGTCAGATGTGGAAGGAAGTTTATGCCTAAACTGCAGAAGTGATTTTTTGTCACCTGACCGCACGGGCTGAGATGAACTCGCATTTTGTCCTGATGGGCAAGGCACGCCTTTAAGGGATCGTGAAGACAGATAACGTATCATGCAGCCAATAAAAAATGAAACCATGCTAAACACAGACAAAACTATGTGAAAAACAGTTGTGCTCCGGCCTGTGGTCAAAGCTATCTTCTAAAATCATGTAAACAAGATTGCCACCACGTGCTGTCTGAGACGGCTACTCTGGAACTAAAATAGATGCTTCCGTTTGCTTTTCTTTTATAGGAATTTTCAGTTTTGATTGAAGCATTTATTTTTAACTTTAGAAAATATTGAGAGTTCATTAATTAAAAAGCCTATCTAGCACATTTGTAATTAATTGCTGCAAAGAATAGTTAAAAATAGAAATAACTAAACGACATTTAGCAACTTCAGGAGAGATTAGTGCACTGAAATGATGAGAACCTGCCTGTGGCACTGGGACTTGCAAGGTACTTTGAGAATTTTGAATGAAGTTTTGTTTAACGTAAAGAATATAAAGAATTTTTAGAGAACAAAGGGAAGCAGAGGAAGAAATTTCTTGGATGAATCTTTCTTTGGACTTGGCTATATGAGCCTCAGACACAGACTTCACTCCAGCAGAAGGCAGCTGTACATTCACATCTCCAGAGCCTGCTAATAATGCTCAGAGGTATAGACAGAGCAGAAAGTTTTAATATAATGTCTCCACAGTACTCTTCTGGGAATAAGAGTTAGCATGTGAATTGAACTTGAACCCAGTTATCTCATGACTGCAGCTTACCCTCAATCACAAGACAAAAATACTACAAAATATACTGTGGGGAACAATTCTTGATTGTTTCCAGGGCATGGATTAAGTGTAGCCAAATGACTCTTTAACTCACAGTCTTTTATGGCCAGCAGGCCAGTCAGATTCTCCATGTTTAAAGAGAAAACCTGGAAATGGATCACAATGTATTCCACTTTCTTACACGTTTTTACCACACTGTGCTCAAAAGGGTAAAAAGGGTTTTTTACTTTATTATTTTTTATTTAAATGCAACTCATTTCCCGTATGCACACGTAGTGTCATGTCCTGGAGTGGTTCTGTACTGACAAGGCTAGCACATCGGAATCCATTAAATCTTGGAATAAAAAACAGCCCAGCTTTGCCTATTGTGCTTCTCAGGAGAATGTTTTGTTAAACATTGAAAATTCCCTTCGTTGGAGCAATGAGATGCTCTCTCAGAAAGGGACAGAAAATAGAAGATGAACACTGAGCAAAAAAGAAAGAAGACAAAAGAGGCTCAAGGATGATTTAGAGGGTGGAGTTCCTGCCCATGGCAGGGGCATTGGCACTAAACGATCTTTAAGGTTCCTTCCAATTCAAACAATTCTGTGATGATTCTATGCTGAAACAACACAATTTGAGACTTCTACTTCTTCACCTCTCTTTAGACAAAATCACTTCTAGCACCTTCAGGAGAGCCTGACCTAGCTAACTCCCAGCTTTAACAAAGCATTAAATACTGATAGCAGTCCATGAAAATGGCCTGTTTCGTTTTTCCACTGATTTTTTTCTGGAATCCCAGACTAGATGGAAATAAAACAGTTTTTTGCAGTCTCTGCTGCACTAGAGGAAAGGACAGGGAGCAGGACAGCCTGTGCTGAAAGCCCTGCTGATGTTTCCCAAGCAGAGAAGGGCTGGAATCAAACAAAGATTCCCCTTGGCAGCAGAGGTGGGCAGGCTCATTGCTTCAGCCCTGATTTCAAACCAAAGGGAAAAAACCTGAGCAAATGAAGTATGAGATACACCAAACTGAACCAGAGTGGATCCACTAAGAGCCAGCCCAAAGTGACCAACTGCTGCAGCCCAAATCCTGCTTAAAACAGGAGAATTTGGCCATTAGGCTGTGGATTCGACCACACCTTTGCTGAAATATGTGATATGTGAGCGATGCTCCCCTCACCCTGCTTGCTCTAAAGGTGGCTGCACTCCCACCTCTCCCTCTGCCTTATCCATCTGCGGAGTGTTTCTCCTGATGGGCAGCCAGGCTTAAAGCAGCCCCTTTTATCTTCAAGCGTAATTCTCCATTCATACAATTTGAGAAACGCTTCGCACCTTGTAAACTTTTAGATGGCACTACTGAGCCAAAATGGACTCGATATTTTTAAGGACTCATGGACCAAGTGTGCCTGAAGTATGAATGAATCATCTGCATTCAAGCCATAGTACTGGCTGTGAAATATCTACTGACTCAGTGCACTGTCAGCAGAATATGCTTAAGCAGATCCGGTTTTTTAAATTATTTAACAGATTTTAAACATTAACTTTAAATGAAAAATACTAGGATAAAAAAAGAATTTCTAATCCAGAGTAAACTCACGTTTTATTAAAAATAATTAATTGATCCCCTGATACTTCACAGGATGCATGCTGTGTTTCTGATATCTCTCTTCCATCTGTAAACATAGATAGGGATAATTAATCTGACTTGCTAGAGCCCATGTTTTCCTAGGCCAGGTCAGAGTGGGATCACCTAAAGCCATGGGACATATCCATATTGATGTAGAAGTTCAACCTCAACAGGGCAAGTGAGCTGCCCTACCTGCCCCGCAGACCAGACCCTCTGGATCATCACAAAGCCCTTCCTGCTCCACATCCTTCTCCAACAAGGCCCCAGCCTGTACCCCGGGTTCACCTGGGCCCCACGCTGCCAAACCCTCCCGAGTAACCCATGGAACACTCCATGTGCCTGGAGTTGGTCTCGAGCTCACTCACACCTTCTCCACAGCACCCTCCTGCCTCAGGTGTGCTGACCCCCCCTGCTTGGGAGGTTCCAGTAAAAACTGAGCTACCAGCTCGAGCCTGGACTCAGGAGTCCCAGGAAAAAAAGCAGGGAAACAGCATGGTTTGCTTGGGATAAGGCACTGAAGAACATCTGAGAGTAAAGCACCCCTCAGAAGCAACGCTCAAGCAGCAGGGTTTCCCAGACTGCAGGCAAACAATTCCCCCCAAAACACCTCTGAAGTGCAGCCTTTCCCTCAGTTTTAATTCCCTTAAGAAATTAAGTTGAAGAAATGTCCTTCCCAAACTGCTCATTTCTCTTCTCACTGATCCCTGTATCATATTTCTTCAATTTAAACATTTTTAATGGAAGCTGGTTTATCTTTGCTAGCCTAGAAATTCGACCAGAACTTCAAAGTTCTCTTTTTTTTGTTTTCTTCTTTTCCCTCCAGCTTCAATAAAAGATCTTGTAGGTGTAGTGTTCATCTCTCTGTCCTCCATGGATAGGAATGGGAACAACTGTCACGGGCTTTGGTTACTCTGCTGATCATTGCATGGGGAGGAAGAAACCCTCATCAGTCTCTCAGGGGGGTTGCCTACCCCATATCCACCGAAGTAAAGAGGAGCAATAATTTCATTTTAGCGTGAAAATGAGATCACTGGGAGCCCACACTGTCTGAGCCACGACTTTGCACAGCAACTTCTAAGAATGAAAGCCGTGAAATAGTGGCAATGTTGTACAAGCAGTGGTTCAACACCTGCAAAACACCTCTTGGGCTGGGTGAGGTTTCAGAGAGAGACAATAGATTTCCTCTCCGTATAACGATTCTTGGTGATACTCATTTGGGGAGTCCAGGTGTCAGGCTTCCGAGAGTCTCAGCTCTACAAGTGTCTGTGGAAACAGTTTTTCATTCCTCATCCTTTTAGCACAGCTCACCCTTTCTTTATAGATATTTATCAGACGTGGGTAAAAGCTGTAGCTAAAAAATATAAAGAAAAAAAGGGCTGGTTTTAAAAACACAACAGCATTTTAAAATTTGTTTTAAAATTAGTCATTCTCAAAATGTTAATGAATTTCAGCTTGGCTTGTCCATCTTAAAACTCCAAGGCCTACATCCAGGGACTTAATACCTGCAATATAATTTTAAAGCTGCTAAATAATCCCTTTATGGCAGGTAACAGAGCACTGTTGGGCTTGGAAAATTGAATTAAAATTAACTGGATTTTTAGCAATGTGGAGATGTTAGAATTAGAGTTGTGAAGGCCGTTAAGTATATTAGTAGGACGGATAATTAAAAATTACCTTCCCAAAAGAGGAAATCCCATCTATTACACATTTGTCAAAATTTTGGATTGGACAAGCGAGATCACAACCTAATTCCAGTTCTTTTTATATTTCTGCAGCACTTTGTGGGGTGCCCTGTACCAGAATCTGAGATGATGTGTCAGAATGTAAGTTATGCAACACCAAACAGAAGAATATTTTTCAACGGAATGTTTCAATACCTAATCTGAATTTATTGTGGTGGGTGGAAGCAAAGAGAATGCTAAAGAGGAATCAACACCTCTGAACTGGCAGATCCTGCAATTCATTTGCTATCTCATGTTCATTAGCTTCCCTTGTTATTCAGGGAACAGAGCACACTAGGGAAAAGTGGCACGTTTCATGCTTTCTGGACTTGATTAAGATCACATCTTTTCAGCAGTAACTGGCACCTCCTTGGGCACTGACAACCGGAGTGGGACGTGGCTGTGCTGAATTTCCAACCAAGAGCTCTTGGCTCTCTGCAGAGGAGCAGCAGCAGGAACGTGCAGAGGCCTCTGCAAGCAGATGTTCAGTGCTACAAGAAGGAACCACAGGAGTGGGAACCAAGTCCCTGCAATCAGTTATTCTCAACAAGAATATGCACTGCAACGAAATTTCCCAAACCCCTTTGATGGGAGGCTTTCAAAACAAGAAGCCTGAGAATGATGATGGGAAAGGCAACCGAGTGGGGATTCAGGAGAGCTGAACCTATTCCACTTCCAGCTCTTTCTCTGTTTCATCTACAAACACTCAGTTTTCCTATGCCTCATCTGACCCCTCTGTAAAGCGAGGATAACAATATTCATGCACCTTTTTCAAGTTATTTGAGATTTATACGGAAGAAACCTTACCAAAAGTCTGGGCATTACCTTACCAGCTATGCTATTGCCTTCGCTTGCAACTGGTTCTTCTGGAAAACAGATCATTCGTCCCAGGATTCATAAGGAAATACTGGGCTTATATTGGATCTTTCATGTGGAACCAAAATAACAGAACACTGCAAAACTCTGCTACCAGAAAAAAAAAAATCACGATTATGAAGCTGGTATGGCAGGAGGTGGACAGAATGAAGGTAATCTGGTCAGTTTGTATCAGAAATACCAACATCTATTTCCTGTGATTTCAATATATTAATTTTCCTAACCTCAGTGATGTTGCACAGTCTGCTTATGGCTCTTTCAATCACAGCTTCACCTAAACGAAGCTGTCAGTGTGGGAATTATGAAGTTGCTGTTTCCTTCCAGCCTGGATCATGCCATTAATTCCTCACTGCTCCTCTCTGTGTGCATCGAAATGTTCTGTCAAACACAGCCTCTAACACAAGAACATGTGATCCATCTCTAAATGGGAGGGGATTCTGGAGATTTAACACAGCAACGAATAATCCACACCTATTTCGACAACTCCACCGTGAGGATCTGTGAGGTTTGTTCTCAGTGATGTGAGCGGGGACAGCTCAGGAATAATCCTCAAGCAGCATCTGGAATATGAAGCCCACCACACATTATGTGGAAACAGCTGGCAAGAGGTCAAATAAGTTTGAGGCCCATTTAGAAATGCTGGAGAGGGTTGGTTTAGTGCCTGGTCAGTAGTACAATGATATGCAGAAAGTACAGGTTGGCTCCTATTGATGGTGCAGTTTCCACAGTCAGTGAAATTCAATTTAATTAGTATATCGTGTCTTCCACCTGCAGCACTCTCTAAACCTAAAAAATTACATAAGTGCTGCAAAAGAGCTACTGAGTGAGGAATGTCCTTGTTGCCTGTGGGTTAATGAACCAAAACCGTGGCGTAGCCAGGAGTGAAAAATCCTCCACCAAGCAACTGCGATTCTCAGAGCAGCTTCCCCCCCAGGACTGAGGAGTAAAGAGCAGAGTTAGAGATTTGGCCTTCTTCAGAGAGCCGGTGTGGCATGTGGTAGGGAATAATGGTTGGCACTCACTCAGTTCCTTTGTGGTGAAGCCTGTAGAGGCATCTTAACCTGTCACAGCTAATGGGTTTTGCTACAGATGCCAAGGCATAACATGGTGAAAGCATTTGAAGAAAGAAGCATAAAAATATCTGAAGCATTGATAGTCTCAGGGGCAATTTTTAAAAAATAAAATTTTCTTTTCTTCTCTTTTTTTTTTTTTTGTCCGATTGGTTTTCAAAAGCTCTACAAACACTGGAGGAGAGCGAAGATAATGAAGAAGTAATGAAATAATTGAGGGGGAAAAAAACTGTGCAAGTTTTTTTAAGTAATACAAAATCATTACAAAGTCCTGGCTAGACATGCATTTTTAAACAATGGCTGTAATAACGGAAAATTAGGCTCCATGACTTATTCATAGGCTTCTGGTTAACACTGTTCTCCATTGCAGGTGGTTCAGTTTATAAATAGCATCTTTAGGTGAGATGTTATTGTTTTGGCCGTGCAATATGAAAAGTAACTGCCTGTTCTTGTGAATTAGAGATCGTTTGTCTGCATTCCGTAACCACATCTGAAGACACAGATTTCACTGCAGAAATGGAGGAATTGCTTCTGTTTGGAAAGGAAAGGTAGAGAGAACCTCAAGCAATAAATATTGCACTTTCAACTCTAAAACTGCAGTTGCCTGTTTGACATAGAAATCATAAAAATTTAAAGGAAGAAAACAGTATTTGATGAGTCTACAATCTTTATACTTAAGGGATATTCAGAAGACCTATAAATCCTCAGTGGAATTAATAACTGAGACTCTTGAAAGCTCTGAAAGGAAATATTAAATATGCAAAATCTTGGTGAAAAGCATAATTAAGGCCATAAATGCCTAAAGGTTTAAAGGGCAGGCTACCTCTCTTAAAGATTTTCCAGTATAACATTTATATGAAAGTATAACACAATACATTTTAAAGCAGCATTCTATATCACCTTTTTTTGCACCTTTTTTTTATCTTTTTCTTTCAGTGTTAATAAGTACACTTTAGAATACAATTTCCAAGATCTCCTGAATTAAATGGTTAAAAATTTCACTCCTCCAACTTCTCAAAGTTAATAGCATCTTCTGTGCAGAGCAAGTGGCATTTACTTATAAGGCTGAGGTTTTCCCTTCTCTTTCATCATTAATTTTTTCCCCTGCTCTTCTAATATTCTCAGGTTGGCTCTTCTCCAATTTTAAGCACAGTCTTTAGTGAAGAAGGAGGAAGCCTTCAGCCCTGACACAGAAGTCCCAAGACCCACAATTGAGTTGGCCCAGCTGTCAGTGGAAGGAAATCTCTCCTCTTTGGCTCCAGGCATTGGAACATTTCCCACGAGTTCTGTATGAGACCTATATGTGTAAATATGTCCCGTGAGCTCTCCCGAACGCTTTCTCTTGAAACAAGCAGAGAAATAGATCATATATCCTATGAATGATCAAGAACACTGTTTTCAATAGTTCTGAACACTTGTACTTCATTTAATTTTTTTAAAGACAATAGGTGCTTGGTACCTTTGACTGTCAAGTTGTGTTTTCCAGAATATGCTCACTTGATAAAAATACTGATCTTCAAGTGGAAAGGAAAAGAATCGGGGTTTGGGTTGTTTTGGGGTTTGTTTTTTGCAATCATTTCTAGACAGAAAATATTTCCATTTCGCACAAAGTGGTTTGCAGAAAAATAACCATTCATTAGGGCACAGCCTATACACAGCTTCCCCCTCTCCAAACTGGCACTTTGTTCTTGATGCTAACCCCACCCTGTGTATTTGGAACACCTTCCCTCTTAGCAGGGATTTCTGTTTGCTTTTACATCTAAGCATTTCTGCTCACAGCAGGTCGTGAAGTAATGGAAGTTAATATCACACAATTCTGATAACCATCTTGCTTTTTCTTCCTCAGTTCCACTGTGACAGGAATTTAGCAGCTAAAATAAAAAAAAAAAAAAAATCCTGCTAGATTTAAAGATTAGTTTTGTATCATTTGAAAGCAGTGATTCCAAGCCTCTCTGAGGCGGTTTCATTGCTTTGTAACTCAAGAGCCTGACAGAGTGAGGCAAGTGAAGTGGAATAGAGATATTCACATGACAGAACTCCAGCAAGACAGAACAGGCCCCTTCCAATTCTATAAAGTCCAAAGCTGTGATTTTTCTCCTGATATGATTACTCACTCATTAGGCCACCCCGTGCTTTTTGCCAGAGCCCTGGGACTGATCAAGGTGGAAACTTCAGTCCAAAAGCATTTTTACTCTTCCATTCCTTTTATATTGTTGTAATGCCTACTTTGCATTGGAGAGCAAATTTCAGGATAAAGAGAGAAGAAATAGGGCCATCCCAGCTCAAAGGTAGTTACAGGCATTAATTTTCACAAATATCTAGATTACTCACTGCCCAAGTTTTATGAACAATATATTTTAGCATGGAAAAATAAAATGAAAACAAAAAGTATCAGTGATGAGGCAATTTAAAACTGCATCTTTTCAGAGTAATTTTGTTGTGAGCATCACTAGGAAGCCTGCACTCTGTCAAGACAGAACAGATGATATATGGGTTGATAAAGGCTTTGTAAGAATGTCAGTCTTTTAACTGCATGCTTTGTTGTCATAAATGCTCAGCTATGTATGTAAATATATTATATATAAATGGCAACCAAACTCTTAAGAACTAATTTAGCCACGCATGCACAGATGCCTAAGTAATACAGGAGCGTATAGCTCTGTCTGGATTCGGATTAAAAAAGAAAATAATGGTACTGGATATCATCAGAAGATCAGGAGAGCTCTCCCCTATGACCTTCCTAAGGAGGGGAGGAATTTTATGTTGCCACTGGGGGATATTTCGTTTTACACTATAGTTATGATACCCTGGATCACTGGACTCTCACAACTATTTAATGCCAACAGGAGCCTGATTATCAGGTTGTTATTTTTCTTTGCACAGCTGCTGTTCTCCACATTTTACACGTTTATCCACGAAGTAATGAAACGGGACTCCCTGGACAACTTTTGAAGAACTGGGCTGTGAGCTTGTTTGCTGCTTCACAACACCTGCTGTTTGGGCATTGAGCTCCCAAACTTTCCTCCAGCTGTTTTCAAGCTTCGGTTTGCTCTTGGTCTGGTTCAGAGCATGACTTAAAATGCAAACCCGAGCAGCTCAGCTCCCCTTTAATGGATGGCTGCTCTTCACCCACGTTGCCAGTGTACATCATTCCAGCTCCAGCACAGCTGACAGATAAGGCACAGAGATATGGGAGGCCACCCTGGGCCTCAGATTTAGAGCATGTATGGAAAATACGGTATTTCTGACACTCTTTTAAAAGGCAAAAGAAATATGTGAAAAATGAGGGATTTTTGACACCCTTTAAAAATAAATAAAAAGGCAGTGAAACATCTGAGCTGCCTCAAACATGGCTCTGAAGGCTGCAAGGGGATGAAACATGGGATATCTCCCAGCAAAGTCAACTCAATGGCATGTCAGATGGGCTGGTGAGAATATGATATATCAAGCTACTTTTTCTCATATTTAGCCTTTTTAAAAAGAAGCCATCATAGAGCATGCAATAGGTATTTCTGACCAGGTATTCCTAACAAAAGCCACTGAGCTGTCAGCTCAACTTCACTGCCTACAGCAAAGCATGTCAGACAAGAATGATGCATGGCACACTCTTCCTTGCACAAAAAAAAAACCTAAATCCAAAGCATTTGCCAAAAATTCAACCGCTATAAACCAAGATATAAACTGTTAATTTACCATTTTATCCTATTCTCATTTTTCCGAGAGACACAACTGAGAAAGTAAAAATAATCCTGACCAGATTCACAGATGAGGTGATAATTACATCCCTCCCAAACAAAATCCAGCTAAAGAGAATTTCTTCAGGAAAGGAAGAAAATGTATACTTCCACTTTAACCCACAGGGCTTTTGTGCGATGACTCTGCAATTACTACAGAAGCTGGAGGAGCAAGTGTTGCCATTCCTGATGCGTGGAGTCTCGTGGGGGTCACGGATGTGCCTGTGCCACACACGTCTCCTCTGGTTCCCACCAGCTCTGGTGGAAGGCAGTGAAGTGCCAAATGCAGAAAACTCTAATTTCTCCCCTGTACTCTCTTCTACCAATACACAGCCCGCTCAAATCCCATTTCAGAACCAGCCCCAGGTGAGTTTCTCTCATTCTCTACCCATTTAATAAGCCCGACCTCCCAAGTTCTTTCCTGGTGCAAAGAATATAATTAATAAGCCGCTCAATCCATCATATTGACCTGCATTATTTTAAATTAAAGTTAATGGCAGCAATGAGAAAAGGATTATAAGGTTAAAATATATGTACTGAATATCTCTGTACCATTTCTTTTTGGTCATATAGATAAAATTTATATGAAAATATAGCTTTGCCATGGCCAAATCATCACTAGGTACATACATCATGAAGGTCAAATGCTTTCTTCTGTGCCAAACTTATGGCACCTGGTACTAACAGATCTCCAAAGGTCTGCAATAATGTTGGCATCCTTTAAACAGCTACCAAGTCAATCATATCTCTAATATTTTTAAAATAACATCTATTTTTTCCCTCGTGACACTCAGGATTAGGAAGAGGACCTCTCTCATCAGGTAGGAACATTTTCTTGTAGGTAGGAAAGGAGTCCATACAAACCCCAGCTCAGTGCTCAGCTCACAAAATTACTCATGCTGTTCAACGTGGAAAAGGTTGTTGATAGCACACAAACAAAAAGTACAAGAGAAAACCAAAACTAAAAATGACAGGCAGCAAATACGTGATGTATCTTCCCTCCTTAGGGAGCACTGATAGAACAGACAATAGGCTTTGGAGAAATGCTTTTATTCAACTGCTGTAGAATAAATATCTTCTCGTGTACAAATAGCACTTCATAAATCCATTGTGGGAGTAACTAACGCAATGAGCCATCATAGGGCAATTGCAAGTAAAGGATTACTGAGGAAGCTGCTGGAAATCTCTCATGCTGGACGTGGCCCAGTGATTCACAAACCCAACAAACCATTTCCCAGACAGAAAAACACCTCTGCCAGCCTGGAACCCCACATGCCAAGAGCAGCACATCAGATGATGGCTTCATCCCCAGTGACCCCTGCAGCACTGACAGCCCCCAAACGACTGCCTGAAAAGCATTTCAGGTGCCATCTGACAAAAGAATGAGAAGGGAAGGCAAAAACCCTACAGATGGTGTAACACCATCCACTCCTCAGTTCAGCCTTTCGCTTCTTTAACCCAAGGAACCAAATGAAAAATATATGACAACAAACAACCTGCAAACAGCTCCCCATCTATTATACAACTGAAATCATAAGAAATGAGCTTGTTGAAATAAAAAATGAACTTGCAATTGCTTTGCTTCGCATAACTCCCATATGTTTTTAGACATGTTTTGAAAGACAACTTTTTGAGATTAATAAATGCCATGCGATACATTCAGTTCTTGTCCACTGAGGACTGGGCCCAATCACAGCTAAAAGCTTTTACCACTTAGAATATGAATGGAGAACATCACGGCACAAATGGAAAAAATATATGTTTATGGTTATGAGAATATGCAAATGTGCTGCCTGGTCTCCATAATGTCCTTGCCATGCTCATAGATTTGAATTTCTCACAGGGGATTGAGTTTTACAGAGTAGAGGGCAAAGGCGGAAGGCAACTGAAATATCTTCCAAGGGAAAGGCAATGATATTCCATATCTTCTCTCCCTGACTCAGATAAAGTAGGACCTACCAATTGTTTTGTTCCCTGTTTCATAACACAGCTTACTATTGAAACCTCACAAACTGAACAGTGATGTTTGGCTACTGGAAAGGGGCTTCCTAGAAATAAAATAAGGATGTTTTCATTCACAGTTGATCGCCTCAGCTGTGGGGAATGTGAATTTTCTTTCAGCACGAGGAAGATTTGCATTTTGTTTTCCAGACAATCACTCTTTGCTCATTAAATGATCCAAGGATGACTGGTCCAGTGTGTGTGATCCAGTTGCAGCACCAGATTTACCACGTGTGTTCATCACTCAGCATGGAGGCTTGCACAGGTACTCTCCAGCTCTCCTTGTCATCCCTGAACTGCGTGGGTGTAACAGCTTTCATGTGTTGTTTCTCTTTTTTAAAATAATATGAAAATGGCCTTCCCATTCTGTATGCAATACCTGAGCAAACACTAGATGAGGGTGAAGGAATGCTCTGCTTGGCCTGCAGTGCAGCATGGTCTGGGATACAGATCACACCCCTAGAAAAAAAAGCCCTTGGTGTAGGGAAGCACAGGTTATGAAAAAGATCAGAGGGAAAAAAACTGCTAAATGAATAGTACCTCGCACACATTTGTTTTTATTTAAATTTTTATGATCTTTGAAAAACACTTTTTGAAAGCGACAGTTTGTCTAAGATATTATTTTACTGCCAAGTCATCAGTGTCTGCTGCAACAGAGCAGAAAGAGGAGCAGATGATATCAGGTATACTCCACAGAAACTAGAAAACACAGAGATTAAATTCTGCATTAGAATGATTTTACACACTATATTTGTAGTATACATAATAAAATTAATTCTAAATGATGCAAGCGTTTTGTTTTATGACCACTAAACTCAATACTTCTCTGCAAGCCTACCTTCTTACCCAAGTGCTTTAAAATCCCTGAGCTTCTTCTGTACTCATCATCAAGTGTCACTTGTACCTCATAGCATAAATACGAATTTTTCAACCAAAAGCACTGGAAAAAAAGAACTGACTACAGAAAATAATGACCACATCCAAACCATCTGTTAGGAAAAAAAAAATTACTCAAACCAAAATGATGAGAACAAGAGGAGACTACAACTACAAACATATAACTTATCACTAGCACTTCTCTAAAACCCTAAAAGCAGCGATGTGAGCCGCAGTAAACACATAAAGAATTAAGCAATCTGTTTGTCTATGTTTAGAGCACAAAAAATATTAAAAAATAAAGATCTAAAAGCAATAAGCTCTGACAAAAAACAACATATCCCTAAAGCATACCACTGAAAAGGCTTCTTTAAATCTCTTGACACACATCTATTGAGAACTGTGGAGATCAACATTTTCTCTTTTTTTTTTTTATTGCATATTTTTTCCACCGTTAAAGAAGTGAATGAGAGGAAGGCTGCCTGAGAGAAGGAATAGGAGGTGGTGGAGAGGGACTCCCTGCTGGAAAACAACCAGTTGTGGAAAGGACTGAACTCCCAGGTGCTCGGTGAGCACGGGAACAGACCAGAGACTATAATTTTAAGGCTGATCCCGTGTTATACGCCAATTTTTATTTCCCAGAGCAAGCACTAACTACTACAAAACCTGTAACAACTGGGCAGCTGGTCCCTCACTGGTGGGGCTTTGCCAGCACAGGTCTGGAAGTGTTTTAAAAATGTTAATATATAAATATTAACTAATATTTAAAGTGAGCTTATTGGCTTTCTCAGAGAGCTTTTGTTGAGTCTGGGGTTTTTTGCTTGGTTGATTGGTTTTAGTTTTTTGAGGGGGGGAGTTGTTTGTTTGTTCGTTTGTTTAAGTAGGGAAATAAGGGTGAAATCTGAGATCAAGAAACTCTCTAAATCTCACATGACAAATAAATGGCCACACAGAGCAAGGGAACAAGGAAGAACCTATCTGTAAGGAAGGCTGATATCCTTCATTACCAGGTTCAGTGGTAAATTATCCTTCTGCATACGGGGCATGAACAGAAATTAGATGATAGAGCGGAAAAAGTGGACATTCATGAGCAAGTAGTAAATTATCTGATGTACAAAAGGCACTACTAGAAATCACCACGTTCTCCTAACTGTTGAATCCTTCTTCAAAATTTGCTACCAGTTCTTAAAAGAGTTTGCAAATGATCAATTGGAATTTTCATTTTAATTTCATTTGTTTCTGAGATTTGCCACTCTTTCTCCCTTTTTATGGCTTCCCAAAGCCGGAATTCACAAGCATTCTGAATGAAATCCCTTTGGGTCTCATCACTGGAATCAAAGGAAAACAAATGTCTGGGGGAAAAGGTTATTCTGGAAATCAGGTCTGTTGAAAGGAGCTGACATATTGCACAGCACTGCAGCTTGATTGGTTGTAGCTGTCATTTTTCTGTATCTTATAAAGGAACACAAAACTATATCTTAGCTATGGCAGCCAAAACAAGACTTCTTAAAAATAAATGGTCTTGAAAACCATTTGGCCAATTTATACGTCAATTAGGTGAGACTCTTACTCACTGTACGCTTCTTATTTAACTAGTCAATAGCAGCTAGAATAACTTGGCTGAAGACTGATAACCAGCTTCTGAAGGCTGAAGGATCACAACTCGAGCCTTTCTCCATGCTCAAGGAAGGCTTATCTTTAATGACCTCACTAGTTTTATTTCATAACATCTCTGCATGGTTTTTCTTGATGTATTTTTTCAATTTTTCCCTTCAGAGGGAAGATCACTATTAATTTAAGTGAGCTGAGAAACGGTTCAGATGGATGGTTTTGGTTACTCTCCAGTGACATCCATGCAGTTTATTACATAAGCAGTTTACTGCAGTGAAGTCATTACACTGCGTCCAGCCACAGAGCAGCCTCTGTTTGACTCCTCAGCTCCTGTTTAACCATTTCCCTCCAATCAGGTGAGTGTGCTTTCTTGCTCTAGCAAACCTTTATTTTACCATTTGTTTCCAATTGACATTTCCTTTCTTCCTTTTTTGGGTTTTTTTAAATTTTTTTTTTAAATATACTGTAGATGATTACATAAGTGATTTATTACAGGAACCTTACTGTATGAGGGGCAAAACTTGTTTAAAAGAAATCCAACAGCTACAGTAATCCCTTAGGGCAAAATGTACTTCCACTTAATTTCTCTACTGTGTATTACACGCCATATAATTGCTTAAAACAGAAGCTACACATACAAATTTTGCTTGGCACCAAACACCTGGCTTCAGAGAGTACACTCAAGTTACATGCTGTGCTTTGCTACAAATCCATTGCACCACCTAAAGTATTTCAAAGAGATCACTAATAGAAGTATTTTGAACTACCTAAAATAAATCAGCAAGTAAGCAAACCACAGTATTTTGCTAAAGATTATATTAAAATAAGCCACAGTGTTCCTGAAAGCTATTTTATATGTGCATGGCTTTAGCATTCCTCATGCCCTTTTTCCAACGCACTAAATAAAATCATGAGACAAACTTCAGAGATGGAAAATATCTGCTAGATCATTTAGACCATCCCAGTGCCAGTTCAGGATTGTTTCCTTTATTTTCTAGTGTTTTGTCAAACCTACTTTTAAATACGCTGTCAGTTCCAAGTAATGAGATTTCCACTACTTTCCCCTGGGAAATACATTTATATAACAACTTTCTTCCCCAAGGATCCCAAAGTGTTTTATAAAAATATACATACAAATCACTTCCCCACTGGAGTACAATCACTTATGAGGCACAGGGTGGCAGCCAGGAGGGAAATGATACACGGTACTCTGCAAATTTATAGCAGGAGGGAAAATCCTGCCCAAGGACAGAGGGGCAAACCCCTATCCTGATGACAAATGCCAGGAACTCACACACATCCGCAGACAGCAAATAGAAGCATGGTTTCAACCTGCACCTGCAGAAATGAGCTTGAGCACCTTCATGGGCAAAGGACATTTTGGACAGATTTTGAACGCACGGTCACAAAGACCTGGAGTAGCTTAACAAAGTGAAAATGTTATCCTAGTAGGGATAGCAGAACAGGGACTGGATGCCTGAAACAGCTTCTGACTTGAGGACTGTGCCTGGGTCATTCCATCAGACACAAACTGACTCTGATGTCAGGGCAGTCCTGGCTGCTCCCAGCTGTCCCAAGTGCACTCACAGCCCACACGTCATTTATTTACTGCTCAACACTGGCAGAGCAGAGCCCATCCATAAATGCACTGGGGACTGCCTGCTGCTACCCCTGGGCAGCCAGGGAAGGAAGGGGAAACAGGAGTCCAGGAGGAGGGAAGGATGGCTTGGTGCTGCTAGATTGCTGTGTTTGAGACTGAGTGCCATTGTACATTAAAAGATCAGAGTATTATAAGGGCTAGGAAGCAAATAATGCCAGAAACTAGATCATCTTTGGAAGGTTAACAGTTTCCAAGTTCAAACCCCTTGGGTGGAGTTCAGGGATTTTCAGTGCAGATGGTTTGTAGGCAGAGGTTGAGGGTAATGAGAGGGTCAAACCTCATTATCAGCATTGTTTTAGCAACCTTTGCTCATCTTAGGGGGAGAATGAGAGGAAACAGGACAGCCTGTGCTCTGAATCTTCCTTCTGCTTGGTTTTGGGCATGAGACCGTTAACAGACCTCCAGTTCCCTTGCTCACTGCCAGTGCTCAGCTAGGAACCAGTCTTATATACAGGACATAAGCGATATGTACAAGTGATTCAGAGCATCTTCCTCTCACTAGACAGGCCATATGCAGCTTCTTGGATTCTCTCCACCTGGAAGCACACAGGGTGTTGGTAAAACTGGACTAATAGATTCTGAAATAAACCATGTTAGATAGCTCTGAATCACAGTCATCAAGCATACTTTTAGGATAGATGAACAAAGGAAGTATTTTCCACCTCCTGTAAAAACGGACAATTTTCTGCACTCTCATGGTGGGACACCACATCAGGCAATTGACTCTTAACTAATGAACTCACAATGCCAAGTCTTCTGCCATGCTCCATGTGTGTTATTAACCCGAAAATCAAACTTAGCTGTTGTGCATAAGGGCTCTCGCTCTCCCAGGCTGCAGTACATCGTGCCAAGACTGACCACAGCTTGGCAAGGGTTCACCTGCCCTTGCCTTCAGCCACCACTAGAGATGTACCATTCCCCTCCCTTCACTGATGAGCAGCACGTTACTTGCACTTAAAATGCAGAAATGAGGTCGTATCCTAGAAAGAGAATTTAACGGGTCCACGTTAATGCCCCTCGTTAGAGAAAATCCCTGTCCCATTTGACTCTCCATTGTGCCTGCAGCTGCACAGACAGCGCCACGCCATCTGATCCAGTGCTACTGAGAGCCTTTGTGTGGAGGTGAGTCTTTGATCCTTCCCACTGCTGAAGGAACACAGATGTGATTTCCGAGGGCTTTGCATAAGTTTCAAGCTTGTGGGATTATGGGTGCATAGCACAGTTCCTGAACGTCTCCACGTGCTGCCAGGATGGCATTGATAACGGGGGTATTAGCAATGCAAAGGTGGGGAGCTGAGTCATTTTCCTGGGGAGGAGTCCAGCTCTTCCAAAGCCTGCTCTAAACCATGAGCTGATATTGCTAGATGAAAATGAGCAATGAAATATTTTACAGACACACAAGGAGATACTTTGGTCACAGGGACACAGAAGGGGCTGGCTGTGGGTCACAATGACTCCAGACAAGGTCCTGACTGCTGCAAGCCCATGGCTCAAGCAGGTCTGAAACAGCAAAGGAGTTACTTTTACTGAAAACACTGGATTACAACACTTTTAATCCTGACAAACAGATACCTACATATTAAACTCTGCTGCAAAGACAATATCCAGGCAGACATAGGGCTGCAGGAAGAGGTAGAGCGCTTCAGCAGTTTTGCATGACAACAAAATGAACAGCACTACATTCAGGGTGCTATTGAGTTGTAAACTATTACTGCTCTATTTAGGGGTTAGAAAGTCGGCAATGTGATAGAGCCAAGCAATATCATTTTTCCATGGGTAGAGTCATGCAGATACACACACCCTCCAAATTAATTTATTTACGTCATTTTGTTTCCAAAGATCCTCCACCATGTGTACGCTGAGAAGCTGCCCAGGCCAGACAAGCAGATGTTCTACAGACTTTGGATCCTGACAGCCCATTCTCCAACCATTTCTGACAGCTAAATAATCAGTCAGTGCCAAAGCAGCATATTTAACTTCAGGGCTGCCAGAAATCAGATACCCACGCCTTTTTTCTTAAGGAGTACAAGGATATGAAAACCAAGAGAAGTAGCATCATCCACTGCCAGATACACTTACATCCTCCTCGTACACAGCATGAATATCATGTGAGTCCGTCGTGGTTATTTGTCATTAAATTAGACAGAAGTGATGAAGTAGGCTGTGGAGAATTCTAAGCTATGCAAACAATTACAGTGTTCCAACTGCACACATTCATATCCCATACCGTCTAAAGGAATACTTTATTTTTTAAAAAATCAAATTTGGTGTCAATTAGATCACCCAAGGGCAAAAAATCACGGCTCTCAGCTAAAAAAACCCCAACCAACCAACCAAAAAAAACCCCACTCTAAAAATTTACCAATCAATGGAACAAAGCAAGAAAGTAACCCATCCAACTGATGAAAACTCTTTCTCTAATGCTGAATTTATAGGGATTAAATCTGCTTCCACATAGAGAAATATCTTCAAGATAAAATGATAAATGTGTAATGGAAATGAGTTTATTTCCATTGGAGAAAGCATAGCTACAGCACAGAAAGAGGATTCACTCTTCACCCAATTTGGACTTGGAATCATAGAATCAGTAAGGTTGGAAAAGACTTTTAAGATCATCAAGTCCAACCATCAAGCCAGCACCACCACCGTGTTCACCCCTAAGCCACATCCTCGAGTCTCTGCCTTCACCCGTGCTGGACTGAGGGATGCTGATCTGCTCATCCGGCACATTTTTTCTGTTTAGGAGTTTCACAGCAGATGACTGCATGGAGGAGCTGGGAAGAGGAAGGAAACCTTGTCTACTTTGCCAGTAATTTGTCAGACAAGACCACTGCTTTGTACATTTTTGAACCCCCACGGCCTTCCACGTTACTTGTAGGTGAACGGCAAACTTGCCCCCAGTGCCTGCCAAATTAAACTGCAGCTCCTTGAGAGCCCCTGTGAACAGCTCCTGTGAAGCGCAGTGCTCATAAACACCTTCCTGCAATTCACAGAGATCTCTTTAATAAATTAACAAAGCTGTCACAGAAGTATAAATGGGAAATCATTTTTTAAAATAGAACCATTTAAGATCACACAATTTCAGAAGCCTTTTGCAACATTTTATAATTCCTTTAGGCCACTGCAGGTCTCCTTTACACTTGTGACGATGCCCCTTTCAATTTGCATTTAAAAGACAGTAAATTGCAGGGTTCATAAACATTTTTATAGTGATTTATTGAAGACTAGAATGTCACTCCTGTTCTTCACACTTTAGCAGTCCTGGGAATCGGCTGCAGGGCTGTATGTGTAATCTTGCTTTACCCATAAACTATACAAGAACAAGCCAGTTCTGAAACCTATTATTTATTTATTTTTTCTTGCTTAAAAGACATTTGTGGCACTATTTTACATCTATATTTATCTTTCAGTTATAAGATGACCCATTTTATTCAGCCTTCAAGTTATAACCAGGTTTCCACAATTTACAAAGTACTTGGTTTGCAAATTAGAACTGTTCAGAGACAGGATTGCATTATGCCAAGGAACAAAGGATTCTTTCTCTTCTCTTTTTAATAAAACACACAAAATCCACAGAATATTGGATTTATTATCACCACTAGATAACTTTACCATACAGGAATGCACTGAGATTCTTTTTTTATTTAAAACCTAAACCACAGAAATGCACTGTGAAACTTCAGCTGGAGAATATTCTAAGGTTCTGCTCCTTCAAAGACAAAAGGGAAAATGTTCACTGCAATTGGACCTCTGATACTCCTATCCTCCTTCACAGGCAACAAAGTCACAAAAGAAGGTAAACAGTGCCAAGAAGTGTTGTTTATAAGGGCACTGTGATCTTTCCTGCATCCCAGTGGAGCTTTACTAGGGGGAATCTAGAAACCTCCCTGCACAAACAGTGTAGGGGAAAAAAAAAAAAAAAGCCTGCACCTCATTTGCCCTTCCAGTGACCAGGAGGGAGTATTTCTTTCTACTTTTTTCACATTACAATAATGGCTTCACAGCTCTTGAAAAGAGCGCTAGTGCACCAGCAAATGGTGCATGACACGCTGAAGCCCTGGTCTTTGTCGCAACAGCTCCGCTCCAAAGAAAGTCCTTCCTTGCCTTCTTTTCCTTGCCATTAACTGTGATGAAATGAGTTTTTCCCCCTTTTGATTCCACCCCCCTCGCTGTCTATTACAGTCTGACCTGATTGCACTTATGCACAGATTATTTCATAGAGACATCCTTTTATTCAGGTTTGCGAGTTTGCCTGCAAGGTTATCTGTTCACAAAGCAACGCCTCATTCCTCGTACTCATTTTTTTTGAAATCTGATCTCATTGATAAGAACAAGACCATTCGCATTGCATTTGTCAGATAAGTAGCTCCATGCCAGAGTAATAATTTTTTGTGACTATTGTCAGGGCTCCAGTTAAAATACATCAACCGATAAAAATGCAAGTATTGTAAAAATAACCTTGCATCAGAAGTGTTGGCCCTCCAGTTTTTCCAAGGCACGTTATGTCCTTTCCCTTAATAACAATCTATTATAGTCGGAGCATCTTCACTTTTTCACAAGGATTATTTTTAAGAATCATTTTAAAACATTCCTATTGTGGTGCTGCCATTGGTAGCACCGAACTTGAAAGGAAATAAATAAGTAGAGAGGATCAATGTTGCACTGATTGGTTGAATTGGGTTTTGATTAATTTTAACCAAACGGCGTGCTCAATTCTGATCTGCGAGCATTCCCAGCAATAACAAACAGATAAATCTCGTCACCGGCACACACTGAGCGAGCAGCAGCACAGGGAGGATACGGACAGAGCCGCAGCTCAGCTCGCGTGATCCAACACCGAGGAGACTTCGGGATTGCCAGGAAGCTGATTATCTCCAAGTTTGTTTGTGAGAGAACGCTCGGCCCCAGCGCAGCGGAGCTAAACCCGAAGGGGCGGCAGGAGAAGCACACGCAGAGGTCATCAAACCCTCCGGAACAGCCTGGACAGGAGCCCGGCTTTCCGCATCACCTCGTCGTGGAAAGCCATGGAGGCACCGGCGCACCTCCTCACCTGGAGAGCGGGGCAGTGTTTTATGTAAATATTAGCAAAAAGCGAGGGCGAGGAGCCCCGCTGTCGCCTTTTATCCGCTGCTCCCGTGGCGGTGGCAGGCGCACAAAGGAGCGGTGACGGCCGGGAGCGGGCAGGGCTGGCAGCGGGAGCCGCATTGAGCAGCCCCGGGCCCGTCTCGGTCTCGGCGCGATGCTGCCGCACACGCGGGCCTGCAGCTGATAACACTGTAATAGTCCTCCTTTGAGGACCGGGGCTCCTGTGTGCTGATTACCCATTTATCACACCTGGCAGCCCTGCTGAACTATAATTACTCTTCTCTTATCCTGCTGCACTGTCATGTCCGAGAGGAGAAGAGAGGCAAAGGCTCCTGCTAATGACACATTACCCTCTTGACAAGCACTTGAAGGTTTTATTGTAAATATTCAAGATATAAAACATCTGAGATTCCCTTTTTAATTATAAAAAGCAATTTTCCGTGCCTCCCGTTCGCCCCCTCCACCGCCACCAATAGTAAAGTTTAGGCGCCGTTATCCTTCGCTTCCTGCAAACAAACCCGGTTCCCTTTGTAGCCTTAACTCATTGCTAGGAGGGAACTCCGGTATCTCAGGGAAATTATCAAATGTAACGCCTGGAAAATGTGCCATTTGAACACACATCGCTCTCCTATAAAAGTTACATTGCTGCCCCCAAAAAAAGGGGAAAATGTGCATTTATATTAAAAAATTAGGAAGTGGGGGGGGAGGGGAGAAAAAGTCCTGAGCAAATGGGTGGTGAGCGAGTCTTTCATTGGGTGGCTCTTGGGAGATGTGTCTCTTATTGAGAGGAAACGTCTTGCATAAACTGAAAATTAAAGGTATGTGAGGTGCTGTGGTAAATCCAACCTATTTGTGGGTCTCCAGATGGAGGCCTATGAAGCCAAAGACTTATTTCCCCCTTGTTCTCACTACCAGCTGTGAGTTGCAGAGGTCACAGGAGCCATGAGATTCCCCAAAAGAGTGGGGATTCCACGTCATACAGTGCTCTAGCAAAAAAGTACAGCAGAATTCCTGGAAATCTTGGAACTTGCCTAACCTATAGTTTTTCACCCCATAAACTTGATAGCTAGGCTGATTTCACTCAACTAAAAAAATGTCCAAACAGATAGCATAAAAGATATAGAAAAAAATTAAGCTGAAAATAGAAATGAATCCATTCATGCGCATCCACAAGTCCCTCGAGAAAACCAAACTGCAGTGTGCAACAACAAGGAGTCTTTCAGCATTTCAGAGGGACCTGAGCGAAGACAGGCCACTGTGCAAAAGGAATCCATGGACATATCATCCCAAACCTCCTCATTACACTTGTGTGTAGCAGCAGTCTGCTCATTCTTGGTTTATTTACTGATCTTCCTTGAATTCTAAGAGTTGCCCACAGTGAGGGGAAAGATTACGTGACAGATACAGGAACTGCCCATTAGAAATTGGCGCTCTGGGTTCTTGCCTAGTTTGCTTAACAAGTGTAATGGCTGTGATGGCCACCCTGACAAGACTAGACGTGGGTTCCTTGTCAGGAGCACAGCACCACCTCGGTGATGGCCGGGGAGCAGCAGTACATGACATGCTGCTGTGGAAATTGCAGGCATTTAATGAACATAAACGTCCTACCAAATAGACATACGCGAGGATGGAAAACAGCAGCAACAAAAGTCGCTCCGACTCACGCGTAACAACTCAAGGCTATGCTTGGAACATGCACACGATTTAAAACAAGGGATACAGCAGCTATTTTCTAACAAATCACACGGATTTGTATATACTGCTGACTGCTCTGTAAAGTACATCGAGATAATTAGGTAAAAGTTATTTGGTGCTATTAGAGGCGAATGATTCAAACTGATATCAGACTACCAATTACTGAACCCCCAAATGCCCGATCTTGGTATATTGGGGTTCCTACTTTGGATGTAACAGTCATTAGCACTTCACACACTCTTAATAAAAGAAATTGCAGCGGTCAGGCTTAAAATGACCATTTTCTCCATCTATTCACAACGATTTGAGGTTCCTAGACTGAAATATTAACAGCCTTGCTGAACCAGAATTATTCTGCTTCTCTCGCTTTCTGCCTGCTTCTGTCAGAAAGCCACGGAGCATAGAATGGCAGTGCACAGCTAACCAGATAATTGATATCTCCCCAGCCTATTCACTGTGGGAATCTGTCAGTTAGAGTCTAAAGACACATACGCACGCTATGAAAATGAACTTACATAAGTCTTCCTGTGAACTGAATGCAGCCAACATTTTGATGTTTAATTGGCTGGGTCCGGTTTACCAGCGCACACGTGTATTCCAGGGGCTGCACGCCGCACTCCGGCTCTTCCTGACAGATCTATTTAGTCGGGAGGAGGTGTATTTTCCCAAGGTAATTGCTCAGAATCATGCTTCCAAAGTCAAACTGATTCAAACTTTGCTTATTCACTCCTTGCAGACACACACAAGTAGGACTATTTGAAAGCAAATGAAAAATCCATAGATCAATGTGCGGAGCCTTCCCCACACAGTGCCACGGAGGGAGCCTATTTCAAACAGGGCTGGTTGTCAGCGGCACTTACTGCCAGCATCTTTTTAAATATACATCTTTCAGAGCAATGCAGGTCTTTGAGATAATGAAAGATTTGCAACTCCTATATTATCCACGGAGAAGAAATACACAGACTCAAATTGGGCACACTCCCACGCGCAGGTCCCTGCTAAGTGTGAGGAAAAAATAATTGACAGTTATTCAAGTATTTGCGAATATTTTTTACCTAGACTTATTCCCCTAATTAATAGGGCATGTCTGATAAAGTCTGATTTTTAGAGACTTTTTCCTGTGGGCTTAGTGGCTCGATGTGAAAGCACTTGGAAATCATTTCCCTACACCTGACATGGCCTACACAAACCCAAATTACTCATTTTGCACCTCTTTGGCTTCAAATTAACAACTTAAAAAAAGGCTTAGACTGTCTCATCACATATATGTCACGAAGACTAGGGATAAAACTCATGTTTTGCTTGTCTACACAGCAGAATGGGTTCTAGGTCTTTCTGTTGCTGAAGCAAATATCTGCTCAGCATTTCCTAAAGTTTCTCATCAATTTAGACAATCAAGACATATTTGACTTTCTTTTCTCTCTCCCCTCAAGACGATAAAGAAATTGAATGATTTCCAGAGATGCTGGTCTCATTCTGAATCCAAAACACAGCCCTGTAACAGCTACTGAGAAGAAATTAACACTACCCTAGCTGAAACCAGGACACCAAGTCGTGACTCAAAATCATTTTGAGAGAGAAGCTTTAGCACTCGTGCTGCTCAAGGAAGGACAGCAGCTTACAGAAAATGTTAATAACAGGCAGAGACAAAAACCATCCGCACTGCACCCTTATTAGCACTGGCCAGCATGGGCTTGCACTCCTATGTTACACAGGGTGTTTGCACCACAGCATCCACAAGCAGCTTCCTCCCCCCAAAGCTTGGATCAGGACAGCATTCCCATTGTGCTGACAATGCCTTTTATAACTGGCAGCTTTGAGAGGCAGTAAAACTTGGACAGGGAACACCTACAACTGTGTTGGGGAACGGAAACACCACCTCTTCTTCACCCTGTGGGTTACAATCCTTTATGGTTTCTTGGTTGTAGATGTTACTGTCAAATTTTCTCACCACACCCTATCAACTTGTCTTAATTCAGCCAGGAGTTAAAAAGATGACACTGTGACACATCTGGAGGGAGAGCTACAGGGACCATAGGGAAGGATCAGCTCTGTGCTCCCAGAATTAAAGCACTTCTTTCTGACACCATTCCCAGAGTGGCCCTTCAAGCCCTTCCTTTTCCAAGATAATTATACAAAGGACTGAGTGTCACTCACAGCTTCACGCCTTCATCTCCTGGAACACAACATGCTTCAGAACCTGTAGGGCCTGCTTACACTTCAGGTAAACACAGGAGAATGTTTCCAATTTATGTCTTTTTTTTTTTCCCTCTTCTGAAAATATAAGCTAATGGAAACAATATTTTTACACATTACTAATGCACTTTAATGATAAAACTGGTAAGCATTAGTTCCAGAAGGGCACATTTTCTGTAATGATGAAGAACGATGTATAAATTAACACTACAGAGCTTCACAGGTCCATTTCTGGGCCAACCACAATTAAATTAACTACAAAAAGACACTTGACACAACCGGCGCAACACTTGACTGAATTTGGGAGTCATGTAGGGATCTCACTGAAAACCAGGAAGTTAAATAAATCCTTCTTACAATAGTGACCACGTTCGTGTGTATTATTGAATACAGTGGGGTGCTTATTCCATTGTTAACGTTTCAACAAAACAAAATAAATTGTGCCTTCACCTCCATCCACAGCTCTGCTGATAAACTGGAGGTTTTCCCAAATGCACGGCCTTGAAAAAATAAACTCCTAAGCTTTTCACAGAACCAGTTTTTAAGAAGGCACAGCATGTTTTAAAGATTCCAGCTGTTAGTCATTTAACACTTGTATTAATTTGACTCATCAGATACTCATATTTCACCATCTGATCTGGAAGCTGGTTAATCAATTAACTGGTTTATTCCTATATATTTCAGTACATTTTACTGAATTCAATAAATGACTGCTTTATCAATTCATTTTGTTAACAGGCTGGTTTCTTCATTGGGCTTAATTTAATTTGATTTCACTGTAACAGCTGACATAGGGGGATATTCAAAAAAACTAGGGTACTTCTGCACAAAAGCAACTTCTTGGAAGCAGGATAAAGACATTCACAGAGCTATGCTTTCTGCTTCATTTTTTTTGCCTCTAAAAAAACAAAGCTACTTGAAAGAAGAAAGTTAAGAGTAAGTTAATTGCTTAACAAACCATAAAAAAACACAGAAAAGAACTAAAAAGAGAATAGGGACACTCCAACTAGTGAAAATTCAGGACTATTTTTAATAATTGGAGTTCTTAGGGGCATAAGAATTATATATCAGTTTAAAAGCATGAGTAATGTTTTGAACTTTACAGCAAAAAAAAAAAAAAATCTGTTTCAATTCTTTTCTCCCCTGAAAAGATAATTTCCCCTCAAAGGCCACGAGCTTCCCATAACATGTTTTCAGAACTACAGAACTGAACACTCAGAGTTGAAAACTTTCATTTATAGAGCAAAAGGCTCACGAAAAAAAAAAAGAGAAAGAAAAGAAAAGCCAACCCCCCATCCAAGAAATAAACCTGCCATTGTCATATCCCTGTGAGACTCTAGGATAATAAAACCTCATTGTTTTTTGTTTATCAGATGATATAAGTTATGAATTTTTAAAGCAATGTCTTTTACACCAGACAGGTTATTTCTGTAGGCTAATTTTTCATAGCCACTTTGCATTGAAACCCCCGGCTTCACGGAGATGATATTTCTAGAACAATTCTATTTTTCTTTTTTTATCACCTTAGTAGTCTTTTCCCAGCTGTATCCACAGGGGAATGGAAATACCCAATTGCAAACGTGACAGCGCTGACTTCTGCAAAGTAGCTTAATTACTCATTACGAGATTCCATCAACAGAAGCTCCGGTCTGTGGTTTTGTAATAAGTGCTGTTATCTTTCCTTGGATTTTCATTCCTTCACAAAGGGGGATATGGCAGTGCTTTCCACATCCACATTTTATATGGAGAGGAATGAGAGAATTTTAATGCATGAATTTGATGTCATTAACAATGCTGACAGCTGTTTAATCCCAGAGGAAACAACAGCTGAGTCCCAACTGCACCACCAAAAAAAAAATTAAAAAGTAAAATAAAATAAATTAACTCTTCAGTGCATCTCACTGGAGGTACACTGTGAATCAAATCCCACCCTATCTACAGTGTTTGTCAATTCTTTAGTTACAGAATCAGTAACCTCGACTGATAACAAAACTAAAAGCCACTCCATCCCGACTGCTAGACTTTAGTTCCGAAAACACATTTATTAAATGGTCCTGTTCTAAATTTCCCATTAATTAAAATTTAATTCCCCTCCAAACACAATGTGAAATAAACCAGCACAACAAATAGTAATGATAATAATATAAATTATAAATATAGGTGAAGCTGAGTTCTGAAAAATAATGTAGACTAATCCAAAAGGGATGGTATGAAAATACATTTAAAATGGATCCTCCAGCAGAAGTAGAAAATACAACATGGGTTATGCTGCAACTCTGTTACCGTTCAATTTAAAATAGAATGTTTAGATATGAGCCAATGACAGCAAATTTGCTTTTGTTCTGTTCCCCCCCTCCACACACACACACACCCACACCCACACAGATTACACTACAAGGACTTTTTAAGGGTATGGAATGAAAAGGAGTACTCATAATATGTGTATTTAGGATATATACCCACACTTCTTTAATCCGTCTATTTTTCCATTGGTTATGGCATCGTTTGCCACGTAAGTATTTTTTTGAGTTTTGCTACTGACTCAAACATTAAAAGACCCAAGCTAGAGCTGATTAAGACACATCTTTACAGTCTGCAGTCCTCGTGTAACAGATAAAGCTATATAAGCCCTGCCTTGGGAAGGCTCCCATCCATTTAGAACACTAGACTTTAAACAGATGTCCAAAGTATTCACGTTATAAACAGCAACATTATATGAATTTAAATCTCACTCTTTGTCTGACCATCCTCTCTTTAAGAGCAGCTGTTTCCCTTCATCTGGGAGCAGGGCTGCCTCTGCAGCTCCCCTTTCCCGAGGACGGGGCCACCCCTCTCCTCCCACGCCCGATCCCTGATCCCAGGGAGGGCTCTGGGGGACGGAGATGTCCGAGGGTGACAGCACGAGCTGGACGAGCTCTGAGATCTGGGGGAGGCGGCGTGTCAGCAGGTTGATGAACTCCGATCCCGGCATCATGAAGAATACAAAGGTCTCCCTATTGACTAAATGAGACTCCGGGCACACCAAATGTGCTGCTCAAACGCTTCATAACAAGACGTGCAGTCATATTTTCCTGCAGTTAATACGGCAGAGGGTGAGGGAAAAACAGATTTTTACCTTTTGATGTTCGGAAACAGTTCATTCTCAATAGGGGAATATTATGTGACAAATGTGCCAGACTCCTTTTTTTGTGGTAATATTGCTCTTTGCAAATGGCACACATCCAATCCAATTGAATGTAATAAAATGAAACAATCTGTGCCATCTTCAATGGGTTTAATCTATACCATGTTAATGAATCCTTAAACAGACGTGCATGATGTTTTCCTGAAATACATGTAGTTATACTGTGCTCAGTATACTTGTCAGCTTGAAAATAATTTCTGCTTGAGAGACCACCTGCTATCATCACCCTATTTAGAAGCAGCTCATATTTATTTGGAAAAGAGAAATAATAGTTAAATAAAGAAGCGACTTCTCTTACCCAAGCAAGGACAGTAAAATGGTTTGGATCCTCTCTGCACATGCAGGGATATTTTTTTCTTTCTTTTTTTTTCCCCCCTTTGCACCAGCTGCTTCCGAAAATTTCTGGTATATTTGTACTAATGCAGCAATAGGCAAAAGCTGCTTAT
This sequence comes from Mohoua ochrocephala, assembly GCA_013398855.1. Classification (NCBI taxonomy): domain Eukaryota; kingdom Metazoa; phylum Chordata; class Aves; order Passeriformes; family Acanthizidae; genus Mohoua; species Mohoua ochrocephala. The sequence goes on along the minus strand of VZTA01028407.1, from coordinate 217,631 downwards.
TCTCCTCTCCCAGTGTTCCCTCATTTCCTTTCTGATAAATTAAAATATTGGAGTTGAAAAGACGAAGTGAGTTATGTGACAGGTTTCAGGCATTATGCAATATGGGTTGCATGACACTGTATCATATAATTTTAAGTTATTAAATATGCCAGAAAAGCATATTCGTACTTGATGAAACACCCAAATACTAAGTATGCAGTATATTTTTTTCTTCTATTTAGACTGTGCAAATGGAACAAAGAAATATTATGCTTCTACACCCTAGCACTTATCTGCTGAAAAGATGGAGTAAATTAGATCAACTTTTCCTAAAAAGATACCTAAAATAAACCATATTTTTCTGGCAAATGCTATCAGCAAAACCACTACTTTTCACCCACAAGAGAATAAAAGAATCAATCAATCAATAAGGTTGTGAGAAACTTCATGAACACCAGCACAGGTTGTATAAAAAGACACCTAAAGAATGTTTAGCCACATAAATCCAAAATCAACAAACCCACCAAATATCTGTGCAGCTTGAGGTGCACAACCTGTCCCACTGATTGTGTGATGCTAGCAGGATGATATTCAGGCTAATTTTGAGTTTATACAATTCTCTGGTTTAGTAACACAAGCGTAAAAAAGGGTGAAGTTTAGCACCATGCAGAGGAATCCAATTTTCACTCTTTACACCAACAGCATATTAAAAAAGAGAGACAGGAAGAAAGAAGGGAAGAGTTCCATGCCAGAGGAACATTTCCATGCCAGTTATGTGTTAATCAGAACCACCAACTCTAGAAAGTGAATTTTACCAAGGCACAATAAAAATTTTTCTACAGATAAGCGCATTTAAAGCACATACTTGATAAAAATGTAATGTGTGGACTGCATGTTTGTGGGATTCCTTAGTTTTAGTGTGTGCTAGAATGTCATCACGTGCAGAGAATGGACTAAACTAAAATTGGTTTGAACATGAACAGGTAAAAATAAGTTTTGCACTGCTGAGGAATCCATAACTGATACTGGTCTCCAAACCTCAGACATTTATTGTTTTCTTTGAGGTACAACATTAATTTTATACCTTTTTGCTGTTGTGATCAGGTTCACCTCATTGTACATATAGATGATCTTCAGTTTCTTTGGCAGGAAAGCCCCTTCTACCTGACAGCTGAGGTGACAGGATTTAATAGATGGTTAGATGACTTTCCTTTCTGAGCAACTGAATTTTCCCCTGTTTATATCCTCATATTTGTGTATAATTTTAAGGGTGAAGAGAAATAACACCACAAAAAAAAATTCCAGCTGAGAAGATGCTTCAGTAGCAACGTGGCAGAGCCTGTGTGCTGCTGTTCTTATGGAACAATTTTACACGACACAATTTTTATGGTCAGCCTGAACACATTATCTGCAATAGTTTTTCTAGGGGAAAAGAGTTTTTAGGGGTTTTTTTCTCTCTCTTTAAGAGTACAATTGCTCACCTCCATAATGGGTTGCTGCCACAACAAGCTTTACATCAAGTTATCTTAAGAAACCACATGGAAATGTCAGTTCTGTTACCGCTAAGTGGCATTTCTGATACAGCACATCCGAGGAGCTGGACCTCAGAGACGTTGTTAATTTGTTTCCTGGTGTAATTCCAAGTGTTGGTTTTGAGCTGAGAAATGCTTTGTTATGTTTTCTGTGGTGACTTTTACAGAATCCTTCTCAGTGTGTTCAAAGGTGGAAGCTGAGACTATTGAACTGACAACACCGACATTTGTATGACCTGGGAGTAAGGTTGTTCTCATCACAGAAACTCCTCCTTCCCCCATATAAAGTCTTATTTTTCATGCAAACCCAAATCTAAATCCACGCTTCCTCTGAGTTCATGGTGAAAAGATTAAAGGCATCTGTAGAGCCATCAAGAGCTGATGCAGTGGAACATCACAACCCTGAGGACAAACCTGGGACACTGAATTCCTTGCTAAGGGCATACAGGTCACAACAGATAGTGGGTTTATTGTCAGGATTCAGTATTTCAAAGGATGAGAAGAAATCTTGAATGAATAGACAAAGATGCCTCTGCAGTCTATGCAGAAAAATAGAAACAAAAGTAAAGGTAAAATATTGAGAAATCTTGTGAAGTTCCAACATAAAGTCAAACACTCAGATACTTTCCTGAAGCCCTCAAACACAGCAGTGGGACAGAAATCTTTGCTGTGGTTTCAGTAGATTCTGATTATCTCTTCCAGACAAGATAAAAATAACCAGATGTGCTTTTTTTGTTGCATTTTTACATTTCTAGTGCTATTCTTGTGCAAACTAAACAGACGCATTGCTTAAACATGTAATAACTTGAAGATGCCTTTTCAACATCACCAACTGAAAATTTACTTTTTAAAAGTTTGTTCCTACTAAATGCGAAACAATTTTCCCTTCCTTCCTAAGCAACAGTGATTACTCCTGCTTGCTGTTCCCTTCTGCATTCCTCAGTTTTGCTAATTACCAGTAAATTCAGCAGAGATGCATCTCATTTCAGGAATTCTTTGAGTATCAGAGATTATTTCTGGTCAGGAATGACAGAAAGCACACTGCACAAAACATTTCTGCATCAGTAATGGAACATTTTACAAAGAATAATTCATATTATTTTAAAGAGGAAAAAAATCCTAGGATTTTGATGAGAATTATCTAAAAGAATGCTGGCAATGATGGAAGTTCAGGCTGTCAGCAGAAGTAACAGAAAGGGACTCTCAAATATTTTTAAATCTTCAACATGTTGCAACCCATCAAACTTTGTGTAAGATTCTAAAATGAAAAATAAAATTACATCAAATCTTAATGTACCTATGCTAGAAACAAAAAGTCAGTTGACTTTCAATTCATGGGTACAAATAGTCATCCAAGACCCTCACTCTTAAAGGGTAGTAGACTTACAAGAATATTTCTGTGCCTGTGTCAAATGTCTTACTTTAGACTTCAGCTCACTTTAAAACTGGGCGAAGGAATGATGATTTGAAAAAATCAGACTAAGTTGGGGGGTGCTATGGGTTCTATTGAAAAGTGTTTTCAAATTATTTCAGACTCATAAAATCTTTCCGCAGAGAGTGCTTTGAAACTGCAAATTAAATATAGAGCTTCTATGAACTGTATCCATTTTTCCTGGAAGCATAGATTTCCATGGGGGTTCATACTATCTTTTTTGTCTGTTACACTGGCTAATAATGCAGTGAATTTGCAGTAATAGGGTAAATGCTATTTTGATGACATTATCTGATTAAATTAAAGATGACATTAAAAGGACCATTTCAATGGGAATCAAAACCTCAAAAAGCAACTGTGGTTGAACACTCAGGTGCTCTGTCCCAGACTGAAAAAGACAACACAATAGTTCACTCATCTAAATGAAAGATAAATTCAGATGACATTTGACTTTCAGGAAGGTACATCTTCAAACTATGAAAAAATAATGGTTTAGAGCTTGTGTTTTTACACGGACACAATTTGAATCTATTCACACAAAAACGGTTCACACAGCAACAAACATACAAATATGCAGCAAACGAAGCTAAGACAGGATTGAGAACTGAAATTGCATCTGCTGGCACAGTGACGATAAACCACCAGAACCAAAGAATGAGATCAAAGATGGAAGAAACAGTCACCTTCCTCACCATGTAATTTCACAGAATTCCTAAAGTGATGAGAAATCAGCTTATTCTCGACTGAAGGGTACAGAACAGAAGAAAAAGAACATTAAGGGAGTTAAAATTACTGGAGGTTTTCTGGTGCATAGTACTAAAGAAGTTGCAAAATAAACTCCTCTTACGAGCTACATGTTCACATACATAAATCAAGTGACTGTTTGAAAATCCCTCGACTTAAGCTCTCAGAGATAGAATCTGTCTAAGGAAACATTCCTGAATAACGTGACTGTGTTATGAATTACAGAGGCTTCACAGGAAAAAAGATACAAGATTAAAGGTATGCAGGGCTTGGGCCCCATCCTTCTCACAGGCAGAACACCTCCTGCAGTCACCTGGAGCTGTGATATCTCTGTCCTGCACAGACAAATCCATGGGCTCTGCGAAACAACAGGTTCAGGGCACACCAGGGTGGTGTTGCAGGCCAGGGTGGCTACCGGGGAGGCATTTGAGGCTGCTTTTCTCTGTGGCCTAAGGAGGCATCTTTGTGCTTTACAAAGTGTGCGGGTGACGAGTGTGAGCACACTTAAACACCTCAGTGACGCCGCTTGCTCCAAGGTCGCATCGCTCAAGCCCAGTTACAGATGAATTCTGCTACAAAGTACCAAAGTCTCTCTGATTCAGAGACTTCCTCTCTACTACAGATACTCATAAACCTGAATTCTCACTTTCTCCATAATCCCCATTTTTAAAAGATTACACTAACTGTGGACAAGTGTCCATCAGGAAGTGGCGTGAGGTCAAGCTATCAGTCAGGACATCAGCAGAAACTTCCCAGCTTCTGCAGCACTCACTAAAAATACAATTTAACCCATATTAAACCCTAAAACAAAAGCTTCAAGGAAGCACAAGCCAAGAGAACATAGGCTTTTAAAACACTTCTATGAAAAAAGCCTTTATAAATTCATAGGTTTGCAGGGACATCCATGAGAACACACTCAGGATTCAAGAGAGTTGGGGGGGGGAAATTCAAGAAATGACAAACACAATTATAAACAGCTGCCCTTGCCCCCACCCTCAATGGAAAGGCATCTATCAAAAAAGTGCCAAGAGTCACCAGCTGTATAGAGACAGAATATTTGTAGTGTTTTGAATACTACTTCAAGATAATTATTTACAAACAATGACTTTTTAGTGGCTAATGCTGTATTGTATTCCATGTTCATTACATTATACCCACAAAAAAATGCACCACTGTAAAAAACCCACACACTCACACAAAAAACCCCCAACAACACGAACCCAACCAAATAACCCACACCCCCCACTCAAAAAAAAAAAACACCAAAACCACAAACAACAGAACCCCAAGCAAAACAGGTATTCTTTGACACAATGGCACATAATTTATAAGTCACAAACTCTTAGGGCATGAATTGTTAAGGACATCATAAATCTTACACTACTACATAACAACAATTATTGTATATAAAGACATTCTGCCACAGGCCTTGAAAACCACGGGCTTCGACCATTTCTAGATATTTATTGTCAGGGATGTGTTCCCCTACGTTCCATCCAAAGTGAAACATTTTATGCCGTGTTTCCCAAAATACTAGAGAATAAATTTAAAAACTGGCAGCAGTCCCATTCAGTAAATCTAGGGGTATACTTTAAAACAGACCTGTCTGGCATACAGATTTAAGCAGATGATATTTGCACATATGTATTTTCTGGCACTCAATGAAGTAAATAGCATAAAATTTTTATTCTTATCACTGTGATAAAGTTGTTGGCGAGGGGTTTCTGTTAGAATCATTGGAAATAACATTCCTCATAAACTTAGCTGGAATACAAGCCATAAGCAAAATTGCTTGATTCCAGTCTCTCTTCTTCAACAGTTACTGATGTATAATTTAGAATTTTAGAGTGGGATAATTTTTGATGACATGAGAAATTAACCCTTTAGTGAATTTCCCATGGTTTTTATTGAAACAGTGGAATAATTTTGACAGTATTAAAATGAAACACATTAATGAGTTTAAAAAAAAAAATAGAAATTTAAACCACGGGATTTTCTGTGCTTTAAGGGGGCAGGCATAAAAGTTAAATATGAATATGCTGTATATATTTTCATGTTTCTTTTAAGGCATGACATAACTTTTATGTTAAAGTCCTAAGTTTACCGTTCTTTCTTGGACAATGAGTACACACCAAAAAAATTCAATGAAGTAACAGAATTATTACCGTGGTCTTTTGGACTTACTTCACAGAGGAATATAAATATTTAAATGCAGAAAGATAAAAAATGGCACATCACTTCTATCGACCAATTCCACATCCACAAGGGGCACTCCCTCCAGCTCCTAGAGCTTGTACCACAGCTGACAGTAAGCAATTCTAAAGACAGAGCAACAGTCTTTCAGAGAGGATGCCCTCGTTTCCCCGAGCATTCCAGCAGCCATTGCACAGGTGTCTGGGACACATTTAAGAGGGTGTTTAATTAATGAGTGCATGTCCAGCTCTGAAGGGTTATGATGTCACAAATATAATTTCAACTGCCAGCGGTAGGGCATGCATAGAAACCTTGTTACACTATCCATACTCTAAAATAAACCACTCTTTAAACATAAAAATCCATCTCTCAAATGACCACTGACGAAGAGAGATAGAATACTGTCATCAGCATAATCAATTGAAAAATGTTGAAATATGATTTAGAAAATATTGATATCCATTTTGGGGAGAATAAGTTCATCTTACTTTGTGATGAAGAAAAAAAGCTGATCTAGATTGAATCCAAATATTTTTTTAGGTCCCCATATACCAGAGATATTTGTACATCTTGAAACACATCTTCAGAGCAGACCATTAATAATCACAAGCCAAATAAACAGGCTGAGGAAAAAACTACATAACTTTGAGGGATTGATGTTAAAGTGGATTCTCTTTATGACTAGAAAACTGAACTGAGCAGCATGTAACATTTGGGAAAAAAAAAAAAAAAACAAAATACAGGGGGATTACCTAGAATTGCACAGATTATTTCAGGAAAAATCCATCTGAGCCAACACTAATCTGTTTAAACTGTGTCTCTGCTTACAAAATTAGCTATCAGACTTTCATCTCTTCCATTCTTAGCTGCAACTGCTGGTACTGCCTTCACCAGATCCAATGGCTCTGTCTCATCCTCTTGGTGGATATCTGACAGCCAGGAAAAGCCCAGGAACACCAGCTCTACCTTTTATAGAAAATGGATGGTCAGCACCTGAGGGAGAACTATTTTGTCTCTATGTTTCCAGTGATATTCCCCAAAGGATCATCCAGAGGTACTGTCAGTAGCGCAGGTCAAACACCTTGCATGTCCTCCAGATGGAGGAAAGCAAGGCTTGGAAAAGGGGATTAGAACAATAGAAATGTGTTCAGCTGTGAAATTAAAAGTAGGACAGCATGACATGCAACATTATGTGTTGAGCTGAGTCAAAAGCAGTAATTAGGCTAAGCTAAAACACGAACACACTCGTAATCAGAACAAATGCGTGTTTTGTGCCCATCGCGTTGACTCCTCATAGCAAAAGTGGTCACCTACCCATCCCCAAGCACCTCATTGCCCTCCCCATGTCCTCAACCCCATCTGCAGGGCCTCCAGTCCCTCTCCAGCCACTGACTCTGCCTTTCCTTGGAGCCCCTACAGAGCCACCTCCCCATGCCCTTATCTCCCGCATGTCGTCCCCTCCATGTTGTCCCAACAGCTGGGCAGGAGGCAGAGTGTGCTGTGTCCTGGAGCTCTGCCCCAGCTGCCCAGGGCACACGTGCCAGCTGGCAGCCAGCAGCCACTCAGCAGATGTAAAAGCTGAATTTTTCCTACTTTCCTGCAGCAAGAGCACTAATTTGAGCCTGTGTCTGCTGCTTTACCTGCCAGCTTTCTGCAATTTGGGAAGAATGCAACTATCTGGAGACTTCAGACCCATTTGGTTGAAACAAGTCTGAGTTCAAAAGTTAGTGGGAGGCACTGACTGACAAACAGGTAGGCAAACTAAGCAATAAGCATGAAAACATAAAACCAGCTGTCATAAAAGCACAGATGTTAACAAAAATAACACCCCAGCAGCAGGTTCCAGGCTGAAGTACAGTAAGAAGCGCACGCAAGCATTGCACCGTTCAGCTGAATAAGCAGTTGCAGCGTAGCTATGGACCAAAAACCACAGGTATGTGTCCACAAGGGTGCACATTTTAACTCCTAATAAATTGTCTATCCCAAAAAAATGCAGTAGATACATAGTGACAACAAATAGGAAGACAATAACTGACTTGGAGAACAATTGTTTTGTAAAAATGAAACAACCTGACAAATACTCTGATCTCAAGGGTTTTCAAGGGTCTACACATTTTCTATGCCATGTTCTGAAAAACAGCAGACTCTGTTCATTTCTTTGACTTCTTGCAGCCTGTCCTTCATCACAAAACTGTAATTTAAGAAAAAAGTTATTTAATTGCTAGTGTTTTGTAAATAGCATTATTGTATGTCCACTGTGAGGCAAATCAACCTGAACTTCGCCAGAGAGCCCTGAAATGGTTGTGAAAGCAGCCTAAGATGTTATTTTGGGACACTTTATACACTTCACTCTTAGAGTTTGAAATTACATTTTCGATTTAGAATACACAGGAAGTAAAAGCTGTTATAAATAGTTGATAGGTGAAGCATCACTTTTTATAGTGCCAAAGCCTGTAGGATACGGGGCAGAGCAATTACTATACTGAGCAATGCAAAGTATTATCCTCTGGCTTTATTATAATAACAGGTTATCTGATTACAGCCCGTGTTCTGGCCTCAGCACGGGATAAATTCTCCCATGCCACTGGTGGTACATTTTAGAAATCCATTAACAGCTAATTCACCCAGGAAACCTGAGATTTCTGTATGGAGGCAGGAAAATTAACATTCCTCGTGCAAATGTCCAGTCGGAGCAGCTGTGTGCTTTGTTTTCTCAACAGAACCTTCCAAAAGAAAAGGAAACACCTTTTCACTCTCAGCTGAGCTTATACTGAAAATCCTCAATGCACCTGTCCTACCACAGATGTAGAAATTTAGCTATAGGATAGACATAAAAGCAGGAGACTTCCTGTACCCATTTTTTTTCCTTTAAACTTTGAAATATTAATGTTTCTATCTTTATTGCTTCAGAAAAAGGCAAGGAGTAAAAATTTAAGTGGCTAGAGAAAATATAATATTTACCAAACTCATTTCCTAGGTGTGAAAAGGGTTTTGTATTTCCTTGGACTTTTTCCACTTCTTTGCTGGTCATTTTAAGTATTTGAGGGAAGGCTAATTTCTTGTGTTGTCTATTGGACAGGTTAATTCAAAAAAGTGATTAGATGTTATTGGGACATTGAACCCCAGAAAACTCCTCCTTGCAGATCCACACTGGCTGAATTGCAGCACTGGCACAGTCCAACAGCAATCACATAACACTGGTTTGGGCTGTCAGGTTTCACCAACATGGCATGAATTTCTGCAAAAAAACCCCTGACATTGGTCAAGGAAGTCAACTATCACAGCAAAAAAATGCAGCTTCAGGACCAAAGAAATGGGTTTCTACAAAATTTTAACCATAAAATAGAGGTTTGAAAATTTATGGTCTGTGGGTTTGTGAAGGTCATTGGAGGGAACGAAGACTCGTAACAGTAGTAAGAAAATAAGTAAATTCTGGCTGATATTTTGGCGCACTGCTTGGTATTGCTCAAAGTAACTTTTTACAACTGACTTGCACAGCAGCAGCCCTTAGCCAGCTTCTTGGGACAGTACCAACCAAAATGCCTTCATAATGTTACCTTTTCCCATAAGCTGCTCCTTTACTTTCCCACAAGAATGTTCTGTGAATGCAAATAAAAGACAATGTGGTCCTGGCTTGAATGGGAAGTGAGCTGTGTCCTACAGTCATAATTAGGGAGGGCAGTGGCCCATGAAATCTTTTCACCAGGAGAAGATCCACACCATAAAAATATCTGCAATCCTGTGGTATATGGCGCACTGTTTTATAATCAATATTCATTCATAACGCTCTATAAATGGGTGTTTGGTAACCTGATGCTGAGTTTGAGCTGCACTTTGTTTAAAAAATGATTTTGAGGGTGATCAAGGACAAAGGGTGGAAGAGTCTAGAGCCTGTCTACTGATAAAAGCCAACATAACATGGATAACCAGCGAGAAGCTTTTCTGTTTACTTGAAGAGTACTGAAACCTTCAACTGGCCTTTACACAATGAAGTGTTAAAGAGGAGATCCAGCGCCTTTGAACTAAATTAGGTCAATATTATATGCAGGACAGAATTTTATGAGGGTAGGGGCAGAAAGCTGTCACTTTCTTTTAATTTCAATAAACCATACACAGCATCTTTTAAAAATTAACTAGCTCATAAAAGTTCATCAGTCCTGAATTATAATTAATTTCTGTGTGCAGAAAGATCATTTGCCCATAGGTGTTGCTTACTCATTTAAATCAGGGGCACTGCAGCTACCTGACAATTCTATTAAAACAGTTCTTGATGAATCCTGGCTTTCTTTAACAGCTTCAAACACTGAAGCATTAAAACAAAGTGGTGATACCCGTATACTAACAGAGGTAAAACTGCTACCTGCCATTCACTGGGCAGGTGTTGAGGTAGAACAGCACGTGGGGAATTCCTGACCTCAGCTACAGCGTAAAGATCTTCAAAGCCTGACACCAGCAAAAAAAATTCACACACCTCGACCTCATAATGGATGTCAGGGAAAAAAAAAGGACAAATATACCATACATACGCCTCAAAACAGGGGTGACAGTACTTGTCTCTCCTTATCCAGGAGAACCATTTTTATCCATTACACACAGTACTGTTCAATACCCCAGCTCAGCTAGAAAAGCAATTCTTCTGCCGTAATGACATAACCAATATTATTATATATCAAGCCTTTTAAGAAATCTAAAGAAGAAAAGATTCCATTATTTCCCACAAGAAGCTGCCGCTATCTGTATCCAACAAACTCCTGTACAAGTTTCCCACGTGTGATGGGAAAGTGTTCTTTCAGCCGCAATCACCCTCCTGTTTACTCATAAAAAAATACAATGTGGCATATTGCTGAACTGAATGCCACTTACAGCTTCAATACACGTTTTTGGCACGGCTGATAAAACGCTTTTTCTCCCACTCCTCGCACATTCACGTGCTCGGTGAGCACGGGAGCTGCCCGAGCCCCAGCAGAGCAGTCCCCGTGACCAGGTAAGTTTATACTCCTGGTAAGAGTTTCCTACCCCTCAGCAAAACACATTTTCACTATCACAGGAACGAGTTCTCCTAAACCCCGTGGAAAGTCAACATCTAAAATGCCAAGCCTTCAGATTCAGGGTTCAGATACCCACGTATGTAACTGGAGCCTCCAAACTTAAAAGTTCAAAGCTTTTGTATCTTTCCAAACCGGATCCAAGCAGGGCTCATTACACCTAAATAACAGTGTCTGCAGAAATTTCAGGAATAAATAGTGAGTTTGACCTTGACTTGATCTCTCAGTTTCCACTGCAGAGGAAGCTCTGAGATTCATGTTGGCAGCGATAGGCTTCTCTCATCTCTGCTCTGGCCTTAATAGAGGGTTTTGTAAGCACATCCAGGAGAAAAAAAAAGCAATGTCTATAAGGAAATAAATACATTTCACTCCGTATTCTATGAATTACACATTAATACAATAATGAAACTCTTGTCATGTTATGATGGGTTCCGTAAAAAAATATCTGTATTAAAAACACTGAGCTGCTTGCTCCTTCCCCACATTCATTTGTCCAAAAAAAAAAATGCCAGGTAGCCAAGACAAACATTTCAAGTTCAAGAAATGTCACCCTTTGTCTTGCTACAGTCTGTCCTTTGTTTTCAGTACGATGTGCTTCCACCGGGGTATAAACACATGGAATGGTGTAGTAGAAAATGTCAATTTTTACAGAGATCCAGGAGGAGGCAGAATTAAGCTAGTATGGACAAGCATGAAGCCCGACCTTTCGCAGCTTCAGAGTTCTGGGGGGTTCAAACTAGAAATTATTTAAGAATTTTTTTAATTTCTAGATAATATTCTGCATTTAATGCACACTTCAATATTCGGGTCATGCTTCCTTTTGTTCTATTCTTAAACACAGGCAATTTTACTTCACTACCATCACCTTTATCTTTCTATCAGTTCTGGTCAAAACACGTTTCCCGAAATCAAGGCCTTTCTCCTTGGCTCATTACAGGTAATGACAAGTTGCTCTCCCGGAGCATTCTCAAAAGTTTCCTCTCCGGAGCAAAGGGATGATTTCAAAGTATCCGCACAAATAATACTGTGTAATAAATGTTGACTTTTCACATCAGGCTAGTTACAGGTTTAATGGAGACCTGCATTTATCCCAAGTGGTGTCAGACTCAGTGGTAAAATTATTGCAATGTTGGGTTGTGAAAAATACAGAAAAAATACTGACAACACAGAAAAAACTCTCTTCCCACCCAGTACAATATATAGGTGTTGGTGAGCCCAAAAGGCATCAGAGACAGCTTTATTAATGCAGCAAAAACAGGGTCTTTGAGTTTAAGAAGCAAAAATACCCACAAAATAGCACTAACCTTCCAGCCTTAAAAAATAACAAGTTTTTTGTCTATACTTTAACTCCTCTTCCCAGTTGACCTCCTGCTACATAATGAGGCAGAGAATGCCCTGCAATATTGGAAGTGTGTAAGAAATAGTTGGCTTCATACCCACACCAGAAAACTGAGGCTCAGTGTGTCTCTGCAGCTAAACAAAGGTAAGCTAAAAATTCACATTGTCAAGCTTGCTCTGAATTTTCCTGTAATCGTAAGTTAAAAAGCACTAATTATAAGGGAAGAAAAAAAAAATGCAAACAGAAGATTCTCCCCCATCCCAAGAACACATGGTGGAGGATGCAAAAACAATATATGGCAGGAATAACAAATGCTTTCTTTTCCAAGTGCTCTCCCATGATTTATGAAAGGTGTTCCTCACTGTGGGAAGATAATGCCATTTGAAATGGTCCATTTCATAAATCTATCCTCTTCATCCCTAGCTGCGTACAGGACTACTATGAGCTCCTGAATCCAATAATGTTTTCATCCTCTATTGACAAAAAAAAAGGACTTTGTTTGGAGTGAGGTAATGATGCAGTTACAGAGGAGCAGCGGCTAAAGCTCGCTCTCGGGGGCTTTCGCTGGCACGGCCCTACAGCTGCAAGGGAGAGGAAATGGAATAAACAGAAAGAAGAAACAATCAACACATCCCACATCCCTGATGTCTTTTTAGCACTAGTGGCATTAATTATAATGTTTGACTAATCCTCTGCACTACCACATAACCAAATGTTTTGCCCGAATTTTCTCTTCATCGCCACAATAGATTTGTCACTGGGAACCCAGCTATTTCCTACTCATCTGTTCACCAGCCCAGCATATCTGCTTGTTTATCTGCAAGACTGCTTCCAGAAGACGTTTCCATGCCAAATGTGGTGGTTGCTGTAGACAGGGACTAATCATAAACGTAACTGAAATTCATTTTACTGATTTTTTTATGTTGCACACAATGGTAGAGGGTAAAGAGGAAAATACTTAATATCCTCAGTATTATGGAACAGTTTTGAGCTGGGACTGAAAACCATTAGAAGCAATGCTTGGAGAATGGGAGTACAGGGAAATCAAGAGGTAAAATATGAGATTAAAGTGTTTCTGGGAGCATTTGATACGTAACGCAGCCAACAGAAACATTTAAAAGAGTTTTATATTATTTGTACCATTTAGGAAAGAGGAGATGGAAGCCCCACAAGTTTCTCATTTCACGTTGGAACAGTGAACTGTCCTGCTCGTTTTGCCTTTTCTGACGCTGAACAGTAGCAAAGCAAATGTCGTTAAAGAAAATTAGGCATAGATCAGTCGGTTTTAGATACCAGCTTAGTTTTTGCTTTTGTTAGGGAGCTGGAAGCTCTACACTGCACTGGCAGCACGGTCGCAGATTTCATGAGCAAATTTTGGCAGACTTCTCATCCTGCTAAAGTGAAATTGTGTTTTGACCAAATTTCCCTCTGAGTGCTTGAGCAATGCCATTTTTCTACACTTTGCTACACACAGTTTCAGAGGCAGATGAATGGCCTTTGTAGAACATGAAATTTCCATGGCTTTGGCAAGAATTTTACAAACTATATACATGTTTTGAACTGTCACTTTGAGATCTTAATTTACATATTTTGACTTGTGCATGAAAAGCAATTTCAAGGTCAGCTTCTGTGGAGAAATACAGGGTAACTCCATTAAAAGTCTACTGGCACTTTGCATATTTATTTTTCTTCCCTGTAGTATGCATGGGATCTCATAAATCAGGATAAACAAACATCAGAGGTCACTCATAGGTGTGCTCAGTGCATTTCCACACCTAGCAGGAAGGCGTTCTGCAAATACCAGGTTGCCCCCAGAGTAACAGCGAAGAAACATTGCTCCCTAAAATATATATTTATTTCCAGGGGTACAAGGTTGTGATGAAGTCTTTTGGGAAAGATGGAGAAAAAAATTAACATCTACAGTCCTTGCACATTTGTGGAAGGCACAATCTCACACAAGGCATGGAGCCCTAACTGCGCCTGCAGCACAGATTATGCAAAGAAAACAAAAAATGAAGCACCAAACATAAGAAATCATAGAACAACGCACAAAAATATCCCACATGCTTTCAGTTTTCATCTCTCTCTAAAGAGATAAGATTTTATCAGAGATCGTGAAAGTCTTACTACAAACACTCACTGGATGATATTCTGAATTTTTCGGGAAATGCGATCAGGCTGTATTGCCTTATCAACACAACCCATCATCTCCAGGATTGCTGCCTTGGCTGTTGACTCTCCATCCTTTCAGGGCCGTATCACTCTTGGCAGCGACGGAAAAACCCCAAACTCATTATAGTCGTGAGCTTTTATGTCACACCTGAGGCTCCAGATTACAGGAGTGGAACTCTAAAACACAGTAGAGCTGTAAAAGCAGCACTGCTAAAACAGTGGAGACAAGAACACCAAAACTAATTAATTTGGACAGTAGAGATGGCTGCTTTCCACCAAGAGAGGTGACAAACTGAAAAAGACCTCCCATCTCTAGGCAAAATTGTCGCTACCTTACCATGCCATTTTACCGTTTGGGTTTTTCTGAAGGCTGTGACCACGTGCACAATATGGGATAAGAATACAGTATTTAGGGGACCACTGAAAATTGCTCTATTTTAAAGCCTATTTTTGTAAGTGAACCTGTACAAAAATGGCTGATGTTTGTTGGAGCACCAACGCTATAAAGCCACTCTTAAATGTAATTGTAGAAACTGTCCTGAAACTTAAAATCTACATCAAAGATTTTTCATATAAAGCTATGGTTATACAGAAATATAAAAATATGGTCTTTGACTTTGTGCAGCATATAAATCCCCCAGTCAATTGTGTGCATGGATGTTTTTAAACTTGATTGCTCTAAAAAAGCCCCAAATCCAAAATCTTTCTATTGTAGTGTTAAAACCTGCTTTTTCAGGAGGAATCATGGTGGCTTTTTTTTTGGTTTCTTTGTGAAACTACCAGTATTTGAGACTTCAGGAGAGGACTCTGCTGAACATGAGAGCGCCAAATCTTAAAAACCTTACTTATTGGAAGAAGTTGTAGTGCACTGTTCATGCCTTCTCCAGTTGTGGAAGGCAGGAAGGAGCAATAACTTGGGGTCTGTGAACACCAATGGAAATTCATTTGCCCTCATTTCACAAGAGAGAATCTCCCCTCATGAACTACAGGCTGCCTCCTTCCTGTAGGGTTGGAGGCTTTTTACTCACTGCTCCCAGCTTCCCCATGTTCCATAAACTGAGTAGACTTTGACACACAAACTGCCATGATCGTCCTGACTGACAAATCCCCTGTCCTAAAGAGTGATTTGATGCTCATAATGACCAGATTTCTTCCTAACATGAATTGGGACGAATATCTTCCAACGGGATCATGGCCCCAAGGAACGATGGTGGGGAGAAGAGGGACATTCCACAGGACAGCAGTTTATCACCACAAATAACTCTCCATCACCCAAATTACTGTGCTCCAGAAAACACTCTGTCTCCTTTTCGACCGAGTCAAGACCGAAGAAAGGCCAGCCCACGACTTGGCACAGAACAAGGCACGAGAGAACGAGCAAGCTGAGGATCAATACAAACAAAATAGAGGTGACATTAATTGCCTGGAGCATTAATAGATCATGTGAGAGAGTAGAAACCAGCTTAATTTTGAAAGCCAAGGGTGTTTGCCTGCCTTTTGTGCTCCGGTTTTGCTAGAATGGACATAAATGTCACTTTTGTCTGCCGAGCTCTGCGCGGTGCCGGCAGAGAGGCAGCGGCAGAAGGTCTCCCCAGGGTGTTCCACGGGGGGTGGATGCAGCCTCGGGCACCCCAGGATGCAAAAGATGAGTTAGTTGTACCACATTGTTGTTCCATCATTTTTTAATACTTGGCAGCACGCTCAAGTGCCTCTTGATGGGTTCATTGTAGTTATTCTAAACTGAAAATAAACCCAAAACAACAACCAACCACCAAACCCACCCAAGTCTAAATACATAAAACTTCAGTTTTAAAAGCTTGTGTTCCCAGGGCTACTTGATCTGTTACTCAGGATGGATCCCACTTAGATCGTGGCGTCAATGTTTTTCTTTCAAGATCAGTGATTGCTGGACACTTTGTGATTCCGGAGGAATAATAAATAAACAGATAAATAAAATTCCATACGAACGTCTTGTGCCGGCAAGACCAAACGTGGAGCCTCAGCCCTTGTGAGTGGCCTTTGAGAGCCCCCTGTAGCTGTTGCCTGGTAAAGATTGAAGCAGTTTTGTTAGCCTTACCACAAACATTTACCTTCTGAATCCTCTTGCTAATGAAATCAGCTGGCAGAGCTTCAGTGAAGTTTAGGTAGCAAAGTGCAGGCTCTGTGCAGCCCTGCTGCTCGGGGCCCCACTCGCCTCCTCTCTACCACAGCAGTATATTTATTTTAACGTTTGACAGTATCTATCAGATTTTAGAGAGCTTGTTTAATGACCTTTTCCAAAATCTTCCATTCATTTCTTCAGTTTCTCACTTTCTCTCCCTTTTTCTTTTTAAAATAAATTACTGTTGTAAAAACAAATCCAGCAGAAGGGAAAATATTCAGTGCCTAGAAACTGAAAAATTGAGTATTTGCTTTTTATGGGGCACTGGAGTCTTCTAAAATACAGAACTGCTAGAAAACTTAAATGCTGAGGACAAAAAAGTTCACTCAGTAGCTATGCAAATACACTACAGTTTTGAATCTCTTTGAAAAATAATTTAAATACTTGTGTTTCAATTTATGGTCTTAAAATGCCTGAAAAACACATTCCTACTTTTTAAATGGATTTTTTTAAGCGAGTCTTAAATACACTTTGATTATTTCCATTCTTGACATTATGCCTACTCAGGTACTTTGTACAGCAATTTGAAAGCAGAAAGGCAATTCCTAGCAATACCAACAGGTATATATTGATTTAACAAACACCTCCTCTTAAAGATGCACTTTCTTCTTCCCATGGAAGAGAAAATGTGAATTTAAACTGAATAAAGCCAAAAGCTAAAACACATTGTCTATAATGATTTCTTTGATGGAGAAAGCTCAGGTTCAAGTTCATTATCTTGGTATTTTCAGAGGAGTTTGCCTGCAGCTTTTAGGAACAACATTTAACTGAATTTTATATGTGAACATTAAAGAAACAGTAATGCACAGGTATAAAATAAGTGATCAAACTGAAAGTAAAGCGTACAGCTTTCTCCCTGTTAGCCTACACTGTTATTATCTTCCCG
The DNA here is from genome assembly GCA_013398855.1 of Mohoua ochrocephala. NCBI lineage: Eukaryota > Metazoa > Chordata > Aves > Passeriformes > Acanthizidae > Mohoua > Mohoua ochrocephala. The sequence continues at coordinate 200,148 of VZTA01028407.1, read as the reverse complement.
GAAGATGTCAAAACCTTTTCTCAGGAATTCTCATTTTTCATACATTTTGGAAGTAGGTACAATTACTTTAACAGCTCTCTATAGCACTAAGACATCTGTAGCAAAAACGGTTATTTACTTCAAAGCCAGAAGATTTTGAAGGCAGAAAGGAATGACAGGCAGAAACAGAGGGCCAGAGACACTGCTATTGAACTTCTGTGTTTAATGAAACACAAATATAAAGAATATTTTATGTAAATCTGTATTTACAAAGGACAAAATGCATTTGTAGGCATGTATACCATATAACCAGAGGCCAGAGCAATTAGCATTCTCTTTTCAATTCCTGACTGGAGCTTTAGTGTAAAACACAAACTAGAATGTGCATTACGTTATTTCACCCAAGTCTGAATATTGACTCAATTTTAAGCACATGCCCCTGATCTCTTGAAAGCAGGAGCTATATGAAAAACACCCTGAAGTCCCTGCCTTGCAATACCCAGGGAAACACACACATCCCCACCTGTGCAGGGCAGGCTCAGTGGGAAAGATGGTCAAAGGTACTTGGGGAAAAAAAGGGTTTATGTTGTAAAGAGAACTATGTTTGAAGGAATGCAACTCACAAGGGCACAGCCATAGAAATCAGCTTGGAGATTAGACACTAAAGTCATCACAGCTCCGTGGCAGCCTTAATTTATGTCTTAAACATTTATGTGCATCCTCCCCTTTTCCTCCTCCTTCCCCTCCTGCTCTTAAATTTTTCAGCTCTTCGAGAAGCCAAACCTCTCGTGTTGCACTGGTCCCTCCTGCAGTCGCAGCAGCACCCACTGAGAGCCCCTCAATGTACCAGCCCAAAAATGTACTTTGAAGTGGTTTTAAAACACACAAAACAAGGCAAAGAAAGTTTGTTCCAGGCTCAAATTCAAAATATTTTATGAGAGTCAAAGTTCTACGCTGGCAGAGGTTAAAGTGGCAGAAGGCAGTCCTGCAAGCAAGGAACAGCATCATTCACATCGAGGACTGCAGTGGTCAGGGAGCAGGGGATGCTCAGGTGAGGGAGTCTGTTTATATTTATTTTCCTTTAGCAGCATGAGAACAAGACACCTGGCTTTGTCTGGTGTGCACAAAGCAGGCCCCTCCCTTCACTGATCCTGCAGAATTTCTGTTCCAGATTGTCACTAGCAGGGCCACAATCTCCCAGGTCCCCTCTGGTCTGACTGAGCTGTCTCAAACCCAGAGCTTCCTCTTGGAGCTATACTGATGACTGAAATGTGTTTTGATTTGAAGACAAAATACCCCACAGGTTCTGTTAAACCAGAGAAAGAGGAAATACCACAATAAAAAGGTGACAAATAGAGTGATCACTGAAAAATGAACGTATTTGGGGGAAGTTCAAAGCACTTATTTTATGACTGAGCTGTACTTGGACACTCTTGTCCTGTCAGATGTGCAAGAAAAGCCAATATGGTTGTCCCAATCTCAGTTTATATACCTGAACACTGCTGACTGATTTTACACAAAGGTATACCATTACATAATTTGCTGTGGCCGTTTTACAAGTTGAACATCAACTCAAACGCTGTTATCTAGCCTGATCACTTCATAAACTGGTATCTAAGATACTGAAATAGATAGGATAATTAAAGTAACACACCTGTATCAATGATAATTTTTTCCTCCAATGTTCAGTCCCCTTACGTTCCGTGATACATTTACAGCACTTTCATATAAATACCATTTTAATTATTTAGTGAACACAGACATTACCTTTCCACAGGAAAACACACCTCTGCTGTGTTCTACCGCAGCTAACAAAAGGAAACCTATAAAACCTTGGGCACAGTTAGTTAACCAAGCTTAACCAAAGCCTAATAACAAAGAAAGCAAAATGGAAAACATACATGCTGGTGTCCCACTGTGTGCTGCCACACTTTTTATTAAGGAACAACGTTATTTTTTTTAGGATTGTAGAAGAGGCTGCATCGCCAACATTCCTAACAAGCTGTGGAGTCAGGAATATTCTACTGTCCTACAGGAATCCACTTGTTAATTGGATACAAAATTAGCTCGAAAGTTATTTTTTCCTACTTCACTTCTGTGTTCAGGGTTCAGCTCCCAGTGACACCTGCCAGGTCAGGAGCAATCAGGTTCACAACCTTCATGCTCCACAGAGCCAAACGAGAGAAATGGAGAAATAAGCCTGAGGATGGGAACACTTACGAGAGCCACCAAGCTGCTAAGCTACAGCAGCACTGACTTCCCTGGCAGGAAGCCTTCCAGGGGCAAAACATGGCTTTGGAGGAAGAGACAGCAGCTTCTTAACCCACCAGGATAAACACCCCACTGCTACTGCAAATACATGAGATTTGCATGGAATAGAATCATAAAATCAATTCAGTTGGAAAAGACCTTAAAATCATCAAGTCCAACTGTTAACCCAGCACTGCCAAGGCCACCCCTAAGCCAGGTCCCTTTAAAACACATTCACACGTGCTTTAAATCCCTCCAATGGTAGTGGCTCACACACTTCCCTGGGCAGCCTGTTCCAAGGCCTCATGGTCCTTTCAGCGAAGATATTTTCCCCAATATCCAACTTAAACCTCCCCTGGTACATGTTGAGGCCATTCCATCTTGTGCCATCACCTGTTACTTGGGAGCACAGACTGACCCCCTCCCCCCTAACTCCATCCTCCTGTCAGGGAATTGTAAAGAGTGAGGTTTCCTCCAAACCTCCTTATCTCCAGGCTGAGCTCCCCCAGCTCCTCCTCATCAGGCTTGTGCTATTTGCACATGTCTTTACTCTTTTTGGCCCAAACTTGAACTATTTGTATAGTTCCAAATAAAACCCATCTAAGGAAGGTGGAATATTTCCCTTTAAAGGAGGTAACAGAATTTGATGTGCTCCTGGAGAATCATCTTTCCAAAACTGTCACACTGGGGTCTTACTGCCCTGTGAGAGGCTCAGCAATGCTGGGAAGAAGCATCTGTGCTGCATTAGGGTGGAAGCTCAGCACCTGTAACACGACTCAGAGGTGCTGCAAAGGTATCAGGGAACAGTTCAGGTTTGTTTTGTATCTAGAAAACTGCAGCTGCTACAACCCTGATCTCTCACTCGGAGCAGGAGCGCGGCATCGATAGAAAGGTCAAACAAATAGAAGTGTCCCACGAGAATTTGGGAACACAGCTCACGGTTCTAAGATGCAGTCACAAGGAATGATTAAGATAAAAATATTTAACAGATTTGTATGGTACTAGATTTTGCTAAGGGGATGGTAGAAAGAGCAGCTTGAAGAGGTGCTTTAAAGGGCTGAACACACACCAAGCATTGCAAATGCTGCTGACAATGAAGTTGCTCCCAGTGAGATCAGAACAGAGGTTTATTCTTCCTTTATCAGATTTGCCTTCCAAGTCTCCTTAGAGCAAAAGCACCACCGCATACACACAAAAGTCTCATCTTTAAAACCTAGGGCTCTGCACTAAGCTGTCCTCTGGAAATTTTTTTTTTTTAAAAAGAGGGGGGATTTAAAAAAAAAACCAAACCAACACACATATTTTTATGTCCCTATGTCTTGGAAAGAGGAGATTTGCCACACAGGCTTTTCCTCACTCCCTAAAGGTGAACATTGGATGTAGTCATGCTCTCTCCGTTGAGGGCATAAAGTTGAAATAAAGACATATCTGCCTGCTGCCCCCTGCCAGAAGAAAGGGGAGGGGAGAAAAAAACCACCAGAAATCAAGATGCAAACATTAATTCTCATTTTATAAACAATCTTTCTAGTACCTTAATTGGACTGAATGATTTGATACTAAACAGACCTATTTTGTTCGGTCTATTAATGTCTGCACAGCAAAAAAATAAAGAATTCATAAATTATGTAAATACTTTCTTAAGGCTGTTTCTCAAACTTCTAGTTCTGTCTAAACCTTGATAAATACTTCCAAACTCTTCTGAAATTCAAACAGCAAGAATTAAACTAGGACTTTCAGCAACAGTGTTAATCACTGAAGAAAAGCAGTAAAACAAATGAGGCTATTTTGCCTCCTGAATGTGGCATTTCAATACAGCACATTTCTGCAGATGTCTGTTCAAAAAGCAGTGTTTTTCCTGTAGACCTAAATATCCTCATTATAAAGTTTAAAAAAAAAAAATCCTTTCTTTAAAAAAAAAAAAAACAAGATAGCATAATTCTTCAAAAATTATTGAATTGCTTTCTTTTATTACCCCTCTACTAAAAAGGCTTTAAGTGGAGATAAATGCAAATTTGGGGTGGAAACAATGGCCTGTTTCTCAAGCTGTAGTGATTGCTAATCAGATTTAGAAATCTGTATGAAAACAAAAGAGGAAAGAAAGAAGGAAAGGGAAACAAGGAGGAGAATATGAATGAGACTGACAGCAGGTACGAAGCAAAACTTCTTTTTCCCACAATTAAATAACAACAACATAAAACAAAACTAAACCATGTTCCCTGTAACTGAGAACAAGTCTAGCATCGTTTGACAGTCAGTAAAAAATAATTGTACAAGCTTTTGTTAATATGTTCCACCAGGATTTCTCTGAGCACTAGAAGCTGCTCACTGGTTTTGCATAATAAAGCCAACCTGAGATCAGACACAACAAAACTCCATTATTCCCACACATATTTCAGTACAGAATTCAGAAAGTGCTCTCTGGAATTACTGTCATGATCAGCATAGAAGGATTTACAGATGTAATAAAGGCAAGAGAAAGCATCACCAACACCATCTCTCTCCTTCGTTTTCTTCCTAGAACAAACTTTCAAAGAAGGAATCATGAAGATTAGTGGGATGGAGCCCCGATGGGAGCTCAGACTTTTATCACATCATTAAATTTAAATCCTATATGTATTTATAGATTTCTATATCTTGTATATCATTTAATTTCTCAGATTTGCTGAATTCCTAAAATCTGGTTGATATACACCAAATGGAAGAGAAACCAGTAAGCCGAGAGTGCTTCATGGAAATTTGCATATAGTTTCTCAAGACCAAGTTAAAATTTACTTATGCAGCAGATGCCCAAAGGGTCTTTTGATTTTAAGAGCTCCTTGAGATGAGAACTGCTCTAAACCTTTTTAAATCAGGCACAAAAAGACCTTCCAATCACCTAATTTTACCACAACATCCATAGCAAAATAACTGCTTCCCTCTTTACCCGTAGGCCTCTCAGTACTGCAGGGATTGTCTCTTTTTGGGGGTTTTCCTTGTTTGTTTTTTGTGCTATAGTAAAACAAAAACCACAAACTCTGTCTTGAGTTATTTGAGGAGTCTCCAGCTGTCTGGGGTGTTCGGCTCCCAGAGGAAGAGGGGAACCTCCAAACAGACCAAATTCTGACTCTTTTATCACTTGACCCTAAAAAGTAAGTGCTGGTAAGAGAGGACATGTTCACATACCAAGTGCTTTATTTAAACCATTTTTTCCCACTTCTTCAACATGGCACTTCAGCATCCTGGGAAAAGCAGCAATTTTTTTTTTATTATTATTATTATTATTTAATATATACTTTGGGTCTGGATAATAAAGGGATATTTCCTTATCATAGGAAAGACACAATTTCTTTCTTTAATCTCGTCCTGTTGAAACAAGACAATGTCACCCTAAAGTGTCAGGTGGAATTTATTTCACTGAGCTAACAATGCTCATTTCCTTACCCTGTTGTTCCTTTAAAGCTTTGAGAGTCTACACACAGATGTCTCTGAAATGTAGTTCATTTTGAACACAAGGAGGGAAGGGAAGAGGAGGAATAGACAATCTTATCTCGCCAGAAAATCTTCTTGAAAGCACGTGTCCCTGAAGAAGAAAGGCTTTATGCTTGTAATTTCATTCAATATTTCTTTTCAAGCATTTGAATAATGGGCTTTACAGAACATCTTTTTTGATACTAACTGATCTTTACAACTAATAAAACCCTCTTACTGGGCTTTGGTACTTACATCTAGAATCCACAAAGTGTCTTTTACAAATAATAACCCTGGCTAATTACACATAGTAAATAACCTCACCTTTCAAACCTCCCCATATATCACTTTGCTAAATATTAATCACAGCTTTAAGCTGTCTAAAAGCATGACATTAGAGCGGGGGATCTCTCTGGTAAAGGATCTCAAACTATCCATCAATATCCCTTTCATGAAAAGCGCTGATTAAATCTTCCTGGCGTGGGCTTTTATGAGCTCAGATGTTGGTTCTCCCCTTTGCCAAGCCACGGAGCCATCACACCCCAGCCCACCTCCAGCAGGGTGGGAGAGCCCTCAGCCCCCCATCTCCGCTGCCAAGAGCCTGACGTGGCACGGCTGAGTCCGGGCAGGCAGCAGGAGCTGCACTAACTCAGATCTCCTCTTTCTTAATTAGGACTTGAAACAATAGGTGGGAAAAATTCAGGACCAACTGCTATTATGTATTAGCTTTCATTTCTGTGCATTGATTGAGCTTATGTTGTTTTATGTGTGCGATGAAAGGGCAAATCAAAACCCATTTCTCTTTCTTGTCAATTCTCTTTCTCTTTTTCAACTATTTATCTTCGTATTGTATTGCAGCAACAGATGGCACATTAAAAATGAATTCACTTTTTGGGAACTGTATACTGTGCAGCTTATTCTTACTATCTAAAATGACGATGTAATTAAATTTCTTTAGGGAAGGTACCCATAAAATACAGTAACATAATGCCCACTTAAGGAACAAGACATTTTACAATAGAAGCACTTGGGGAAGAACACAAGTCTTCTGGGGAAGAACACAAGGCTTCCTGGCATAGAAACTCTTTTGGCATGGATATTTTCATATGAATTGCTGACCTAGTTCAGAAAGTGTAGATATATATATATGTATAAACATCTAGATGTATCACTCAGCTTATTTCCCTCTCTGATTTTCATAGAGGAATAAGTTACAAGTGTTTTCTACATTAATTTCTCCTGGCGTGTTTACAAACAATTGTCTCAGAGAGGATTCACTGGATAATATTATTCTTTAAAAGAATAGCTCTCAATAAATTGAAATAAACAATGTCATTGCTAGCAAGCACTGTACAGGCCAGTTTACACGCAATACTATTAATGTACACTTAGCAAGGTGCTTAGGAAAAATAACCTCCCAATCACGTGAAAAATTGTTTACATTTTCAGGCTCCTAATATCTTAAACCCTACTCAGGGGATCACATTTGAGGAGCAACAAGCCAGGATAACACACGGGTGACAAACATTCCTCGCCAGCATTAACACGTTTGCCACAAATAGAAAACAATAGGTTAAATTCCTTCAAAGAACAGTGCCTAATTTGGTGGCAATTAATCAGCTCAGAGAGGAGAATCACAGGAATATCAGCTTTATAGACCCAGAATAAACAGCAGCATGAAATACATTCCTTTCCTATGATCAACAGCACCTAACAATTACAGTGATAGTCATTAGCAGGCTGTAGAAAAAAGGAAAGCGAGTGTGTAGGAGGAGGGACAGGTCATACTGAAGCTGCCTTTTTATTAATCATCATTATAGGAAGGGGAAGAAGAAATATTAAGTTTCCGTTCCTATGAAATGTATTCGTCATTATTTTTTAAACTTGATTATCTGTTTTCCGATCCTGAAATCTCTTTCGGATACTTGAGTGAACAAACAAACAAGCACCAAATGTATATTAAAAAAAACCCAAACAAAACTGTTCAACAGAGCAGTTACCCACAAATCACAGAGAAACCAGCAATATCACATGGCATGACAGTGTCTGATAAATAATTTCTACCCCAGGACAAAGTTTCAGTTATACCAGCTTTATTTCTTTGGTTTCCTACTGCATCCCCACTTTGCTACATTAGCCTCTCTTTAGGAAAAAAAAAAGAAAATCAATCTGGGGGAATTTACCTTTTAGTAGGGAAAAAAAACCCAAGAAAAAAAAATCAAACATCACTGCATCTTCACTTTTTCTTTAGGTCAAAAATATCATAACTAGACAGTACTTTCAGTACTTTCACCTACCTTAAAATATTCCATTAGATAGGACAAAGCTAATATCTCTGGGAAAAGGGAATGGATGGCTTTCCCACCACCAAAGGGGTTAAAAAAATACAGAAAACTCTACCAATATACATGCTTCCTGGTCTTTAAAATATTGCAATATGAGTTTGGGGGATTTTTTTAAAGTGCTGTTGTTGGAAATTTCCTGTGCCTACATGAAAGATGGTATTTAAACTGTTATAACTCGGCCGAGTCAAAAGCAATTTGCAGGAGGACACTGAAAGGCAAATATATACATACAAGGGACAGGTCTGCTAACATGTTAAATAAACCACACTTACACACAGAGCCTGACAGTTCTTTTCTCAAAATAAATACATTTGGAAGTAAATACACTGTATTTACTGTCCTGTCCTGTTGAGTCAGGCTGCATTTGGCATCTCTGCTTTCCCTCCTCCCACCCCTCAACAGTGTGTCAGCGATGTTTTCATCCCCTTGTTTGTCTGTCTCCCCTAATCAGGAGGCTGTTGTTGTACTGAGCAAGTCGGGGTATTTAGTGGAAATCAAGATGGATTTAGTTTGGAATTAAGTAGATCCCCATGACAGGAAATATTAAGAGATGATGGATGTCTGACAAATATTTAAATTTAAAAAAAAAAAATCAACTCCCATTTCACAAGGCAGTCTGCAAAGCTAGATTTATGAAACTGAACTTTAAACTTAAAGGAACATATTTTTCCAGGCTTTATGTATTAGCAACATTGCATTTAATTTAGAGATTAAATAAACACTAGTTTGAGGCAGTCCACCAGGGCTGAAATGCTTCATGGAGGCAGGCTCACAGTTTTGAGGCTATGAAATATGTCTCCTGTTTTGACACTATTGTAATAGCATAGTTGTTCACTTTCCTTGTTTCCATGGGGTTTATGGTCCATAAAGTTTAATAACAATCTTAACAGCTGAACAGTGAGCACACATCTCTGGGAGGCTTCTGTAAGAAACAGGATCTGAATTTCATCCATGTAATTTTTAGTGGCAGCATATGTCCTGTCCTCACCACTGTCCACAAACACCCACATCAATAAAGAAACCACCAAATGACACTGACTCTCCTCAGAAAAGAGGCCCCACACCTTCAGGTGCTCCAGGAGCTGAGTGAACAGCACTCAAAACACTAGTTCATACTATGAAATTGCTGAATTTCAGAAAAATTAAAGAAAAAGCTTGATCAATAGGTCCTATAGGAAAAACATCCAGGAGCACCCTTCAAGAGCAGTGGCTTTCTTCCATCTGAGTTGGCACCAAAAACCCAATGTCTTGGGTACATGCAAACCTTCTGCTCTAAGAGGTACAGACCTCCCCTCTTCACTCATCTTTCTCCACTCCCACAAGATGAGGCCGGAACACTTCAGTTCCTCACAAAACTGGCCCCTAGGTTGTACCTTGACTAATTGCTTTCCACAAAAAGTGAGCGAAAAAAGCCTTATTTTGGCACAAAGAGAGAACGTGGGTCTCCCCAAAACAACATTCAAGCCGGTAAGCATCTTTTCCAGAAGAGACATAGGCCCGCCTCTGGTTTTATCCTCTGAGGTAGCCCAAAACAGATGGAAAAGGGCAAAACAAACCACAGAAGGCTCTTCACCAGAGGGCAGGTTCCCAAAACCACTGCAACACACCCCAAACCTCCATCTCACTCCTGCCTCATCTTTGGAAAGTGCTTTCTTTGCAGCTACCACCAAAAAGAAACCAGCCAAAAAACCAACCAGCTGGAAAACCTGGCAAACCTGAGAGCCCTAAAACTAATGTGGAATTCACCTGCATCTCCCCAGGCATCAGGCTCAACAGATGATCCAGGAGTCAGCCCTGCTGGCTTTGCCTGGCTTTCCCCTTGGCTCATTTGGGTTCTGACCTGAGTGTATGGATCTGCCACATGGACTGGGTCCTTTCCAGAGCAGGGAAATCAGCGCCAGTGATCTGTGATCTGAATCAGAAAGTAAAATTTGCACACAAATCCTGTAATATTGGTCAAAAGTTAACCCGAGACCTCTTTTATACAGCCTGATAGAAAGTTTTAAGTGATCCAGGCACAGTGGTAGAAAGAGAAAGCACCTTCACCCGTGCAGCTTGGCTTTAACTTTGATTAATTTGCGACTGCCTTGGACTGGAGTCACAAATGTTGAAGAATCCTGTTGGTTCAAACCAGTCAAAGATAAGGCCCTCTGTCTACTGATAATGCCACCATTTCCACTGTCTCCATGATTTTTAGGAGTCTTTTGGAAAACAGAAGTAAAAGGGAACATTGAAATTTCAAACCTGGATTTACATAACAATTTGTAAGGAGGAGCTCTATACTAGTACAGAACATTAAATTACTTCCCCTTTTTTAAATAATTGAATAGATTTCAACTTGATTGTGTCTCTTTAACATTTCAGTAGATCTTTTTTTTTCAATGAATTTGACACATCAAGTAATATCAGAGTAAATCTACCTAAAATATTTACAATTACTTGCAAGATATTTTCACATGAACCAGTAAATTGAAACTTCCTCTCAAAGGAGAGACATAAAAAAGTCATTTTTATGGTGGTTATTGTAATTTTAATAGGCAATTTCATAGGTAAACAGAAGTGCTTGATCTCCATTCACTACTGTATAACAGGCTGTGCTGCATATCTAATGGAATCACATGGGTTTGTGTACAAAATGAACAAGAATTATAAATGGCTCCTTCTGTGATTTAAACTCTACAGGTTTATGTACCTCAGCTCCAGTGCCTAAGACGAAAACACAACACACATTTATGTCATGCAAATAGGCAGCCCACTCCTCTGGGGAATAAAGTTTTAAGAAGAAAACGCTCCGGTTTGGCATTAAAGCAGCTGTTCAGCAGAAGGAGCTGTGCACACGTTTTCGGAGTTGCCTCCACCCAAGCTGGTTCATTGAAATGTGTGCGAGCTCAAAAGATCTGAAATTTGTGTGGGCAAATGACACTTTCATGGCTGGAGTAGATTAATGGAGTAATAGATTTAAAGGCTAGAAGGGATCATTATGATCATCTACTATGACCTCCTGTTTAACAGAATTTAGCCAAGGGATTCCCGCATCCAGCCCATGGCTCATAACTTCTGGTTGAGCTACAACCAATATCTTTTAGAAAGACATTCAATCTTGATTTAAAGACTTCAAGTGATGGAGAAGTCACTACATTCCCTGGCAAGTCGTTACAGTGCTTAATTGCACTGTTTCTTTTTTCTTTTTTTCTTTTTTTTTTTTTAATTTCACATTTACAATTTACGTAGTTTCAGCCCAGTCACTTCATCTCCTCCCACTAGATTAGAAGTCCTTTTCTAGCAGAAGTTTTCTCCAAGCAAGGAATATCTTCATCTTTCCCTCACAAAGACAGTGCTGCTTTATTCCTCTGCTATGGGACAAAAGTTCTCATCGTTCTCATAGGTCTTTTCTGAAATCTCCAAACTCTTTACATGCAAACACCAACACTAGTACTTGTCAAATAACGTTCAATTTATAGGGGTAATAACAGCAATAATAACAACACCGCAAGGATAAACTTGGAGAAGAAAACAAGCATGTAAGCCATTTGGTCTTTCTCTTTCTTACACACGCTCACGCAAATATCCTTTAGAGAAAAGGAAGAAATAAAAAATTATCCAAATGTGCTGAGTTTAGCCAGGCTGGAAGACATAAGGATAGCAAAAGAGTTTAGCAGAGCACAGATCTTGGGGTTTTTTGCCAAGTTATGTTTGATGCAAGAATTCATGAGGCATAGGTACCCCCACAGTCCTCTTCATCATTCCACCTGGCCTGGGGCCCAGACATGTTCGAGGAGGTTTTTAGGTGCTATACCTGACCCAGGCATGCACAGGGGGCTGCCAGAGCCGGCTGACAGCTCCAGAGCATCTGAAACTTTCTAACGCTATGAAAATCCTCAGCTGCTTGTCAGGACAGCTTTATGGAAAGTGAGATGAGGTTCTGGCCCCAGCGTTTAACTACACTTGGCCGTAACTCAATTTCTCACAAATAGCAATTTTGGCATGTTCTGGTTCTCTTGCACAACTGTGATACATGCAGTGGGAATAATAAATTATTGTGCTATTACATGACAACAGAAACCTCAATGTGTTTGGTTCCATGTGCAGGACTGAGAACGTGAGCTGTGATTTCACTGCACTTTCACTAGGCTGGAATCTCATATATTTACATTGTTTAGTAATGAACTACTGATCATGTGAGACTGAGAATTCACAGGAAAAGTGATTGCCCTTATAAATAGGGTTCTGAATGGGGCGGGGGGGGGGAGGGGTTGTGATGCAAAAGCCTGGATTTCTGTAGTTAGAATCACTCTCCTACATTTCAGGCATCTATTGCAGTGACACTGACAACATGGGGTTTGGAGGAGTGCCCATCAATGCTGCTTCTGCTTGAGGAGTGACAATACACCTCTGGAAAACGCAACAAATGTATAATCCAAACACCAATGTCTTTTTGTAATTCGTTAAAATCTACTGTTGGATTCCACTAGTGTTGTTGAGAAGTCAAGAACAGGAAAACAAGAGGCATGCAATTCAAGACAACCTCTTAGGGGGAAAAAAAAGACGCTGTTTTCATTCTAAGAAGACAGTGGGTGGGAGAATGGATTTCTGCTGGGGAAACAAGCAGTCACTTTCACTGAAAAGGAAATACTGAGTTGCTTTGTCCTAAGGTCTCAGTGGAGCAAAGCCTGATGGTTTAACCATGGCATATGGGTTGCAGCCCAAGAGAGCTAAAGAGAAAATTTGGAAGCTCGTGTCAAATTTTCTGCTCTCTATATAGCTTTGGCCTAGGCCTCAGCAGCAGTCTCAAGGGACAGAATGATGTACTGCAATATAACAAGCTGCCTGACATTTTGAAATGCCTTAACCCCCAGCTTTCCATCCACCTTTTAGCCCTTGCAGCAGCCTCCCTTCCCACATGGAGCTGCACAATGTACAGTGCAAGACTTCACCACAAAGAAAAAAGTTGTCATATCTTTGTCCTTGAGGGTTTTAATCGGCAATGACTCCTGGCTTCGTTAATAACGTTTTCAGTAATATAATAGGAAAGGCCAGTTATTGTATAGAAGGGGGGTGTGTGAATGTCTAATGTCCCTCACTCAGGCACGGGCCACGTCTCAGCAAGGTCTTGGGACTATTTTCTAGGTTTTTTCCAAACCAGAACGCAAGATGGGGTGCAGGAAAAAGGGAAAACACCATTTTCCTGTAAATGCAGAAATTGCAACCTCCTAATAAAACACAAAGCCTCCCGAATCCCTAACAAAGGAAGATTTAGAAGCACAAGTGTGAATGTTGAAGCCAAGCCGGTGCGCACAAGCAAGAAGAAATTCATTTTATGCTTCCAACAACTTTCAGATTTATATCTGGCAGTTGGAGGCCAAACCCTTAAAAACAGCGCAATAATTATATATATCCAAACCAAAACCTTTTTCCCCCCTTGACATGGAAAACGCTGCAGAACCAAAAGCATTATTAATTTTAAAAACTCTACGTTCTATTACAGGCTTGGACCCCAACAGCCCAGCTCACAGGCTTCCTTTTTTCTAAAAAGTCAAAACATCGAGGGGTTGAACAGAGCTCCTCTCATACATTATCTCCCTAATGACTTTGACCTATTAATAAGTGGAATCTATCAAGTATACTCTCTCCTACAGTATTTTGTCAATCGTTATACGCCTCAATGGGGCCACCATTAAAAATCTGCCAATTAATTCAGTATTTAGGACACTGTTACTGTGAAATATGCTATGTATCATGCTATTCCTCATTATAAATATAGAAATGTTGTAAATTACAAGGTGAGATTAGTATTTTCTGCAACAAGATGTGACGCCTTTTAATGATAATCGTTATATATTTTGCCTTTTCTCCCTTTCAGTGGGGTTCTTTTATAGCTGAGCCATTCCAAGGAACAACAATCTGAATGCCACACTGGATTCTGGAAAGATATTCTTTCAACACCCTAATTCTTATTTCCTGCCATTCTGTATTAAATCCTTTTTGCAGCAGGGTCTAAATATGCACCCTAATTAATTTTTTTTTTCTTCCAAGAAAGTTAACTGAAGGGTTTTCCCCAAACTTTAAATAATGTCTTATTGAAAATAAGAATAATATTTTAAAATATTATTAGGCATCTTAAACTGAGTGCATGTTTATGTACTACATCTAAACAAAATGCTTTTGCTGACCCAAAACAAAGCTCTTGCCGAAAAATGATTAATTGTGGCTTTCTGGTCAATAAAACACTAAATAAAATGAAGGATGAGAATCTAATGTGGGTGAAAGTCTCTAATGGCATTTATTAATTAATTTATTTAATTTTGATTTTTTAAAAACCAATGTTTTGATTAAAAATATTGTTTTATTTAATATCCCATGGATTAAAAAAAGCCATTAAAGGTATTAGCATCAAGTTAGCATGATTGCCATGAATAATGTGAAAAGTGCCTCTAATAGAGTTGTAGCTGTGGTTTCATTTATTCTAGATGAAAAATGACATTTATCAAACATTTGATCTGATGGGCTATATATTTATGGAGAAACAAAAGAGAAGAGATTAACTGGCAAGAAAATCCATTTTGATTAGACTATTTAATGTTCTGTGTATGTGTTACAAATAACCCTCCTCCCAGGAGGATTCCTTTGAACCAGATTTCTTCAGTTATTATTTTTATTTAGCACTGAGACCATATGACCTGGGAACAGAACCTTTTAAAACACTTGACAAAAATCAAAGGCATTAGAGCTTTTATCTATACTGCTTTCTCTGTAAGGAAAATCTTATTGCTATATGGGGTACGCTTGCTGAATTAAACTTCTATTGTTTTTAAATGTATTTTTTTAACATTATCATTTTAGGATCTCAGCTTGTACATTTCTGAATGATATTTCATTTGGAACTGCAACCATTTATCTAGTTGAAGCATCTGTGTGTTTAACATATGGACTGGAAACTTTCCACTACAATGACTGTGCTCTGCCAAAAAAGCCAGCAAAAGAAAATGTTCTGATGTAAATAGAAGCTGATATCCAAGTTCTTCACAGGTTTTGAATCCTTAACCATCTAAGTAAAGGAGAATTTATTACAACTGCCGTTTTGTTGAAAACAAAACCAAAATAAAATAAAATAAAAAATAGAAAACCAGCAAAAACAGACCCTGTATATTGCAAATCCCCATTTTGGCAACCCAAAGAGGGAATATAAGCTTAAAGGCCTGAATTTAACAAACCTAATTATCAAGGCTTAATTAGTACCAAGGGTAAAGCTTCATGGAACACCTGCAGACTTAATTTATGTCCTGACAGAGAGGAACAAGTGTTAATGGGCTGTATTTATGTTAATACCTGAACCTTAGAGAGCCAGTGGGATAAAACAGACTATGCACTAGTTTTTTGTTTCAAGCTACAGAACAAACATAAAAGATTTTAATCTTAATATTAGTTTGCACATAAGTCCTTGGGGAAAGTATAGATCTATTTAAACTTTAAAATTGGAGATGTTGAATACTAAGGGAAAAAAAAAAGGCAAAAAAAAATAAAAGAAAGTAAGTTAATTTAAAAAGTGGTGTCAGTGCAGAAAATATCAAACCAAAAAGGGTCTGTGGCCATTTTCCAAGCATCTTGCGAGTAGATACTGTTTTTTTAAAACCTCTTACGCCACACCATTGATGCTTTCTACAGCACGAACGTAGGTTTTTTCATGTTTGTGATGCATAATACAGTCCTTTTCTGTATTCAGGGGAAGGGAAAAAGGCTGCCCACTGTAACTGCAGTCGGAGGGTATTGCCCCTGCCTGCTGGGACTTAGTGGACACGATCTGAGCTGGCTTTGGGCACGTTTTCAGAAGGCAGAGCCCTGTGGGGAATGGGGCCTCTTACGGCCTTCAGAGCTCCCAGAGCCCAGGCTATAAATGGGCCATATGGTGCCACCAGTCCCAGCTCTCCCTGAGTGCCAGGAGAGTACAGAACATTCTACATCCATGCTGTTCCTCTCTCTGTGTGCAGTAAACTACCTTGGAGCTGGGGAGTTTGGGCTGGAATAAATAACCTGTGTTTTTCCCACCGAAGATGCGATTCTACTGTAGCAACACTGGTTCATCTTCCCTTCTGGCACTGCAGGTATCCTAACTAAACTCAGAAAGATGGTGTTCACATGACGTTTTTCTGCCCTGCAGTGCTCCTTTCGGTCTTTGGCCACTCACACCATTTTGAAAAGATACCCCCTGAGAGTGTGGCCATCCCCCCACGGGAACACGGCTTGGCTGCACGCCCCGTGCCTGGGGACACCGTGTCAGCAGGGCTTCCCAGCAGAAGGTCAGTGAAAACTTCCCCTTTTTTCCTCTTTTAACTAAAGGTTTGCCTCTGCCTAAAGGCCTGAAACAGTTTTGCTGTCCGTCATTTCCTGTAAGGACACCAGGCTTGAGTTTCTACAGCTGCCTAAGGGAGAGGTAAGAGTATTTACAGGGTGACCCATAGGAATTCAAGCTAATTTAAAGACATACATTTTGGTTGAGCAGGAATGGGCAGTTTGGTTAGTGTCTCCTCTCCCCATGTTCTTTAGTGTAACAGCAAGAGAATTTTTTAAGTTTCTGTTATCTTTTTTCATTCCTATCTTATAATCCTCCTCAAAATATTGATGCTATTGCTTCTTCCCTTCCTGCTTTTTTTTCTGGCAGTGACCACGCCCTGCCACCAGCCCGTTTGCCACATTTCAGGGGTGTACAAACCATCAGCACTTCCCATGGCTTGACTGAAAATGTCACTGAGGATGTTTGCACAGCTGTGGAAACAGGGGCCATTGTGGGGCCGTGTTTTAGTGCTGTCGGCTGGGAAGTGCAGCAGACCCACCGACGACTGGGAGGGATTTGTGTTATCTTGCAAGAGCCCCCATCACCCTGCATCTATCCAAGGCTCCTTCTGTGTGAGGACAAACTTCCTGAGGCTACACGAGGTGCTTAAGCAGCTTGGAAAAAACCCCACCCAGAACAGACTGGGCCAGCTCAGCGTAACTGTGGAGGGGACTTTCTCACGCTTTCAAACCTTAGACTCGGAAAGGCTTCTAAGGACAAAGTGGAGGAAAGCCTTTCCATCTCACCTGCAGCTTTCCAGAGGCCCAAAGCATCACACCAAACCTCAAGAAGAGAGAAGTCAGCCTCCACCTGCCCCCTGAGGACCGTCCACTGCCCCAAAAATGCCTGAGAGCCCTTGCTCTATCCTGGAGGAGCCATGGCCAGTGGGGTGTTCTCCCAGCTTGGATCTCCAAGGACGTGAGCTCCTTGTACCTCCCAAGCCAACCACCTGGTGTCCTCGACACGCTAAACTCTTGTTCCTTGGAGCACTGCTGGAAACATTTGCCCCGTCTCCAAGTTTGGAAATACTTTCTGAAACATGACACAAGTACCTCACCAGCGCCAGTGTTGGGAGAGTCTTTTCTCTCTGTTTGTTACTTGCTTTCCCTGCATGAAAAGGAGGAACACCAACACCTGCTTCTCTGGGCAACAATTAGTTGTTTCCATGGAGGGGTGCAGTGAAAATAAAAAGTGATATTAACGGTAGCAGCAAACTGCTCTCTCTCTCTCTAAAGATTCAAACTTTACAAAGGGTCCCCTACCAGACCAACCCACAACTGAATTTTCATCCAAAAAGCTATACATTAAAAATAATAATAGTCATTCTGCAGGCTTCTTTTACTACTTTTATCTGTAGTAGTACTTCTATCTCTTTTAACCCCATTTTTTCCTCTGTCAATGGTCCACATCAGACCTTGAAGCGTGGTTTTCCAAACTGGACACTGCACGTTAACACAAATCTAATATGTATGATCACTGTGGAAACAATTCAAGCAAAGCAGACTGAGTTTTTTTCTTGGTGAGCAGCAGTAACGCTGATGGGCAGCACACACGAGTTCTCACGTGTGTACATGTGTGTCGATGTGTTCTCGTAAATCAGCACAGGCCCAGCGTTACGGGAAGAACACGGCTGAAGCCACGGCGTAGGATTTTGCAGTTCATGTGTGCTTTCGTTTTGGTCACGTAACCACATTTCAGAACACCGTGCTTTCTCTACATTTTGTAAAACTAGCTCGAGATAGACGATAAACGGAAATAACCCATTAATCGGATTGTCAATGAACATTCTGAGAATTAAAATACAAATCCTGGACAAATTTAGTCATCAATTTCGCAAAACATCTTTGGCATGGGGAGCCAGAGATCTTTGTGAGGTCTAAAAAGGTTGATTTCTTGAGTTTCTTAAAAGCAGAAACAACACTTGTCATACACAGTTTCAATCAGGCTTCTTGTTCTGTTTTCTAATTTCATTTCATCCCACTTTAACATGGCGTTTTCCACCTCCCTCAGACCTTCCCACAGAAGCAGTCAGGCAGAAGAAACATTTGAGTAGCTTCTGCAAGCATGATAGCTGAGCTGGTCATAGCATTTGCCCTGGACACATGAACAAATTCTGCAGCAAAAAAATAAGGACAAGGGTCAGATTGTGGTGTTTAACATTAATCCAAACTGTACTATAGAAGGCTGTCCTCAAAACCATGTATTATCTGCTACCAGGTACGGTGAAGCCAAATAAGAACAGGAAGAAGAAAACCAAAACAGCCCCTGAGATTTTATTTTCCACTTGGGAAATTTTCACATCAGTGAAATGAATAGCCGTTTTGCTTCAGTAGGTGCATTTCTTTTGGGGTCATCTTTTGCTCAGCAGGAGTGGACAAGAATGAAATGGGATTTATGGGGCTTTTAATTTTTATTCTTTAATGTTTCTATTTTCTTGTTCAAATATATTTTTATTTAATGTTTTGAAATATGGCTTCCCAGTTTAACCTCATTTTAGTTTCACAAAGTAAATGCAATTTATGTGTTGCAGTGAAAGAAAATAAAGAAAGGAAGAATAAAAGTAGTGAAATTTTTCATATTTCAGACAAGAGCAAAATTTTTACCTAACTTGAAAGATCTTCCATGCTTGCTTAAAAATCCATAAAATGAGCAATTGCTCATCAACTTAAGAGTTATATATGCGAAATCTCCTGCACACAAGTCAGGGCCAACGCACGGCTGAAGATTTCTAACCATTTGTTAAATTTCCCACTCTGCAAGTGCCAAAGGATTGAAGAGTAAAAATGATTGAGTGAAGACAAGGTTCCAAGTCACTAAACTGTAGAGATGTCACAATCTTTTCTGCAGGGAGATACTGCAGTTGCACCCTAGCGAGGAGAAATCTCCGTTGCCTTTACACCAACACAGGATGTTCGACTTTTAACAGAAAGAAAACGGCAAAGAGAAGTGCAGATAAAGAGAAGAAGAAGCAGCAGCTCTACAAACAGACCACAAACTTTTATCCTGGTACTGTTGAGCTACATGAAACTGTGCATCAGCTGCTGACGTTACACTGTCAGACAGTCTGTTGACTTGGTATGCACTTTGATAAACAGGGATGGAAGTTGTTTCATGAATTAGAAACTTTAGCTACTGAGATAAACACACAGGCAGTGTCTTCCTGTGCACACAGGACAGCTTAGTTAGACTGAAACTCTGACTAAACACATTCAGACAGCACAGTCAGCTCACAATAGTAGCTGAGTTTCCTACGTCTTCAAATGCGAACTCTTATTAAACATCATAAATACTCAGGGGCAAATCAGATCCTTGTTGTTCCATATTTAACATTTGATAAAATCAATGAAGCTATCAAACAGCAGGTTCCAGGAATCTTTCTGTTTGCACTTTGTGCTCATGGAGGGTTCAAACCTCCATTATTTAAGACGTTTTACGATCTCTCTGCAATTCATAAATGCCATTTCAATTTTGCTAGAATTCAATATAAAACAGGCAAATATACTGCACACTGTATTGCAGTGAGCAATGTCCTACAGGTACCATCAGGGAGTGATAGGCAAGTTAGTCTCACACAAAGTCAGTCTTGCACTTTCAAAACACTACCCAGCTCTTAAATAACTCTCATAACACCCCCTGCACCATTTGCTGTTCATGGATGAGGAAAGCAAGGCACAGAAATGAAAGAGAGCTGCTATGTAGGGATGCAGCAACCTGGGAAGATCGAAAGGTTGGAAGTTCCTGATTTCTCCATCTGACCAGGGCTTTTTTCTGCTGCATTTGTCCTTGGTCCAATTGTTTATCGTGAGGGACTCACAGATGGTGCTAAACTGCTCCTGTGCTCCTAAATTTTAGCAATAATGTTAAAAAGTGCAATTTCAGAGTGGAGGCAAATTTCCACCAGAGATAAAATTATAAATCTCTAGACTTCATAACATTTTTACCCTTGTGATTTCCACACTTCCCCGTGGAAAAGATGCAGAGGGGCTGAAGCAGGATAAGGGTGTTAGACTGACGGTTTCAAACAGTGAAAAGCACCTTTCCTCTTCCCCTGGAGTCTGCAACACCATCTGGATTTTGGCTTGGATTTCTTTTTCTGAAATGCTGACCTAAATATTGAATTCACTCCGTTTATCCCAAACCTTGTCAAAGGATTTTTGTTAGAAAATGAGAACTACTAATTTATAATGAGCAAACATTTAATATATCTCTGTTACACCATTAAAATACTCCGCAAATAAATAAAATTTCCTTTTTTTCTTAGCACCTTCCCCATCCCTGATATGTTTTTGTTGATGGCATACACCAAAAGTCTTTCACTGGTATTAACTAACTTCACTGACATGCAATTTATACAGCTGTAATAAACAAAAGAAAAAGAACATTCTGGTGTCTTTATTTAATAAATTTCCAAAAGTGTCATTTTTTGAGTGTTAATACATAAATCTGGGACAAATTTAAAATAAATTTGTAAATTATGAGTATTTTCGAAACAAAATATAATTTAAAAAAAAAAAAAAAAGACCAAACTGGAAGAACAAATGATGACAAGAAGACTGACTGTCTTTTTAAATTTCTACTGTGTCCACATGTCAGTGCAGCTTTGCCAGCTTCCCACGGTAAGCAATCTAAAAGCCAAAAAGCAGGAGCAAACATCACCTCCCAGCTCCAGGCTCCACCCGTGAACTTCCTGGCTTCTGTGACTTTATGTCAATACCTCCATAATAACTCTGATTTATACAAGCTAAGACCTTAAGGTTTAATAATATTTTCAAAAGCAGGATTTTGACAATAATTATGTCACTAGAAGTACCCCTTTGTTTTCTAGAATTTTTAAGTTCTTTTTGCCTCTCAAAGTATACACAACCTGTCCTAAATTACGCCACCTTAACCTAGACAATGCTTACTAGATTACTCAAACATCAGGGGTTTTTTCTACACAGCAAAACAAAATGGTCAGTAGTAAAAGAAGGGATCAAACTCTGATGTAAATCTCACATGGGGATGCCCTCCCTCTGCACATTGAGATTGCAGCTGATTGCAGCAACAGATGCCCTGGACCTGCTTGGCACCCTCTCTGATGTTACTGAGACTGCAATTATCATATTTTCTTTCTGCTCCTTGAAAGAAGTAACATCAGATGCATCCCAGCTGCTCCCAAACACCAAACCACAGAGAACAAAAATTTATACCAAGGAAGAGGACAGAAGGAAATTTTTTAACTCCTGTATGACTGGGCATTAGGGAAGGAAATTACCACTCGCAACAAACCAACAGCCTTCTAAACACCACTTACACATCAGCACATTTCAGACTGCTTTCCTTTTATCTTCCTCATCTAACATAATCTAAAAACCAAGGAAGAACATATTTCATTTCACTGCTTCAGCAGCAAAATGGACCAGGAGCTTTACTGGTCTCATCAGCTTTTAGTTGCCCTTGCACACGAAATTTATATTTCTCAGTGTCAGTGTCCTTAGAAGAAGAGTGAACACAGCATTAGGATCATTAGTCATCTTTCATGCTCTGGAGGTCCTTCTTGACCAATTTAGTAAAGAACAATGCTGTGCAAAAGAGACAGGGTAGCTGCTAATGACAGGCAACAGTTCAATATTTTATGCCACCTTAAAAAAGTTTCAGTAACTGAAGGTGTTCTCACATTAATTCTTTGCATCAATTATTGACAGAGAATTTAATTTAAAGGCAACTAGTCAGTAACCTAGGGGTACTGTTTTAAATAATTTATAATTGCTGCATGGGTGTAATCATATTGCTATTGATTAAGATCCAGTCACTTCTACCAGTCTAGCATGTCTTATGCTAATTAATTTTAGTGATATCACCTTTTTAACTCTGTATTCCCTGGTAACAGGAACTCATTATTAAAAAATAATTTAATCAGGAGCAATCTTTTAAAGTTTATTTGATTAGTACTTGCTGGGCCATTGAAAAGGAGTATTTAAATGCAAGTAAAATTAGAAACTGAAGAAGGATAAAGACAGACTGATAATTTCAAGAGAAAGGCAAGAATGCTTTAAAAAAACTAAGATTTTAATTAGATATGGGAAAGAAGATTAAGAGAGAGTTATCATCATTGCCCCTTGATCCCAAAGTTGTTACATGCATTAACTCCCATTTAAATCAATAGAAATTTTGAAGATCAGTGCCTTTCCAGCGAATTGCAACTCTCAGTGTGGCCAGCCTAGACCCTCTTAACAACCCAATAAAATACAATATAATGTTCCAAGTCAAGAGTGGGAAGTCCTTCACAGAGCATCCCTCTCCTGCCTCATGTATCAGCTCCCAGCAGAGACTGATTCTTCCCTTCACCCATCCCCTATGGCAGATTCCAGTGTCCACGGGAAACGCTTCCACTTTTCCAGGCTGCCTCCAAGTTTGGGAAGTGCTCCCTCAAACGTACACAGAACTACCCCTCATCAACCTTAAATCTCTTTGAGAACTTCCATGCCAACAAAAGGAATATTTAGGCTGTTGGGGCTTCATGAAACCCACTGCCTACACTGATTTATCTACCGTGGTGTCCTTGTTCCTTTGTGCTCTGCTGTCCACTCAGTGCATCGGTGGTCCCTGTGCTACTCATGGACTGTGAAATTCCAATCAGGAACTGCCTTTCTACCCCAGGTGAGCATTTCTGTGGTGCTCAACAACGCAAACATGACTTGACCCTTTGGTGCTGCAGGAACACAAGCAATAACAAAGCACCAAAACCACCTCAAAGCGTGGGACTACAAATTTAGCTCTCCAAAGCCTGCTGCAGACATCCCATTCAAGGACTTCAGTCGAATTCATTTGGTCCAGACAGCCCCTTTTTGATGTCACTAATTACTGATGATAAATGCTTCCTGCACATAGAAGGCTTCATCTACAAACAGCAATCTGCAAACACAGAGCCTTCACGGGTGGAGTCTGAGCACTTTCTCGTGAAGCCTGGTGAACCAGTTCCAAGTTTTCCCACGAAGGATTTGACAAACCCTACAGACAGTTTGTGACTGCAAGGGAAGCACACACATTATATGAGCAGTCGATGCCAAGGGAAATAAAACCTTTCTGAAAGCAGGTCTTTTCTCCAGTTAAAGACAGTGGAAAGGATGCTACGGATTTCAACGAGAGCAGAATCTGAGAAAGTTTTCTTTAATAAGCACAGGTGTTTGGAAAGAAAGTTAACACAAGGATAGAAGTCCATCATGGAAAGGAAGAAATTGAAACACAAGGAGGACGTTGCAAGAAAAGCACTAAAGGGACCCATTCCTGATTTTTTGGAGCCTTTCCATGGAGATCAGGGTGCTGGCTGGGAGTGTGGGCAGACAATTCCTCGCATATATCCAGTGTGAGCAAGGACACAGGGCAGGGACTGCAAAGACAATGAGTATAATCACATCTCCTGGAGTCAAAACATTTAGCCTATAAGTAAAATGACAAACCGTGTAATTTGAACTTGACACATGCTAGGAACAAACATCCACCAACTAATGCCACAAAGGACATGCAATCTTTGTCCCTGAAGACACCGTTATGTAAATTAAATTGAATCTAGTCCACTTTGAGGTTTGCAATCAAATGGGTATTTTTAATATCAATAAAAATTGAGCTTTCCCCAGAGAATCCAAATCAAGCTGCTTTCACAGAACAAAAGGAAAATGCTGAAACATATATGCTTTTAAGATAACTCAGTGAATGTAAAATTGTTAGTAAAACCAGTACCTTCAAATCTACTATGACAAATAAACTGCGAGGAAGAATAAACTGATCTGACATTTGTATTCTCTCAGAATAAAGAAATAGAGAGTTTGAGGATACCTGGGCACTGGGGGCCATAGCTGCAGGAGCCTCTGAGCACCCTTCACACTCATGGCAACCACCACTAACTTCACACCTTTGGGGAAAAAAATACCCCAAAAATGCCAACAAGGACTGCCTATGATTTATTCTGTTCACATTGCAAGGAACTGGGATTGCAAGAGGCTGAAAGCTTCTGTTGTCTGCTAGACATGATTTTTATACGTGAAGTCTTTGACATAAATCTACTATCACACACAAGTACAAAATAAATGTAATATACCATTAAAAATAAAGGAAACATCAAAACAATAATTAGGCAAGTATGCTCTGTTTTCTAATAAGGATCAACCCCATTGCTAATCTACCTCAAGTAATGGCTTTGTTAACAAAATTGCAACTGCAAAAGGTTGTGTTTGACAGTCACACCTGGTAGTATGAGACCACATTTCAAACAATTTGGGAAAAAAACATACACTATTAAATTTACTGAATACCTTGGCTAGGGTTAAGTATTTTTTGCAGGCATCAGCATCTTTAAGGAGTTCACCTTTTAAAAGGAGCAGGTTTTTTGTTGTAAATGGCACTGACACTACAACAAGAAAGTTCATTTCACAAAGATGATTCATTAAGAAATAAAATATTCATGGCTGACAGCTTGAAGGATCGCCATACAGTTTTATTCTAATGCACCTGTCCTCTTTGTCAAGTCCAATATGGGATGTCATGTCGCCAAAGTTTTATTTAGAAATTGTTTGTCAGAGAGAGCTTTCTAATGTGAATGAAAAATTCATTCCCTCATTAAGAAGATTTTCCATGAAATGTCTAGGATTTTCAATGAACACCAGGACATGAACCAATTACTGTTAAACACTTAAAGAGACAGTGTCCTAGCTCACTCAGCAAAACCCTTAATGCAAAAGTATACGGAAAGAACTCAATATCTATCAGCAAAACGCAAATGAAATATCAGTTTTATTTTGGTTTATGCGCTTCTTCCTGCTTTCCATCTTTTTTCTTTTCTCTTCTTTTCTCTTTTTTCTTTTTTTTTTCCTTTCAGGGACAAATGGAAATTCATGAAGTTTGAGAGTTCTTAGTCAAATGCACATACTAGATGCTGAGAATTTGTATATGACTTGAAGGACAAAAGCATGGCATAAATTTATAGAAACCCACATTAATTAGCTGAAAAGATACCTACATGTAAAGCTGACAACAACACTTACCCCTATTTCTTTATTTGCTGAAGTCCTGTTCATTCCTTTTTGTCTTTTCCTCAAAGTTACCCGCCCCAGCTAAGAGAGCACCTGCGCCAAGCCCTGAGCCTGGTGGATCACAGACCAACACATTGCAAAGCAAAATGTTCTGCCAAATCTCTCCCTAAGGGGTAACTTTTCTTTGTATCTCACAGAAAAACTGCCTGCATTCACATCTGCAATGATCTATGTCCCGTACACTTTATTTTTATCATTAAAGGAATTGCACTTGGACTGAGGTGTTCCCAATGACCAGCTCTCCACAGGTATGCACTCTCTTCAGATGGATTTTTCCACTCTGGAAAATAATTTATCTACTCATTCCAGACTTCAGGCTGTCAGACAGCCCACCTGGAGCAGAAGTTGGGCTGCTATGTATCTGAAAATCCGAGACATTTTCCCCTTGGTCTGATCTCTTCCCTGTGCACTATTGCCTGCTCCAGACCTGCCACCCCACGGTGCAGGGTGCATGCAGAGAGTCTCACACCTCCTGAATCACAGCTCCTGAAGGAGCCAAACTTCCCCAAGGGCCATAAAAAATACCTGTCAGTGTTGAGGCTCTCCAAACACAGGTCCCGCTCATGTGTGCAGGGACAGCCTTGCTCTGTCCTGGCCTGAGGAGCAGAGCAGGGAAATGTCCTCTCCCTCTGGACTGGGGTGGACACCACACCCGTGCTGGGCTGCCTTGGCTTGTGCTCCATCTCTCTGCAACCCACGGAGTGGAACTGACAGAGTTTACACAAGACCTTTCTCTCTTGTGCGAAAAATCGCAATGATTGGTTTAAAAAACCCTCTTATTTTCATATAAGAAATTCAAACTAATAATTCAAACAAGTAGCTCTTTTCCTTTCTAATAAATGTTAGTAGCAATTGGAAATCTTGTAAGTTTCTGGTATTTAGATTAATCCTGTTACTGGCAAGCAGATATCTCCAAATGGTGTCTATCACACTGCTCCAGCCACCCAAATCCCCCACTTCTAATGATATCTAAAAAAAAAATAAAAAATTGGGGGTTATATATATATTAGGGTTCAGTTTTAATCTATATGTGTAGCTGACTTTCCCTTTCTCGCACCTTTGGGAATTTTTTTATGCAATCTATGTTTTAGAAAGTACAGCCCAGTAACTTCGTGCAGTGCTGCCCAGAACCACTTTCACTAAGAAAATGGTCAAGAACCGTCAACATCCTTTTGAATTTGTAAGTTTTGTTCCAGACTACAGCACGAGATATTCTAACAGATGAAGAAGCATTTTCTTAGCAAATCAATATTAATTTATCTAATTGTTATGGTCTCAAGAGCCATAAGAGCTAAGCTGAGAGGAAAGTGTTTATTCTGAGCAAAAGTTATTCAAATATTTATAAGACTAGGTAATTTAGAAAAGAAAATACATATGGCAGAAGATAACACTGTGCCATGTTTTTTTAGCCACCCTTTCACTTATTAAAGACAAGAAGTCTAAATGGGCAGATAATGGGATCCCTAATTTCCTCATGCAATTTTCAGCTGAAATTCAGAGTTCAGTTTGGTTTATGTGTCTTGAAGAAGTGATGCAGCTGGGGCTGTAGAAATACATCCACATAGAAACAGGGAGCTGTTATTCTTCCTTGACTAAAATTTTTCAAGATATTATGGAAATCTTCCTATCGATACTGTATATTTATATATACGTACATCTATATACACGCATAGTATGCTTATATATAGTAAATATGTACATCAATTTATATTCCATAGTACAGTTCCATAAATAAAAAGCCAGTTTCTTTAAGAGTACTATCTAAGCCTAAGCACACTGAAGGCAACTGTTCTGACCTTTCTGCCATGTGATAACACTGATACGAACCAATCATCGTTACGTGCCCCAGCTCGTACAGTCCATTCCCTGCTTCACATAGGTGAATAATTAAAAGCAAAAGCCAGAGGAAATTGTTAATCATTTTGTCAACTGCAAAGGTCACCCAATTGTGCATCACAATGACATAATCAGAAATGCAAGGCATTATTATTATAAACGTGAAGAAAAGGAGCCAATACTCAGGTCCAAAACTCGTCCTGAAAATCCCTCGCTCATAATTTTATTTACAAAGCATACTTAGAAACTGCAACTATTTTAGTCCTTGCAATCTGATAGTATTTTTCTCTTGAAGTAAGAATAGAACATGCCTTCCAGCTACCATTCTTTTTTAAACGCTGATTGTACTATAAGGTACAATAAATTATTGCTATAACCTTTCACCCCTCTAGACCTAAGTTCAAATATAACGGATGTCAGACAGAAAATGAGTTTGTTATTTTAAGCTTAATCACATCAGACACCTAAATTCTCACAGGCAGTCCAGCTGAGGTGCTCTGCATTTGGCAGGCTGGTTTCCCTCATTTTCTCCCCAAAATTCCACCCACAAATCACAGCTAACGAGCTCCGTCCCTGATTTGGGAACGCGCGTCAGAGGCGTAACCCTACCCGTGCGAGTGGCCCGCTAAAACCAAGGGGGTTTTGCAGGCATGTAAATGTATATGTCTGCTGAAATCTTGGCAGAACATTTGGTGCTGGTGGTCAGGAAAGGGTTATAGGAACCAGGACACAACAAAACTTTCCGCGGAACGGAGCAACTCGCCTGCTAATACAACGTTTTGAAAATGTACTAGTTTTTTAAAGGGCAAATTAGGAGTTCTGGGGCTCTCAGAACTAGCAAACACAGAAAATCAATTAAACTAACATGTGAAGCTTAAATATATCACATTGTAAACTCATATTTTATGCCTCCACTTTAAGTGCACTTAGATGATCCCCTGGAGGAATTCAGAAAGTGTTATCTTATTTTGTGCCCAAAACCAGAAAAAGAGCTCCACTGGGCTTGCCAGGCTGTTAAAATTAAAATAGCTGTTTGAGCACAGCATAATATATGAGACGTTTAAGGCATTTTCCCCTAGAATTTTGGTTTATCTTCTTTAGTTAATTTTCTGAGATAAAATCCAGTTATAAATAACCTGGAGGCACTCTCAGTCTGCTGCTTGTGGGATGGCAAATCTTTAATAGCCAGAAATTCTGCCTCTTAGAGATCTCTTGAGGGAATAATAGTACTTTGAAAATTATCCAAAGGAAAATAAGCAAAAAGCATTATAAAAATTATAAAAACTAGTAATTATGCAGGAAGTTATACTATATTTATAAGCTAATAATGAACTATCACCCATAGGCTTTTTTTCCCCTTTTTAAATACAAATATAAAAATATTCATTGACTATATTCAATTCAAACTGCTGATTTTCACCAGAATTGATTATATAAGTACATACCAAGAAAATTTCTGCAGGATAAGCCCCTACAGACATGCGCCAGACCAATAAAAAGAAATAAAACCTAGCAATTAAAACAGATGTGGCTGAAGAATTGAAGCAGAACTGCCCAGAACTTTTAATTTTCAGTAGTCTAGAATCAAGGAAAGAGTTATACCCTGACAGCATGTAAAACAACTGAAATATGAAATTAATACTTTCTCTAAACCAAAGACTACAATAACAATATCCTGGCTGTCATCCACTGACTATGTCTATAATTACCACAGTGCCTACGACTAGAAAAGTAGGAGGCAATTCAAAACAAAAATTGAGTCTGTCAGACTAGACACTGTAAGATTTATTCTTGTCAAAGATCTGTAGGCCACAAATCATAATTGAAGTTCAAGCAGTTTTTTAAAAAAAGAAAAGTTTGTGCAATATAAGAGCAGTCTTTCTCTTTTTTTTTTTTTTTTAAGGTCTAAAACTGCTATAGAAATCTGCAAGTCAATCACCTTGTCAACATTAGCAAGGGAAACAGTTGAAAGCCATTCTGACAGGCAAGGTAGAAAGGAACACATATTTGTAACATAATAGAAAATAACTGGTAGAGATTTAGAAAAGGAAAAAAAAAAATCTGCCTAACTATTCTCCTTGACTTTTCTGAGGTTGCAGAGAAGGTTGATGATAGCAGTGCAAATGGCATAATTTATTTGGATTTTCAGAGTGCCGGCAATGAAATTTAATGTGTGAAAGGTAAGAGCTGTGAGGACGGACAAAAGACCCAAATTTGAGTATCAAGAGAGAAAAGAAAAAGAAAAGAAAAAGAAAAGAAAAAGAAAAGAAAAAGAAAAGAGGGATGGTTTGAAAGGGGGAATTACCCACACCAGTAAAACCCAAATCTTATATTTTGCAGGTAATGTCAATTTGTCTTGCTACTTTTAACTCAATACAAATGACTAGACCAGTGAAAAATAAAGAACTTTAAATTAGGAATAATCAAAGAAAACACTTTCTCATCGGGAGAATAACAGAAGTCTAGAAAGACTGGCTAAGCAGATCTGTTGTCACTGTACCAAAGGACAAACCCCACAATTTACTGCATACCTCACTTTCTGAAAATGGTACAAACCCTGATGATTCTGGTCCTGGTTGTCTTCACCCATCCTGCTCAATTTAAAATGACAAAAAGGAGTTGCTTGGGTTTTTTCAAATGCAATTGCACTTTCTCTCACTTAAAATAAAATGTAATGAAACAATACTTCATCTTTGATGGACACAGTTTTAGAGATACCTTAAAAACTCCACTGAATACATCAGATTTGACAGAGAGAGTTTCTAATGCCACAGAAAGCTGAGATTTCAAAAAACAGATGTACATTTAATTTTCATTGATATTAAGCTCTCATTTATTAACTTAATTCTATGCTGTGGAACTCAAAGAGTCGGAAAAGCTTCAGTTAAACTTCTTTCTCCCTAGGATTTTCAAAATTTCATTGTAAGCCATCTGCAGGTCTTTTTTGTCCACAGAGCAGCGTGGCGAACCTTTAAGCAACAGTTCAGACACTCTCCCAAATATTCATTAGATATTGCTCACACAAAATTCAGATGAAGCATTTCCACTACATTTTTCAATTGTTCACAATCTGCAACATTAGCTAAAACTGGTCCTAGGAAATCCATTGCCAGCAATGTGCATGCACGACAGAGACATTTTTATGTCTGATCTCTCCAAGATCACACAGCAAACATTATGACTTCTCCCTTGGACAATAAAACAAACATCTGCTTATTCAATGAAAATACATAAAATTTTGAGTTACCAAAATCAACCCAACTTTGAATGATTCAATCAACAGGAGGAGAAGTTTCTGCAAATGATGGGACTGTGCTTTGGAGATATGAAATCTGGGCTGCCTATCTCTCAGTTCTCCTTTACCTCCTTAACAACTTCAGATGCATAAATAAAATCTAGGCCATTCCATTTATATTTTTAACTTCAAACCAGGCATGAGAGAAAGCATTTTGCTGAATGTCAAACTCACGCAAATATTATGCATTAAAAATGTAGTTGCAAGACCATTTTTGAGGTTTCAGTTCCATTAATCACGTTGCCTCTAGTGGGGATCGCTGGATTTCACTCTAAATAGTTTGTGTCCATGCAGCATCATCTACAGCTGCCTTTCCATTTTTTTCCCTCTTTCCTCACCAATACTGGAAAAAAGGGTAGCTATTCACACTATCAAGGAATAGGCTGACTGGGAAGACTTGCAGAAAGAGCTTATGATGCACCAGGCGACAAAATGGCAGATGAAATTAAAAGTAGATGTATGATGTACATGGGGAAAAAAAACCAAATGCAACATCACATGTCTGCACTAAACCTGGAATGGATATTGGGGATATAGCACAGTGATATGAGAACATCAGCTTAGTATTCATAGCAATTAAAAAAAGAAATAGAAAGCTGAGGATTATTAGGAAAGAAATAGAGAAAAAATAAAAGACACAATTATGCCACTGTATAAACTGAAGATTTTCTGCAGCTCGGGCAGTGTGAGTTCTGGCACTCTCATCTTAAAAACCTGTCACAGCAGCGGAAAGCTACAGAGAAGGGCTACAGAAATTATTATTGCTATGGAATAACTTCTGTAAACAATTAACTTCTGCATCCTCTTCCTCACAAAGAGGCAGCTGAGCAGGGATGCAGTTGTGGCCTGAGAACTGTGAACAGCTTGGAGAGGGGGAATAGGGACAGGCGGCCTCACTCAGCATAGGAGCTGGATGCAGCTTCCAAGCTTGAAACAAGTCAAAGAAGTCACTGAATTTTTCATGCAATATGAAGTTAGGCTGTTAAATCCCTCCCACAAGACACTGTGGATGCTAAAAGTTTACAAGGCAACAATTAACTGATTGATGTGAAGTGTTAGAGGCTGGGAGATATTGGTTTTTGGAAAAATTCTTTACTGTTTGCTGATTCTGTCTCTATGGCTTCTGCTCTTCCCATTTGTCAGAGCAAGTGCACTCAGCTGGTTTGAAATTTGGTCTGTCCCTGTATGGGCATCTTTTATGAAAAACTGCCCCACATGAAATGCTTCACTAAAAGAAAATGGGAGGGATTGGATTGAAAGGTGGGTGAGAACCAAAACATGCTGAATAAACCTGAAGAACGGCTCAAACAGGTTCTTTTCCCTTGAAGATTTATGAATAAGCACAGCGGTCTATATTTTATCAATAACATGTACCAAAAAGATAGGTCAGCCTTTTGATTTGTAATATCCTCCTTTCCTTTTTCACCAAGTTCTGGACTAACAAAATTTGATTTAAAAAATAAATCCCTCGAGGGATGGCACCTGGCTGCTTTCTCACACCTACAGCAAAAAGCACAGGGTTTCCCTAGGACAGAACCTCCCTACAGGAAAATGATGATGCAAAATCCCATCTCTCTTCACCACACACCCCAAAGGATTCTCTGCTGCAACCCAATTTCTCTGTCCCACACCCAAAATGATGGTTTCAGGCCCCTGGGGCACAGACCCCGCCCTTCATTACTTTTTTGGAATAAATGTAGGTTTAATGCCTTAACTACAAATGAATCAAATGCAACATTTAATACAATAATCATCCTGAGGAAGAAATGGAGATTGTGGACTGTTGGCAACATTAACCTGGGGGATCACTTCCATCTTGCCTTTTTTACAGCTCTGCACACAGATCATTGCAAATGGAAACCCCTTTCAGATCTTTTTTCTCTTTTCTTTTAGCAAATGTGGGTTCAGTTCTCGCAGGGGTTAACACAGCAACACTCCTTGTTTAAAATGTACTCTCTTGATTGACAAATACAGTACAGTTGCCATTTTAGCCAAAAAAAAAAAAAAAAAATCAGATAATGCTATCAATGCTAGTCCTCCTCAGTGGAAACTCCTTTACCTCAATGCAGCTATCCTGAGGGTGACCTCTTGTCCCTTCCCTTCAAACAGAATGACACCATTGCCATCAGCATCCAGAGCAGGATACAGAGCCACAACTATTTCCCACAGAAAAAAAACACTATGGAGATGCAGTTAAGAGAGGAGCCCTCAGTTTAACAGCAAACATCCACTTGGAAAGGCAGACAAACACAAAAACCCATCCCAGAAATATATTTCTTTGGGGATTTTGGTTTTGCTGTTGATCTTCCCATTCTCCTCAGTTAAAATCACCTTAGAGTGGATATATTCCAGTCCTCTTTTTTTTATTTCTAATTCCACTTGTCATTCTTTAAAGAAAAATCTTTCAGAAAAAGAAAAAAAAAAGAAAAAGAGAAAAAGAAAAAGAGAACTATTCCCTTCTTGAAAGGATTTTAAACCTGTGTTTGAACTGACTTTCAAAAGAGAGGGGCTTTAGTTATCCTCTGATACCAGGTCTGGTTGAACAGTATTCAATACCATTCAGCACCATCTTTTTCTGAAGATTGTGTCTTGGTTTACTGCCAATGTCCTTGATCAGAGCACAGAAGCATTTACTTAGGAAAATAACATTAAATGGCAGCCCATGGCAACAATAACAGCTCCATCGCCGGAATACACTCGCAGAGGATGCATGGGTGGCTCGATGGCCCTGAACACTTAAGTACATTTTTTTCCTTTCAATTCCCTCTGGTACATTAATTTTTATTGATAGCTTATAGCTATGGCAAGTGGTCTTGGTTTTACTAACTTGCAGGACTGAAGAATATCACTCATGTGGAAAAAAAAAAAACCCAACATAACAACAAGCTACCTGGCCACCAGGCTGTGTGTTTGTATTTTTGAACCACAAGCCTTTATTAAACTGGAAAGCCAACGGCTCTTCCCTTCCCTATTTTATCTGC
This sequence comes from Mohoua ochrocephala, assembly GCA_013398855.1. Taxonomy (NCBI): domain Eukaryota; kingdom Metazoa; phylum Chordata; class Aves; order Passeriformes; family Acanthizidae; genus Mohoua; species Mohoua ochrocephala. The sequence goes on along the minus strand of VZTA01028407.1, from coordinate 166,618 downwards.
TCACACATGACTTTCTTTTAAAGATAAAAAAAACATAATTTCTCTAATTTCACAAAAATAGAGCTGATTTGCACTGCAGACCTGGGTACAAAGTGTAGTGGATTCGGGAAATGCATATTTTCTCCTTTCTCAACCCATTCTAGCAGGCTGGCTGATTCCTAAGAAAAATTATGTAATACTTAATGTTACATGGAAATGTAAACCTCCACAAGTTGCAGGGAGAAAGTAAGCAAGCATCACTTCATTACAAAGAAATTTGATACTGCTTAATGTTGTTTCCTTTTCCCTGCCTGTATCTTTGCATGTATCACACAGAGGCATCTGTGTCTGGTTTTATGTCCAAAACTTGATTTACTAAAATGAAGTAGAAAAAAAAAAACCAACAAATTCTCTGATCATTTGCATTAAATAATTGATTTGTGACAAAATGACTAGGAAAAAAAGGTTATGGCATCCAAGTGCAGAGAGTTCTCATTGTAATCAAGTGTTTCTACAGCCCATACTGAAGGTTTATCCCCTGAATCCTGATATTAACGGGTCATGTCGAGGTTGGTTTGTTTGTTTTTTCCCACTGAAATCTTAAGGGGGCTTTATGTTAATTCAGAGTGAATCCAGTTTCTGCTATTTCTACATATGTGACATAAAAATGACCTTGCATTGTTGCAGAGCAACACAGCTGCATATCAGTGGCCAGAAATCTGGAACACGTGGAAATTGCTGAGTCAAGCCTTTAAAAGTAACACACACATTAGTAATGCTAATGATACTTGAAAATAAGTGTTAAAAAAATACCAGTGCATTACAAATCTCCCGTTACAAACCCCAGAGCTCTTATAAAACGAATGTTCTTTCACTCAACATGAAAGTTGCTCTGTCTTCATGTATGGTTTATCTTTCACTGCTCCCTGAAACATCACCACATACTCTGCTTAACCCTGCACAGGCATGAAGGAAAAGAGCAGAGCACAAAACAGGCATAGAACCACTGAACCATTAGGGTTGGAAAAGACCTCAAAGTTCATCAAGTCCAACCTCTGACCTAACACCATATCATGAAGTGCCACACCTACTCATTTTTTTAATATTTCCAGTCACCCCACAGCTCCAAAAGCACTGGGATGTGTATTTGACAGCTGCAGAGACTGACTTCCCAAGCTGTGGTCTCAGCACGTGCGTTCTGCAGGACAGAACCTCTCCTAACAAGTGTCTTGGCACAGTTGCCAGCAGAGCAGACACTCATCACAAGGGCTTTTTTCACTACATTATACAACGAAATACCATTGGTCATGATCTGACAGACAGAAAATAAAACTAAGATGGAAAACAGGGCTCATCTTCACTCCTAAAATACAATGGAAGTTTGGATCAGACTGCTGATGATTAGACTAATAAAAACAATTTCACAAGCATCTTCTTTTCCAATTTAACAATGATTACAGGTGTTACATGTTAATTACCTGAACTATTCTCTATTTTAGGGCCTCTGTGGTGGGTAGAACTGGAAAGGAGCCCGATATTTGCACACTGTGGGCACACAGCTCCAGCGTGGGATCACACCAAGTCCAAAAGCAGGAGATTGCCAAGGTAAAGGCTTTTTAGAAAATGAGAGATATATAAGCGCCTTTAATTTGATAATGCATCTAATTTTTATACTCCCACCTTTGTTTTGCCTTTTTTCAATGTTTGAATACTCAGAAAGGATGTAATGAAACCTGACTAATCAGCATTTTCAGAGATGAATCTGATCTCTGGGAGCTCTTTGGGAAAAATGATTGAGGCACATGGGTTTTCTAGTTCTGATTAGGAATCTGCAATCAAAAATTATGTTTACATAAAGAAACTTAAATATTATCAACAGCATTTAGCGCTGCAGAATTGGCACTAATGATAAAAATTAAGTACTGGTGAATCACATTTTAAAATTTTAACACTTGAAACAACAACAACAATTTTCCCTTTTAAACACAAGAGCTGTGACTTCCTGATGAAAGTCCCAGAGGTATTTTCTTCTTCTCTGGAAGGCATATTTCCCTCTAATTAATTAGGGTGAGGGACTGAGGCACAGTGAAAGGATGAAGCAGAACCTGACTGCTCTCTGCAGCTCTGGCTGCTCTTTATAAACTGTGGAGAGAAATTGCCCCTGCAAAGCCGTTTTACTGGGGTTTTAGCACCTGTTTACAAAGTGGGGCCCCAGTCCTTCGCTCAGTGAAGGCTGAGCAGCACTGGCTCTGTACAGGCTGGCTCTACACTGGCCAGACCCACGTGTTTTGGCGTGGTAGAAAGGCTCAGAATGATTGTCCTGAGAAAGGGCTCAGGATCCCTTTTACTGCCTTCATTGAAACAAAGTATTGATTGGGACTGCTTTTAATATGCTTCCTAAATTAATGTTTGGGTTTCTTTCTTTTCCTTCAAGGATTCCCAGTAGCTGAATTTTAGAAGCAGCTCATCAGCTCTGAAAACATTCCCGTCTCTATGTGACATTTCATATTCACGTGAAAGGAGAAATACATTTTAACCGAATTGAGAAACATCTTTTATAACGGTGAGAGATAAAGAGGGAAGAGAGAGATTGTTCTACAATCACATAAAAAGATCTTGGCAAACGATTCCGCTGTACTGAGATTGAATAAGGGATACAGCAGATATTTTGTCATTTGTTCCCCGGGTTTTTGACTGGCTATAGCAGTGAGGGAAGCGTTATCATAAACATCTCTGAATTGCTAGAGGAAATTTTATTGTCTGCCAGATTCACAAATTGAAATCGATCTTCATTCTACCACTACCAGTTTTGCCAAAGTTTCTGCAAAGTAGACACAACAAAATATGGTGGCCTTTCAGGTTGCTTCTGATTAAATTCATATCGTTTGTCTCGAAACAAAAGTTTTTTTTCTTTTTTTTTAACCTGACTGCAACATATAATTTTAGTCAGCTAACACTAAATTAGACACCCACTCAGATTTATTATGATAAGAACATTCAGTAAGCTAATTTCAAGATGATGACTCCTATAAATTCTTATAATTTATTATTTAGTACTTTGGTTTTTAATCATTAAGTACGTGAAGACTTTGTAGGTCAAACCTGTATTAATGAAGACAGTAATCTATTTTTCAAACTCTCTGCTCCTCACCCACCTTTCAAATTGTAAATTAACAGAAATATCTTTAAACATATGTAGAAGAACAAAGGGAAAAATTGGGAGTATTTGCAGCACCATTTAACTAACCATTCCTGAGACCGTGTCTATTAAATCCATTTCCTCACAATTTTTGCAATTCTTACCAAAGGGAATGCTGAAATCAAACAAAACAAAAGATAGTCCTTAAATGAGCAATTTTAATAATCAGAACAGCAAAAATGAATGGAAATTATGCAAAGATAAGCACTAAAGTTTTCATTAGATTGTTACATTAGCACAAATGGGGTCATTTAGAAGAACTTTCTCTTGCTGGCCACACGTTTCTGAAACTTAAATATTAACCATATGAATTTTTTAACAGGCAAGTAAGGATATCAGAGGGGAACTTCTCTTTCACTCAGCCCATGCTCAGCACAGGCTGTGTGATGGCTCCTCTGTCTGGAAGGGACTGGAGGGAGCTCTGCTGCCCTACAGGCCTCGGACTATTTGAAATTCTCATTCTGATTTCACAGATGCTGGTCCTCGGCACATATTGACCTTTTACTTATTATGCTACATCTGTTTGTTTTTACATCTAATGTTTCATTGTCCTCCATTCTCTGGTGCTTTCATTCCCTGTGGGACATTTAATCCTTACAACAACACTGGACATTCTTTTCAGGAATGCATCAGGACTCTGAAAATCTGAATACGTCACCCACAGCACAGCCCATTAAACTACTCAAGAATGCTGTAAATCAGTTGAAATGTATTTTTAGGAAGAGCTCCTATAACTATTGCAGATCTCACACACATGCATTTATCTTCCGTCTGCTGTTGCAAACTTAGTGACTCATTTGTTACTGGGAATAATAGTTGTGTCATTTCTCCATGCAATTAATAAAGCTTTGTGCCATGGGTACCTAGTAAATGAAATTCACAACAGGAAACAAAGCCCTGCAAGCAAACTGCATTGCTAGAGCTGCATCAGGTTACAATGATTCACTGGTCCTTGCCCCTTTTAACCTTCCAACACGGGAACAAATATTTCTGGGAAATACTGAATATTGTGCATGCATGAAAAAAACAACATTACAAAAAATTTTATTCAGACGCTTGACAGGCTCCTCCACTGTCAAAGATGTATTTGGGTTTGATGGAAATCACGTGAAGAAGAGTCTCACCTTCAGTCAGATGTATGGAAAAGAATATGGAGGAATCTCAAAATAGGACAAAGGATTTACAAAATGGAATCCCTTAGGCACTGAGTTTATTCTAGCCATAGAATAAACCACTGGTGATGACCATATTGGGACTAGAACTAGAGCAACAGACGTTTCCTTGGTCCTCCATTATTTCCACAATATAAGCTCAAAAATGATTGCGTCTGGGGAGTGGGTTGGGGGGCCACAGGGGACAGGAAGGAAGGGTGGAAAGCAAGGAAGGAACTGGGCTTGATTTTGGCCAGGAAAAAAAAAGGAAAGGAATGGAAAACTTCAAGTCAGCATCTCTGTAAGTGTCCTAGACCCAAGAGGGGTAAACAAGCCACAGTCCAAACGGAGGGCAGGCAATGGCACTGGTCACAAGACAATGGCAGAAAGCACACATCAATGCAGTCCTTGAGCACGGGCACCCTCCCTCTGTGCTGGCTTTGTAAGCACCAGCACAAACCAGCTACAGAAGGGCAGAGGTTTGTGAACCAGACTGACTGCACCACCCATCTCAGTGTGAGTGGGCTCCAGGGACCCTCCTCCATACAGAGGACACCTTGGTTACCTCACTGCCTCCCCAAAGACCCAATTCAGGAATCCCCACAGAGATGAAAGGCAGAAAACTCCAAACATGCCCTGAATGTCTTCAGATCTCACTGAAGGGAAAGCAAGTGACAGAGAAGACAACCGGCACAAACAGATGAACTCTGGACATCACCAAATTTTGTAGGGGAAGGGCACTATGCATGAATGCAGAGCATCTCAAAGTCTCCAACCTCCAGCCCTGATGTTTGAAGAAAGCCAAGTGCACTCACCAGAGCCCCCTGGGCCATGGTGTGAGATGGGAGAATAAACCAGACAGGTTGTTCCCACAGAGTGCCCTGCACTGGGAAATCCAACTGCTGCCAGAATCCTTCCTAAGACAATGCAGGATGTGCCCCTGAGTTCATCCATATTACACCACATCCGATCAAAATCTACCAACAAGGTATTAAAAAAACCCAAAAATTAGTGTTTTCATAATTTGGATACTAATACTTTACACCTGGTGGGTCCCCCCCTTCTATCGCATCCAATAGCAAAACTAATTTATCATTCACTTACAAATCTTTAGCAAGATTTTTACCAACAAAATGGTGGAGATGGCTAACCTGAAGGCACTGGACCTCGGTGTGATCACTCAAACCAACCTCTATTTTTTGAGGGACGTGTGAAGCCTTTCACTCCTATCTGTCTTAGGTTTCCAGGACAAGCATTCATGACACAGGAGAGAAAAAACTCCAGTAAACAACGTTCATCTGCATCCCTGCCTGGAGGAACCACTTCCAGGGAGCTCCATCACAAAAGCCACTTTGTTCTTGGCTTCTGCAACTGGAAGGATTCACATCATAGGATTTTTAATGATGCTCTAATACTCCAAAATGCAGGTTTTGAGATGATGGAGGCCAACTTCTTTTGTTTTTGCTGCGAACAAAACTGCTCACAGGGCGGCTGGTTTTGGGCTGCAGACCCTTCCTGCTGCGGTCTAGACCAAAACCAACAAATCTTTTTACAAAGGCCACTGCACAGCTGTGAAATGATAACTTTCAGGCACTGCGGATTTGGGTCATATTTGACCTAATGATCTAGAAGTGAAAGTCTCCTTAATCCCATTACTAATGCTCTGACTCATCCGGCTCCCGATTCTAAAAATGTCTGCTAAATTCCTTAAAAAGTTACGTTTTAATCTGAGACTATTAATTACATGTAAAATTATGACTCTCCCATGATTTATAACCTCGCAGAAAACACTGCATTTTCATATGTGGTTTTGCAATTTTCACTTCTATATACCTATCATTTTCCATTGTTTATTTTCCTTGATTGATGGTAGGGCTTTGGAGGTTTCCCATTATGAGCCTTATAATTATCACTGGTAATAGAGAAGCTCTTCCTATTATATTCAGTGAGACTGCCCAAATTATTCATTGTAGACCATTGGTACAGGACTACAAGGAAATAAGAATTTATTTCCAGTCTCAGGCATATGCTAGATAAGAGGATGTATTTATTTCTCCATGTTTCAAAAGGATTAAGGTTTGAAAAAATAAATATCACTTAGCTTGTCAGCATGCAGAACATTATGGTGCTGAGTTTAAAGTCCCTTTCCTGGGTTAAGTACGACAAATCTAAAAACGGGAGGGGGGAATCTCAACTATATCCTTACTCAGCTAAATAAATGAATACTATAAATTTTAGCTGTTAAGCAGGTTTACAGAACAGACTGCACAAAACTGTATCTTGGCTTTAACAGTATAATGTGCTTATTTAGAGAAATGCTACAAAATTCCAGAAGTCCTTGACCCTTGGCTATACCAAGAGCTCACTGAATACATCATCTGGGTTTTGCTTAATTACACATAATTAGGAAATGCAATTATGCTTTCAGTCTTACTCTGCCATTAGGAAGGAGTGTAGTGGACAGCAATAACACCAATAGGATACAGGTCTTGAAATGAAAAAAAATTACAGTTGACCTATACAAACAGACAAAACATAGGAAGACTACTAAACCTTAACATTAAAAAAAAAAAAGCATTTTGCTCTTGGCAATAGAAGAATACGTGTTTTAGAGGCATTTTTCCAGTCTTTTTGTTCAGAGCCCCGTTTAATGATATGCTCATTTGCATCAACAATCTGAGTGTCACCATTTTTTTTTCTCAATTACTTTGATATGCTAACTTTCTAACATATTTATGACCTTTCATCATTATTTCATATGCTAAACTTCATCCAGGCCACAGATTAGTGAACTACTTTCATTATGTCTTCTCTAAGAATTTAAACATTTCCTTCGTGTGCTCCTCCCTATGCAAGTGGTGCTCAGGCCCCATGATTAGGAATGCTGTCTGCAATAAGCTCATTCCCAAAGCAAAATTTACATGGCTTGGTAACGTGGGAAGGCAGCTATTTCACGCCTTGATGGCTGCCCACCAAAGAAAACAGAAAGTAGATGAATGCAACTTGACAAAACAGATATAAGGAAAAGAGATCTGATCATCTACCACATCACACTTGTGCTGCTTTTGTTTATCATGTTTTAACTGCCTATTATGGCAACCAGCTATAATAAAATAATACACTCCATTAAATATATGCGTTACTTGTAATGTTTGTTCAGTGCTGAGGAATATTTCACCAAAGTATAATTTAACAATATGGCATTCAGTCTTTCACTGGGCTTTGCCCTCCAAAACTTCATGGTAAAGACAAGTGTGAGGTCAGCTGCATTCAGTCCTGAGGAGTGGTGGCAGTTCAACAGCGAGGCACAGGGTTGTCTGCTTAGACTGTGCTCCCAATCTGCCAGGGAATCCTTTTCTGCCACTTCATGAAAGCTTTCCAAATCAAGTTCCATCTTGCAGGTCAAACACAGGCAAAAGAGACTCTCCCAAATGCAGCCTTCAGCCATTTGGAGGGGACAGAAACCCATGGCACAGAGGATGCCATGTGCCACTGGGGGATCACTGGGGTCAGCCCTTAAGCAACAGCAGGATGTGAGAACTCAGAGTCACTGTCCCATCCTTTCACCACCCAAGCCAGTCCCATACCCTGAGGCTTCAGTGGGAGAGCACAGAGATATAACTCTCAGGGTGCATTCCCTATGTTCCCAGGAGGCACCCCACGCCTCCTGCCACTCGCCCTTGGTGCCAGCACCAGAGGAACAGTCACCCTGGGAAACTGAAGGTGAGGCTTCTAATTAGGGGCAGCAACATTTTTCAGATATCTTTGCTTTAATCTCAAGAGCATCCAAAAATAGCAACAATTCTGTAGTAGCATTTCAATTAATATTTACAGCCTGTTTCTTTGTGGGATAAAGTCTTAAAATACTGGAGCAGCAGGCTGATTTTAGGGGGTTTTAAGAATCTAACACTCCACAAATGTTATTGGGTTCTGTTATTAAAATATTAAACAGTGGCTATGCCTTAAATACCGGAGGCAGTTTGAACTGGATATACTCCCATCTTTCCCTTCGTGTTCAGCTCTGCTGCCATGCACTCTTTAAACCACGTTTTGCTCCAGAAGTAACTGCAAGAGCTGAGGAGCTGTGTGAAATAACATCCTCTGCATAAAGTGCCTATCAAACTTTCAGAACTCTTTTGAAACATGCAGCAATCAAGCATCACATAATACATTTATAAAATAAATGTAACATACACTAGATGTAATCTAGGCTATTTTTATCTGTATTATATATCTCTCTATCTAATATAAACTACTTACATGTTATCAGATATAATTACTGAATATATTTACTATTTGGAAAAGAGTGTAGCAGAAGATAGAGAATGAAGATAAAAGGTAAGGAAATGCAAGTAATTCATTACTTTAATTGCTTCAAGAAGCTATGATGATGTTATTCTGCTATTAAAATAAGTTCCTTAATTAATCAGCCAAACCTACTGAAAAGAATCCTTAAACCCATTTTTACCAACAGCAATACATTTGACAAATGTATTTTTTGAAAAGACAGGATACATATGATAATTAATTGTAATAAATTTATTTACAAACTGCACAGCATTCAGGATATGATTAAAATGGGTGTGAAAACAGAGAAGCCATCAAAACACCCTTATTTTATTTCCCCATCATACTCCAACTCTGTGCACTGGACAAGAATTTAGATTTTAACAAACTGTACAACAAGATGTTTGGGTTTTAGTCTGCAGAGCTGTTCCACTGACACTGCTACACTTGTTTTTATATTGGGTCCTATACTTTTCTTCAAAAAAGTTTCTATAAATAATAAAAACAAAAACACTTTCAGATTACGAAAGGATTGTTCTAAGTACAAAGTGTTGTCTGCTACTCACTCAGCAGACCTCTATTAAACCCCCACAATTTGGCTTCAGAAATAAGAGGAGGAAAACCTTGCTGCACCTCCAAACTGTTCAGCTCTGAGCTCTGCCAGAGACCTTTGAACAAGCTTTATAAATGACATCCATATTTGTCCATTTTTTGACTTAAATTGCTTTTGGTTCAACTGCATGCAGCACTGAATTGCCTTGATGCAATGTCATATGGAATGACATAAAACACAGAAAAAAGCAAGTTGCTGGCTAGGATTAGGAAAGAAAGGAGTCACGGCCCTTGTTCACTTCAGTAAATGTTGGAGAAAATGAAAATGAAACTTCTGTTAAGAGGTAATCTCTTCAAAGCTCGATAAGAGCAGGTGACATTTTACAAGTCTCAAGTTTTTCATGTTATATTTAGCAGGTACAATGAAACAATTTACATAGAGTCCAAGACTGCTCATGTTCCTTTTCTCTTTTTCAGAGTAAAGGGACACATTCTGCAATTCATTGAGTTCTTAGCACGCAAGCTGAGGTTTAAATTCAGTTTCACTCCTGAGCAAGGCATCTCCTTCCCCATCTTTTGCCCACGGCAAAGGTGAAGGTGAATCCCAGAATTTGGGAGGAATGTTTTCATCTGCCCCAATTCTCTTCCTATCAGTAGCTTCCTGAACTATTCTTTCTTCACAACTAAACCACTTCTCCCACTATTGCCCAGGTATTTAAATGTCGTGGACAAATTATTCTCAGAGATTAATAACTTTTTTTAAGAGCAATCTCTAATCTAGATGATACCCATCTTTCCATGTTTCCCATCAAAAATCCCACAAGGCAACTGAACAGGCAGTGTAGTTTTCTGTATATATTTTGATGACATCAGACAGGAATGTGCCTTGTGAATCTGAGACTTGATTAAGAGCACCTGTAATTTGGATGCTGACTGTTTGCATGGATGTAGTTGTGGCAGTTCACATTTTTCATGTTTTATGCAACCAAAAACAGCTCAAGAGTTCATTCATTGAAATAGGAGCACTCACAATGTAGGCATTTTTAAAAGCCAGATAATAATGTCTTGTTATACACAATTATATCTATTTCCATGAACTCCTGGAAGGTTTTATAATTTTGAACCATCAATAAAATATTCAAATATTCAATTGGTAATTATTTTTGGTGTTAAAATCCTTTGGAGTAACACTAAATTACATTATGTAGAATGCATATTACAGACAGATCTAGCTAATAAATTAGAAGAACTTCATAACATGCATTCTTTTACAGATAACCCCAAATTACTCAGAAATCGCTGTAATTCTCACGTGATTAAGGCATCATGGTTCTGTATTTATAGTAAGATAAAATCAAGGAAATTTAGCTGGTATAAGCTTACAAACAAACATCACTTCCTTATTTGTTTAAATAAGTATTTAATAGTCCATGGCTCCCTAAAGCCTAACAAACATCCCCTGACTCCCAAGACTGCTAGGTGAGGTTAAGGCCTGTAAGAAGAGTGGAAGCCAGGTTGGGGTCAAGTATTTTCAAAAGTACAGAGGCTGAATCCTGTAAATGACACTGAGAAAGACATGCAAAACTGGAACCTTGACCTCTTCCTCATCACCATGTCATATTTATAGTCAGAGAGCAGCAGGATTTAAGGAAGAAAATGTTTTCAAGACAGGTAGATTAAAATAGTTTCACTAAAACAGAGCAGCTCACTGTTTTGATTTCTTTTTCCTAGGAGTAGAAAGCCAGAGTTTGATATCATTCTCACATTTCAGTGTGCATTTTTTGCAATCAGACTAAGCAAGAATTCATACAAGTTTCATTATGAGCAGAGTATACAGCAGTTTTCAGCTGATTTGGAAAGTTTGCCCTCCACTTCTTATGAAGCCAAAATGAGGTTAACAGGAGAATGAGAACATTTTTATTTTCCAGCAATAAGGGCCAACATTCAGTGCCCCTACAAGGGTGACTCCGGGCTGCACAACTGAGTTCTTTAATAAATGCGGATATTTATATTTTATTATTATTATTATACTAGCAAGAGGTTTGTTGAAGGAGATGGAACATTTCTGAAAATCTGAGTGAACAGAAATGGAAATGAATGTTCCTAAGCTGGCAGTTCCTTTTGGCAGTTTTTATAGTTATGCTAATATTAAAATAGACGGCCCGACTTCACCTGAATTAAGACTGATACCTGTAAGAAATTCAAGAATAAAAAAATTAAACACTACAATGCAATGTATTGTACCCTTATATGCTGCACACAATGAAATATGGATAATTTATTTTGGAGCTTAATATCTTCAATGGAACGACTGATTTGCAGGAGTCAATAAATATCCTCAGTCTGATATTTAAGATGGCAATGTCTTCAACACCTAATAAGAGTTTTATCAAAGAAAAGTATATTAAATTTATGTATTAAATGAATGTCTCAAGGAGACAAGCAGTTCAGATTTGATCACACGTATTTTATTAGGTAGAGCCCCAGCTTTGTACATCTGCGTATTCAGCAGCAGGATTAAGCTGATGCTGTGAATGGAAACCGAATGAACCCTTTGCTTTGTTTCTGTGCAAATCCTTTATATGGATATTCTATTTCTGAGACAATGAGTAGCAGTTTTTAGTGATGAAACCCCATCTCCTCTGGCTGAACTGGCAAGCTGGGTGTGCAGGCGATGGAAATACCTCTAGCTAGAGGTATTTAATTCCCAGCAGACACTCCCCAGGTACTGCCAAGGATCCCATGTCTGAAGTGAGACCTGCGTGAGTGAATGCAAACTGGGAACCAAGCAGTGACACACTGATTTGTGCCTAGAAAAATAAGAAATATCAAATGTAGATTTCCTTCTGAAAGCCTGACTGTTGCAAGTGAAACATTTGTGAAAACTCTGGACACGAAGTTCAACTAGTCTCAGCTCCACAGACAATAGAAGTTCAGAAACCAGTCTCAACTCAAACAAAAGCAACAGGATTTTGCCTATCTGTAGCCATGCTCTCTTTTTTCCCTGTGGTAAGCATATGGTTGCATTCAAACTCGGGACATTTTTGTCCCGGCTATGTCACAGATTTCAGGAATGGCTTTGCATAAGTCACTTGGCCTTTGTTCAGTTTGCAGGCTGCAGAATAAGCCAGCCTACTGCATTTTTCTCTTTTTGCAGCAGGGAAATACAATACTCAGATGAGCATAATAATTTATGTATCAAGCAGATGTGGAAAAGACAAGATCACAACCTTTACATCCAAATCCTGTTCCACTAATAGTACTAACATCCCATCTAACATACTTGCTTCAGTACAGTGATATATTTGTTTGCAATGATTGTTACATTGCTTTTGATTAATAATTAAAGAAAGATGCCTAACCCAGGAGGAAATCTTAGGGAATGACAGAAACATCCATTTATGATGGCAAGGAGGTAAAGTAGTACAGCAGTCCCAAGAGAGCAGCCACAGCTCAGATGTTACCTCCAATACATGCTGATGCCATCCTGCACTGTCAAATAAAACTGAACAGCACAATAGAGATATGTGACCAAAACTGTCAGCACCGATAGGTACTGCAGAAATTGCGTTAGGAAAATGGATGTACTAAGATTCAATTTTTGGATTGTATAAAGGTTTAATTTGGCGACCTTGTAGGTCTTCTTGTAGAACAAGGGAGAGACCCCACAGTATTTAAAGAAAAAGGAAAGAATAATCCGTTTTTTGGCAATGCATATTAATCTCTGTATTTGCAATCCAGCTGACGGAAGATAAAAACTAGCCTGTACAACATGATGCCTTTGTTCCAGTAATCCCTTCTCCCTGCTTATAATGACCAGGATCTCTGCTTGGGATTCCTCTGCACTCAGTCTGGGGGTGGGGCAGAAAGGGAACCTCTAATTTAGGATTTTACGATAATGACGATGCCAATAAATCTGTGGGCACCAACACATTTCCCTGCACAAAGACATGAAAAAACCTGGACAACTGAGCCCGTGGGTGAAATGGATGCAAAATTTCTACGTGATATTACTCTCGACCTTTAGGCATGCTTGTTCTCACTTGAGTCATGTCTGCAGGGTGTGAAGATGTTCCTACTGAGGCTACAAGTACAGCTTTATCTGCATAAAGATTAAAGTTATCCCCGTCCGCTTCTCATGAGAAATGGACATCCTCCAGCTGCTCATCACTGCATTCCTGCCTTTTCCCACCAGCACAGGTGGTCACCCCCAGAGTCCACCAACAGAAAAGTTTGCAATAAAAAACTATCTAATTCCTGTTGGTCTTTTGGATTAACACAGACTTAGCCTTTGGTTCATCAGGGGATTCAGCCTCTCAGGAGGGAGCAGGGCAGGAGAGAGGGGGCATTTGGGAGGGAGAGAGGGTTGTATTCTCAATCCTGGATCAGTCAGCCCACAGCCTTCAAGGGCACTGATGTTACAGCAAGCAAAACTTTCAACCTTTCTAAGCACATTCATCACACAGGTAAGCTGTGTTTTCCAATTTGGTGTGATATACGACCTAGGATTAATCAGCATGCATTGGGGAAAAAAAAAAACCAACAAAAAAACAACACATCAAAATTATTTCAACCACCTGCACAATATCTCTTGATTGTCAAAATACATCTCAGCGCTGACAAATGGTAACAAGATTTCACATTAGAAAAAACGTGCTGTTGATGGACTTAAATCGTGCTGTCGGTTATGTACTGCTGTCGCCTTTTTTCACAAGGCCACTTAAGCAACAAAGTGATAATACAGTGCAGAAGAACCAAATTTATCACACTTCACCACAGCCCTCCACACTAATGCAGAACATAACAATCCAGCAGGCTCGAGTGCAGCTTCCTCTCGAGTGATCTTTTCACGCTTGCGCTGCTCCACTTCTCGTGCAGGTTTTGCCAATGACTTTCAGAGGGAAAAAGATGCTCCCTCTTCCCCTCCCGCTCCACGGACACTGCACGAGCACATGTGGCAGCACAGGAAATGCACTGGGGAATTAAGAGTCAGCACAGGGCGCTCTGCTGGTTCATACATTGTTTTCAACGAGACTGCAGAGGTGAACCTGAAGGTAGCTTTTGGCTCCGGAATCAGAATTTAGGTTATTTATTTATTTGCAGTGATAGTGATGGAAGACCCAGAGGGCGGCTGCTCATTCCCCTTTCCTACGCTCTGTTAGCTCCAAACAGCAAACAGGCAGCACGCAGGCTTTGCCCTCTGCAGCAAGCCTGGGTAACACTGCTGTGCACAGACCTTTGGAGAAAGGACAGATAGTTTGGAAGTAGCCTTTGAAATACACATCACACGGAATGCGTGCCCCACCTGACAGGGCACCGAGTCCTTGTTGACTTAAGGAGTTATTACAATTTACAGCTACGCACTGCCATATATTCACCCCCCTCCGAGTCCACAAAATGCATTATTATTGGAGAAACTTATGATGGAGCAGGTTCGAATCACGGCGTGTTTGTGAAGAGTTGTTATTGCTGTAGCCTTAATGACAATCACCATGGCTGGCCGTAATTATCTGTGCACACCAAGGAGAAAGGTGGCAGTGAGGAGCTAGGAGAGATGACAAATAAAGCTCACAACAGCAGTAAATATCCCGTCCTGGTGTTACACGGAATGGTCAAACAAAGGGCTGGTCAGAATTTGGTCATGTTTCACTTATTTGCTTTTAAAAACACTATAAAATTATTTTTAAAATTGCTACGAGTGAAAGGATGAAACTTCCTACGTGACTTCTAGCCTAGGAATACAGCTTTGCAAAATGTCATTAACATGAACTCCTGGAATGGAACTGTCCTGGGATCCTTTCTGTTTAGTGATGTTGGCTATGTTGTGTTTCTGAGTGAAGAAACACCAGCCCTTTTGGAACAATGTGTTTTAGAAGGAGGTGGAATAGAGGTCAAATTTAAACAAAAAAGAACAAATAAGCATTAAGAATGCAAGTCTGTATTTAGAAGCTGCAAACATTGCAGTTTGCAATTCTGTACATTTACTTGATTTTTAATATCTTTATAAACAAAAAATTATTTAAACTGGCTACTGTGTAATGCACGTCCTCCTAATACATTTATATAAGATCTGCATTTATTTATACGAACAGCGTTGAGTCCATATGACAGAGCCTGCTTGGCACTTCATAATTCTTTATTGGCTCCTTGGTTATTAATATTTTCATATTCACGGGTATTTTCAACCCTTTATAGAATTATGACATTAATAGAGAACTAGATATAAAGTTTATACACGTAACACTTAAGTTCTGACTTATAATGGGTAAACCCAAAGCACTTCAAAGTCATTCTTATGTGTCTCAATTTTCCTAGCCAACTGCAGCCTATTTATTTAAGTTTATGCAACCTCCCAGGGCCCTGACAATGACTAAGCACAATAGGGACAGTTAAAAAGGGCGTAGGGAGAAAATTAACTCTGATTTTGCTTATTTTTGTTGGTTGAAGGCAGAACTGTCACCTTATTTTAATGCATTCTTATTCCCTACCTCACAATTCAGATAGAATGAAGATATAATAACGTGATAATCGAGTGCCTTCACAGAGCCCACCAGTGCATTACAACTCCAACATGCAGAATGCAAACATCTGCTGGCATCATTAAACCATTTCTATACTCTACATACCCAGACTTGACCCTGTGACCATTTCTACCATTAGATTTGAATGACCTCAGCAAAAGAGCTGAAAGGCCAGAGTATTAATTCACAGAACCACAAGCTCAATTTAAGATTTAATTTGAGATAACTAAGAGCAGCTGAAGGTGTATTCAAACTTATAAGTGTGGAATAAAAGATCTTACCCTGTTTTTCAAGTTAAATATAAATTCAATTATTTTTAACAGATTTATTCACAACTTTACAAACAAGGCCAGGGTTCTTTTAGCATATCTCCAGCTTAATATCTGGCAATATGATGCTTCTGTTTAGCAATTTTTTTTTTTCTAATTTATGAATGTCTTTCCTACAGGGATTTTTCTGCATTCTGATTATATCCCTAAGGGGAAAAATGCTTCATTTATGAGCTATTCCCACCATACAGCTTTGAAACGCTCACTTTTATTCCGACTTAAATTAGCTAAAAGCCTTTTTGCTCAATCAAGACGTTTTTACATCTAAAAATCTTAACGTGACAATTAAACATCTGAAAAGTCGTCTATACAGTGCATAACAAATGATAACAGTGTTGAAACTCTGTCCCCATCTGGCTCTTTGGTAGGTTTTACA
The DNA here is from genome assembly GCA_013398855.1 of Mohoua ochrocephala. NCBI lineage: Eukaryota > Metazoa > Chordata > Aves > Passeriformes > Acanthizidae > Mohoua > Mohoua ochrocephala. Next base: position 150,224 of record VZTA01028407.1, on the reverse strand, counting down.
GTGCAGGCTGTGCAGACACCTTATGCAGGTACAAACACACACAATTTATGCACAGTACCACGTCCACAAAACTTTACAAATGAGAGAGGCGCGGGGAGTGCAGAGCTGTGTGCCAGGACCTGTCGGTGCAGCTTCACGTCACCCGCTCCCTGACCCTGACACATCTCCTGGAGATTCATCCTGATATCCTAATCCTAAATCTGTTCCATTCATCTGCTTTTTTTCAGGTTTAAATCACCCTGCTTACTCCGTCAGCTCTCCCTCACGCTGGGAGATCACGGTGCAGGGATCACACAGCAATCAGCTCCCTGGCCCGGCTGTGGGATGAGCACATCAGTCACGGCTGCTGGAGCCATGGGGACACCACAGCGCCCGTTCCCATCAGGACAGGGCCCTGCTCTGGGGAAAAGGCAGGGGGCCAGGCACCCTCTCCAGCTGAGGGATCGCCCCCACAATCATTGCACAGACACAACTCCCACCAGCAAACCTGGTTCAGCTGAGGAGCTCTGCCAGGACTTTGCCCCAGCACAACAGTGCAAGATGAAGATTTCATCCTTCGCTGCTTTGCCAGCGGCCTGTCATCCCCGAGCTCACAATGGAAAAACACCGTATAAACTCTTGGATCACATCTTTACTTATTTCGTAGCTAAAAGTAGCTACAGAAATGATATAGATACGTCTACACTGCCCTCAAAGTTAATTTTACATCATATTTTAAAATCGCTGTGGTTAAGCCAAGCATTTTGCAGATGAGCAACTGCAAAGCCTGATAAGCTTTACTTACACCCGACTTTAGTCCAGGACACAACAGAACAGAGTGCAACGTACATTACAAGATGTAAAATCATCTATGGAAAATCAGGCATTATGCTGGAGCGAGAGGGAATCTTCATAAAAAATTACAGTGACTTCTTAGTTCTGCGTGAAAATGTTTTCTAAATGATTAGGGTACAATACACATGGAGTAAAAATACAGCCCAAATCCCAGTTCACCAAGGTGAGTGTAACACAGACCCGTTCAACACAGAAATACTGCTCAGATTTTTCAGACAAAGAGCAGCCCCTTGTCTGAACCCCATCATCGAGATGTAAGGGGTCAGGCACTCTGCTTGCTTACCTGAGGGGAAAAGAAAAACAGGTATGCAGATCCATTTAGCACAGTATCATATGCGGCATATCCTACTTTTTCTTTTCCCGTGCCTTCTCCCTTACACCCCTCCCTGCTTTTGAAGAAAAACATTTATCACTTTGCTCCTAGGTGCAAAAAGTGACTGTGGCTAGGTAGGGCAGGTTAAAATTTTCTTTGACTCCTCAGCACATTTGTCATGCAGGCTGTCTGCCTGCCGAGGAAACCTTTTCACCTCGGGCTTATTGTGAAGACGTACCCCATGAGAAAGGAATAAGGTGAAAAATGATGATGTCACTAGGTTGTTGCAAGGTTAGCACACCCTTAAATGGAGTAATGGTAAACGAAGCAGCTGCTCAGCTCCCTACATATATATGACATTCATCCTCCCATCCTATAAAAGTGCAGGACTCTGTGAGGACTGAGCACAAACTACTTGTTGACATAATTAGTGCTGGCTCAAGGGATCTTTCTAATAGCCAAGTTGGCTGTATTTTGCAAGCTTTCGTTGGCAAAATTCAAGTAAACTTCAGCCAAGTTCTGTATCTATTTTGTTTTGTGTCTTATGTGTTTCCCAACTTGGAAAAAGGAGCCAAAATATTCTGGTAGCTTTTCAGTTCTGTGGTAGTTGGTACTTTAAGATGATACTGGCTTTTAAAATACACAAATGTTTGGGCAAAGTGTAACTCTCTAGGAGGAGACAGAGACTATAAACTCATGAGAAAAAATATAGGAATAAGATTAATTAATGAGTCTTGGCTTGCTGCTATCTTAACAGCAGACTTTCTGCACAAGCACTGCAGAAGGCTTTGAATCTGTTGTCCCCTGAGTTTTCCTCTATCCAGAGAAAGACAAAATTTTCCCAAGTAAAAGTAAGAATCGAAAGAAACCATTTTTATATAATTTCTTTTCTTCTTTACATTCATTAAATGTTGAAAAAAATTGTAACCAATTTGACTTCTGCAGTTTCATATAATTGTGTTTGGATTATGGGACAATGAATGCTTATATTTGCCTTCTGTGCAAAGTTCGTTCTAGTTTGCCAGAATTCTTCAGTCCAGAACTTTTAGTTGCTCATAGAAAATAATTTATGCAAGAAGGAATTTTTTTTTCTCCATTCCTTCACATTACTTCGAGTCTGCTCTACTTTGAAAACAGTTCCTAAATGTCTTGGTAAGCAAAATTAGGTAATGTAGTTTCATAGTGCAATTTTAATTTAAAGGGACAGAAATCAGTTAGCTGTGCAATTACTCTAACTGTAATGCACATTCTGTTACATTGCTTGGTGACAATAATCCACCCTTGGGTCATATTCAATTGTTTCCCTTTTATCAGTGACATAATGGGGGATTCTATTCCTCACAGTAGTTCTTAATGGTTTTACTAAAACACTCTTACAACTGTTGCAAATATTAACGCATTCCACGCAGCACAGAAAAGGCCAGTTTGTAATCAAAGATAATTTTTTTCTTTTCTATTTTTAACTAGATAAACATTTTCCCACTGCATATAAGACACAAACCAAACCCAGACAAACCTTCAAGGTGAAAATGTTTCTAAATATCCCAGCATTACTCCCACTTTTCTGCTGTTATTTTGAAAATGGCAACGCTAATGACTTTCTTTGTAAGATCTCATTTTCCACTTTCTTATCCCTGCCACAGATCTGCCCCCAAATGCTGCTGAAAAGACGCCTGACATAAACCCTGACTCAAGCCCAGGAGGTACAGAAACACTGCACAGTTAAAGCAAACCAGCAGGAAAAAACACTCAATGCAGGCAATGAGAATCTTTGTACACTTCCAGGTACAACACTCACCTTAATTACATATTTGCATATGTATTAAATGTATTTCCCTGTGCAAAATATTGTGTACATGTGTGTAATTATGTACATATTTTCTGGATTTGCGTGAGAAAAGACCAGATTTCAATGTTATGTCAACATTAAGCTCTTCTATAAAATGTGTGCTTCAGCATCTGCCTTGTGATTAGTAACAGGCAAATACATTTTAAATGTTTTTCTGTTCGACGACCAGAACTATTTTGAAAATAGTCCTTTTGATATTACATTCAACTGCCCTGTCTCATGACTTCTGTGTTGGGTTTGTCTTGTGCACTTTAACTGTGCAAATGAAGCAGATGCAGAACTCACCCTGCTGTTGTGAAACCCTGGAAAACGATGGCATGTTTTGTGTTCCACGGCCCCTCAGCAACCCCAAAACACGGACTTCTACATTAGAAATAATACATTATTTTCATATGGGTCTACAGATTTTCCTCCCCCACCAAGAATATTATGCGCTGACCAAACACAGCATGCATTCATACCTTCTGATAAGAGAATCACCCAATAAAAATTAAGTGATAACATTAATGCCATCATTAACAGCAGACTTTTCCTCTACCGAGGCAACAGAACTAAGCATATGGCATATCTCAGGGAGAACAGCAAATAGTCACATTCTTGAGATAGCATGCAATTTTCTGGCTTGTTTAATAAACTCTGAACTACACTTCAGGCAGGACAAGACAAATGCCCAAGAGAAGAATGCGTGGATTCACTTTCACAGAAATTTCTTTCTAAGCAACAAGGAAAACAAATAAAATAAATAAAACACTGCAAGATAAAATATAAGTAAGAGGATGTCGAATCGAATCAACAGATTGCCTGAGAAGAACTCCATCCCAACAAGCAGTCCTTGGGAGTATTATTTAAAGTAAGAGATGCACAGGCCACAGAGACCAAACAGATTCCAGCAGGAGGTAAATCATACAGGTTGTTTACTCACACCCCACACCCCTACATGTAGCACTGCCTTTAGTGCTCCCTATCAAGAAAGTAGGATATGAAAAAAAATCCTCCTGAGGGCTGAAAGTTGCTTTTGTTTTCCTAAGATTTAGAAACTCTTGGAGCAGTCCTTTGGTATTCTCACAGCTTTGTGTACACTAACTGCTATGATGTAAACACAAATTGTATTTTTTCATGTTTGCTTTGCTCTGTTTCTTATATGGATCCACACAACAGCAGAACTCAGCTCCCCTCCTGTACCTAACGAGCCCATCACCCTCACTGGTAACTGTGCCTTCAAACGACTGCAGAAAGAACAGAAATGGCTCTAAGACAATCACCAGCACCTTCCAGGGGGTCTGGCAATATCAGGAGGGCCTGAAAGAATAACAAACGTGGGGCGGGTTACTGTAAATTCACATAAAAGTCTATTTCTATTTAAAGTTTGTGAGGATCAACACGGTAAATCTCAATCTCAAGAAACTCTCCCAGCTGCCTCTTCAACAGCAGCATTGCTCAGAATACAGAGGCACAGATAAAAGCTGCACTTTATGCAAAGTAGACTATAGCAAATGAATACTTTTCAGACTTTTTACACAAATTCAACTGAAGAACTAATAAAACCTTTTACATTAATTGTTCACTAATTTTGTCTCATCTTATCTCTGCTGTGTTAAGTACTGCTGCATCCTTCAGATTATTACTTTTAAAAATAAATCGCAGAATAATTTTGCAGGAGCAAAATGTTATGAATGCTGATAAATGGATGAGAGTAATATGATTTGTGTCATTATTAGAGGATGTATGCTCACTATCAGAAGTGCTTTCATGACAAGGAAGGTATTGAAATTCAAAAATGTTTAATAAAATGTAAACCTTATAATCTTCCAGGTATTTATTCTGCTGCTAATTACTTCCAGGGGGCCTGGCACACATGTAAAAGAGCAATGGATATCAGCAGGGAGCATTTGCTAACTCAAAAAGTTAGAAAGACCACTTTCCCTAGAGATAAATAGCTGTTAAATCTGTCAACTTAAACCTTAATGCGTAACATCTAAAATAATCTCTATTCTCTTTACAGACAGCCTCTATGAGAATTAATGCAGTAATAATCTAGTAGACAGCAACTAGCAAGAATTTAAGAGATCCAAGACTCCAACCAACTCAGCCTGACCAACAGTTTTGAGAGGGTGATGCCAAAATTGACTGTTCCACAAACGAATAAATTTCTCAGACTATCAGAACACTTTTAGCTAAAGTCTCAAGTGATGGAGTTTTGTCTCACTATAAATTTGCAGGGAAATGGTTTGTGTGGATGTATTCCTGCATGAAAGTGTGCATCCAGAGCTCCACACGCACCTGCAGACACTCCCAAGGGAGCTCACTGCTCCCAACACATCGCTCAGATTAGTGGCAGCTCCCAGTGTTGCAGTCTTCAAGGTTATCAGTGCAAATGTGTATTCTTAAAATATCCTATTGAATTTCTTCCCAAAAGAAGGATTTTTGTCTCGACCAAATATATCCAGCAGTCCTTTTAAAGTGAGAGCACTAAGCCCAAAGCTTCTTGTATCAGCAGTGCCTGAAGAAGGTCCAGCAGCAGGTGAGCCCGGAGCCGACCCAGGCTTTGGGATTAGGGACAGGACAGGGATGCACACTTTGGGATGCACACATCCATGACACAGATGGAACAAGCAGCGCTTACAGGGTCCTAGGAAGTGCTGTTCTCCAAAGGCTGCACTCCAGACTTCTGCAGTAACTAATCCAGACAAATGACCCAGTCAAAAACAGCAACTGTAAACGGGCCGTACTTGCTGACATTGCACAGCTGCAGGGAGAGTCAAACGTGAAGGAGGCAAAAAAAAAAAAAAAAAAGAGAAGAAACAACAAAACCAACCCAAACCCAACACCAGGGTTTGGGCCTCCTCCCTGACTTTGCTGACACGACACATGGAATTAATGTTGACACATGTAAACTACTATACGTTGGCCAGAAGTAAACAAATACCAGATAAATCTGATGGATTTAGAGCAGAAGGAATTCAAAAAGGTCCTCGCGATAATGGTGAACTCATTGCTCAAAACCAAAAGGTGAAGTGACAGGGAAAAAAGTGAGAGCCAACACATGTCCATTTTACATGCTTATACCCACAGTTGCTTAGAATGGGACTGCATGTTCAGTGAAGTTAGAACAGGATTATTTAACTCTCCAGCAAAGCCCAGCCAGAATATTGTGTCACCACCTTATAAAATGATATTAATATAGCACTTGAAAAGGCATTAGGAAAAGCAAAGAAGCTGATTCATGGACTCAAAAGTGTGAGCTTATGGGACCTAAGTTCACATAGCTTAGAAAGAAGATATTTAAACAGGAATTTGAAGATCATATACACACACACACACATATATATATAATAGAAACCTTGAAAGTAAAAGAAGCCAGTTGCACTTGCCTTTTTAAGAAAATACATTAGGGACAATAATAAAAGCTAAAGAAGATACACATTTCACATAAATTGAGACAACTCTGACATAAAGAATACTGAAGAACAAAATACCCTTCCTTAGTCAAATGAAGTCTCACTTTAGCACTTGTCAAGGACATGGAGAGAGGTAATTTCTAGTGACTGAATCTAGGTCATATGCTCTTTCATGCAAAAGGCAGAACTAAAAAATTAGATGGAATAGTAATTAAGCAAAGCCCAGAAGTGTCCAGTTGTGCTGGGAGGAGCTCAGAGCTCCTGCACTTCAGGGAGGTTGCAGCTCTCTGCGCTTTGCACTGCTGATTAAAGCCGGGGAGGAGAGAGGCCAGACATCTCTTTTCTTCCTCTCATTCTTAGCACTGTCTCTCTCCTCCTGGGACCAAAAGCCTTGACAGGATTTCCCTGGGCACCACCTTGCCTTCACTTGAGCTATGGGACACAATTTAGAAGGGTACCAAGACTGGCCCAGAAACTCTTCTCTCCCTTTGCCTCCTCCATGCCAGCACCAGGTACAGCTGTAATCTAACCCAAAGTGAGTCCCTATCTGCTAAAATAAAAGAGTGCAACCTTCAAGTGCTCGTTCATTTCTTTTAACCACCACTTTTCAACATTAAGGATTATTAACTTTAATGCCATTGGTGAGAAACTTTATTATGTTTTCAAGAAATTGCTTTAAATCAAAACTGCAGATAAGGCATTTTTCTCCCCTCAGAATTACATGGTTGTGTTGGCAACCAGCAGGAATCCATTTGAGCAATAGAATTACCACCTCCTGGAGGTGAAAAATGGGACAAAAGCAGGAGGAGTGTCTCTTCTCAAAAGTCAAGGGAAAAAGGGCAAATCAGGAAGGAATGGAAGCCCTGCGAATGGGAAAAACGGAACAATCTGCTGTTGATTCAAGCCTTAAGGGAAGCTATCCTAACACAACACAGCAGCAGTCTTGTACAGAGATCTTACAGCAAAGCTGCAGAAATCAGAGACAGAAAAAGTAACTCCTCCCTTTTCCATTGCAATCCCAGTCCAAGTTCAGTATCACTGGGAGATTGTGAGGTCTCAGGGAATTCAGCAGGGCTGGGCCATTTGACACCAATAAATCGACCCCGTGTTTCAATGGCAGAGGCTGTAGCAGCTTCACACCATGAAGGCTCACCTGGCTACAAAGATTTTCCTGAATGAACCACAACTCTTCAAAGTGAAAACACGAAAAATGAATAGAGATATCCCTGTCTGAAATTACGATACTTGAAAGAACTCTTTAGTGTCTGGAGTACAATACATAGCTGGCTTCTAAGTAAATATCATGAGCATGTGGAAAGTTAAAAATGTGTCACACAGTCAAGGTTTATGGAGAAAAACAACTTTTGGATTCTGGATTCATTTTCCTCCCACAATTAACAAAACGTTTCTATAGGTATGCAAGAGTCAGCAACGCATACATGCTAAAATTCGTGTAAATGTTTTATCCCAATAACAAAAAAGGATTTTGTTTTTAAGTTGAAATTTCATTTTAAAGCTTTTGCAAAATAACTCCCCGCTGGGCTGATCTGCTATCCTGTTAAAGCTTACAAAGACTTTTTATCAGAGTTATAAAGCCACTGAAAATAAAGACACTTTAATGGACACCCCATTAACTATGGTATTCTGAACAAGGTGCAGCAGTATGGACCAGTAATATTTCTTCTTGGTGTAAATGTGCAGCACGGCGTGGGCAGAACGCATGGATAGTCACAAATCCCCAGCATTATGCCAAGATGACAGAGTACTTGTCTTTTTTTGTTCTTGTGCTGTAATTTATCTTTTAAAAAAATGGACGAAGGTTTTCCTGCATACTACGAAAAGTGTCCAAGAGAATGTCATAATGGCATTACTCCTGCTAGAAAAGCTAATCTACTTTACACTGTCCTCCTTTATGAGGTACTGTCACTTCCCAGAAACAAAGGTATCCGCATAACACTTGCTGAAAATAAGTTGTAAAGCACTGTCAGTTGCTCTGCAGAAAAATGCCAATTATATCCCATGCTTTTCTTTCTTTAGCTTACAATATATGTAATGTTTGATGAAAACTGTGCCATGGCCTCATTTAGGCTCACATGATACAGATGTTATGCCATTCTCAATGGAGGAAAGAGACCAAACACATAGTAACAAGGATCCAGCAGAGTGTCCCCTCTTGCAGCAGCCAGCTGCTTGCATGGAATGACATCCCCGGTCAAAGCAAACCCATCATTCTGCACAGTGTACTATTGCCTCTTTGGTCATGTACAACACTGGCTGTCATTTTAAGACAAGAAGTATTTCAGTCTTTCATGTCATGACTTATCCAACCTGTCTGATTTTGTTCTTAACTTTGTCTTAAATTCGTTTTAGCTGATATCTTTATTTTCTTTTAATATTTCCCAAGCAAGATTTAGGGTATCTCAACCAACTTTTATACTGACTACATTGAAAAAATAAACTCCATTGATTAAAAAAGATTCCAGATCTCAGATGGAAATTTCATAAAGTTCATCATATTAAGACCCACTCATACACACACACTCCAATATAATTTCTATTTGTTTCCAACTATTTCTATTTGTTTCCAAGCTTCTTTTCTCGACAGAATCTTTAATTCCCAGATTTGTGGCATCCCAGTGGCAAAGATGACTTGAAACTCCCACATGATCTTTTTTTTCTCATTCCCATTTCTCAGACAGAATATCTTAATACAAACAAGTTTGTAGAGGCCAAAGGTGACTAAGTAATTTAGTTGTAGGAAATACATTTTCACAGAACACACAAGAATATAAGGACTATATAGAAATTAATGTCTGGAATTCAATCATACAACACCAGAGGACAGTAATGTCAGAGAAACTACCTTACTGAAAAATTTATTGTTTGTCATCTTTGAAGCCAACCTGTTCTATGAAAAGGGTTTTTCCACATGCCTAAATATAGAAGCTAAAGGACATCACCAGATAAGAGGAATTTAGCAATACCTCTGGTAACTGGTGTTGTTAACTGACACGGTAAGCAGTTCTGAATAGCTTATTTGGGGCCCTAAAAAGAGGACTAAAAAACCAAAAATGGTGGGTTTGTCATTTTAGAATACAGCTATAAGCCACCAAAACATTCTATTGGCATAAAAGTTTTTCTTATGCTTCTCAGCCAGCTAAGAGGTTCCTAAATTGAATAGCAAGAGGAGCAAGAGGTCAGGCAAAAAAAATACCGAGGGAAAGGACATTGCAGACCACATCATGGGTATGAATGAGAAGGAGATAAATAATCACTGAGGACAGTAAGCTTCTTCAGTATCTCTCAAGATTTACATCCTATTTGTATAAACCCAAATCTGCTCAAAATTCCTTAGAGGTAGAGTGGCCTTATCTAGTCTCAGCCTTACATAAAATCTTCCTGTGCCCAAATGCAGGATTATATTCCAGAGTCTTTTTATCTGGGCTGCTTGCATTTGTCCTCTGTTTGAGAGAAAGTAGAATGACCTTGTTGGGGGTCTCAGATCAGTGGCCTCTCCTAACACAGCCTATTGCAACCACAGGAATCTACATCACAAAATAGTTACACTAAAAAAGCAGATGCCTTCCAGCCTGCTGAGATTGGATGGCTTTTTTTTTCTTTTTTTTTCTTTTTTTTTCTTTTTTTTTCTTTTTTTTTCTTTTTTTTAATGATTTCTCCAGACCTTTAAGTTGAACTATGAGCTACTCAGTGCCAAATATTAGTTCTGTTCCTGCCAATTTAACACTGCTTAGTTTAGAGCTTTCAAATGATTATTTTTAAAATATTTTCTGGTTAAGACTACACATGTGCCCCTGTGAACATCTGTTTAGGAGCAGAACACTGATAGAGAGAATTACTCCGGTACACCAAAAATATCTCCTCTTTCAGTGTATCACATAAACTGGTATTTTTGAAAAATAATGATGACTAGATAAACCTAAAAACTTTTACCAACATTGTTCTGTTGATTCTGACCTCAGGTCAAAGGGAAGCCAGTGGATCCCAGTAATCTATATCCTGATGTTATGCCATGCCCCTTTGCTAAAGTTTTATCAAAAGCATTCCCATCCGTTTGCATTCAAGAACACATTTGCCATGTTCTGTAAAACCAGTCGGTTCAGTTCAGTTCTCCGTGTACTATTTTGCACAATGCTTTCCTAGCTGTTTTCTTCCAGGGACTTGCATTTTAGGGATCAGCTTGAAAGGAAAACCCTGGAAGAAATCTTGAGCATGAACATATCCTGTATGAGCACACACACCGGCACACTTCTATTACTGCTCTGTCATTTGGCTCCTAAGCCATATTCCTTTTACACAGACCCCCAAATAAATCCATAAATAGAAGGAGTAAAAGACATTTAAGTCCAGTATCTGATTTTTTCTCTGTTAGAGTAAGCTCTTCCCTGGGAAGAGTTGGCACTGCTCAATTCAGGCTGCACATTGCTGCCGTAAATGATAAAATGTCCTAGGAAGGAATGTAAATCCACATCCCTGGTATTTGATACATTTAAATCAGGTCATATAGTCACTGTTATTAATTAGAAACAGTGTCGAAGTAAAAACATTTTAAATAAACCCAGGGACTGAATGTTAAAGCTGTCACTTTTTACACGGCCTCATGATTCAAGGATTAATGGACCTTAAAACAACCATAAACCACCGAGGCCCCTGTTCAGGTTTGGAAGAATAAGAATAGTTTTATTTCTGCTTCAGTCTGCCAGTCTTAAATTCATTGTGTGTCAGTGGGCACTGTAAACACTTTTAAGTATTGTGACATTGTGGTACAAGATGCTGCTAATCTGTTTCCTGCCTGACCTTCACCAGCTCCACACCTTGAGATTCACAGAAAAAAGAAAGCAAAGTAATGAAACAGATACATATAAAATAGAGACCCTATATTTGTATGCACAAATACTGACTGATAAAACCATAATAATACTTGAAATATTTAGGCTTTACTTTACAATACCTCTTTCACAGAAGCCTTTTCTGTATCTCTTTTTTTTTTTTCCCCCAATTGCAACTTTTTACTGTCTGCACTAATGGATGTAAAGTCTAAAGCAAAGGGTTAGAGGACTTGTGAGGTAGGGACTTTTCAAAACAAAAATGCTGCAGTTTAGAAGCAAGATCAAGTATGCAGAGTACATTTCTGGAAGGCCAGCAAAATGAAGCAATCACTACTATTTAACAAAACAAAATCAAAAAAAAGGGGGGAAAAAACCAAAATAACAATATCCAGCAGTGCTATCATAATGGGTGCCAGGAGTTGTGATTACACTGGAATTAAAGTATGTGCACTTATCACTGGATACAGCAATGGGATACCAAACTAAATGAAATAATGATGGATAAACAGGAAAAAAAAACCATTATTTTATTTTTAACCTTATCTGATATGAAGGTCAAATTTTCTGTGGTTTAAGGATCAGAATAACACAACTGGAAGCTTCGAAGGTTTCAAATTCCAACCTCTTTCTTAGAACTGACTTTCTGACCACCCTAAAAAGGCGCTTGGTCAGGTTTTACTTTAGTTGCACAACCTGGAAAACTGGGGGCAGAAAGCAACTGTATTTAAAGCAAATGTAGCATGTGAGTGAAGCTTAACTTGGTACATAAAGTACCCATTAATTTTTACTATTTTCTAGTATATATAATAATGCCTTTCTCTCAACTGCTCACCAGCCTGGAACCATAGTGCACTGGCTAAAAGGAACTTTGTCTCCTGAATTGTTTGACTCACTTCTTTCCTCAAGTTTTTACTGCATCTCATTCAAATGTTCTTTGGTTGCCAACATGAGTCTCACAAAAGAACATTAAAAAAAAAAAAAAAAAAAGAAGAATAAAGTGGGGTCAGGAGGAAACATCAACTCTATTAGAATAACATGCCATAAATGTCTAGCAATTAATGTGATCAGGACCTAAATTTCATCACCAGAGCCTATGCTATACAAAATAATTCTCCATCACTTGCTTAGAAATAAGAAATAAGTAGACTGACATTATAAGGCAGATAAATACGTCTGTCCTTCTTATTCTAATGGAATTTAATTTTCATCACCAGAAAACAGTCAAATGGTTTCTTTTGAGTGTAAATGAATAACTTGCTTTTAAAAGCAATTTTATTATTGACTTTTCACTGATAGATACATAGATATACACAGACCTTTTTTCCTGAATATTCTACTTATCAAGGTAACTTTTGCTATAAACAGCGTTTTAAAATTATCACATAAAAAACTATCAAGCACTAAATTAGAAAAAAAAAAAGAATTTTGAAAGTGATAGTTAAATTTATGAAGCAATTCTGCTGCACTCAGAGGCTTGCTGCTTGGCATGCAAGCAAATTCCACAGCGCCTGTGTGTCAGGCAGGTGAAGCTCTTTGCACAGCATTAAAAGGTGGGAAAAAGGATGAAAGCACCAAAGGCTGCACAATTACAGCCATGTGCAGAACACATGTACTTTGGACTTAAGCTTGTTTGCATGACTAATAGAGATAATATTGAATGTCTTCTCTCATCTTTTTTTTTTTTTTTGGCTCAGTGCCTCTTTTGCTACCTCCAAGAGCTGTTAATTTTGTTCACTGCTGAGCAAAAGTCAAAGTCAGAGTCTAAACAGCTTGTAATGAGTTTTCAATGGCCCATCTCACTGAAATTGAGGGCAAAGGAGCAGCAGACTTAGACACTGTCAGCCCTCGGAATTTATTATTGAGGGAGCAACACGTTCAGTAGAAAATACATAGAGGAGGGGCTGAGAATTCTGGCAGTTTTGCATTAAGCCTTTAACATAGTCTGTATTACTTATGTAAATACCTTGACAACACAGATAAACACTCAAAAATCAATGCAATGCAGCTCAATTAACTGTGCAACGAGACTGGTAGCAGAGTATGTTGCAGTAACTTTATTTGGCAGCTACTTAGCGCTCAAGTTTTAAGTCCTGCTCCAGAAAAGTGATTAATACTTTGCTAAATACCTTAAAGTCAGGAGGAAACTGGGGGTTAAGGGTGCTCAGCACTGATAAGGAGTCACTGATAATTTTGTGAGTCCTTAGTGACCGTTTTTATGGGCTGCACGAGAAGGGTTCTTCGCCTCGGTGGCACAATGCCGGTGTTTGTGAGACTCTCACACTTCACCCGCTGCTGCAGGGCTCGAGAAGAAATGTTCATGGTTCTGTCCCTTCGAGTGTACATGTGGATATCTTTTACTAACCCCTGCTATGTGCTTCTTCATTTTCCTGCTTCACATTTTAATTCATCGGGGGTTTTGTTCCCTACTAACGCTCTTACAGACCATGAATCCTATTGCTCCATCATCGCTGGATCTCTGATTGAAAATTACAGCTGGAAGCTGATTTAGCTGCTCTTAGTCTTTCAGAAACAAGCAATAAAGCTACTACTAGGGCTTCCAAACCCAGAAAAGAGTTCTCAACAGACAATTTGTGTATTTGTAACTACAGTTCTTTCTCTTCCCTGGAAGCCTGCAATTGAGTTCTTGTTAGGAAGTCAGGCTTCATGGTTAGGCTGGTGAAGAACAACACTGTAAGATTTTTTAACATGCAAGAAGAAACATAGAACAGGGGATGAGATCAAAAGTACCAGTGATTTATTAATTCCTATTCTGGATGAACTAAACAGGCATTTGGGCTTTTACACATTGCAATGTCTGTTACCTCAACCCTTCCCCAATTTTGATTTTACCACAAATACTCCACGTTGCATTTACACACACTTCACACAGCTTCCTTTTGTTCTTATGTTTGTTACACACCCATAAAGAACTCTGCTTCTGTCATATTTTAATGCTACTTTTTCATGCATCACTACTTTCACAGGGAATGGGGAAAAGGCAGCAATTAAAAATGCAAGGCTTTGTTTGGCTTGATGTCGTTTGGTTTAATGCCTACAAAGAAACACCTCCAAATCACACAAACTTCTGATCCAACATCAACATTACTATGTTCCACTCTTCTAACATTACATCAAACACGTTCACTACCTTTAGTGGAAAGTTTTTACCTGTTATAAAATTTTTAGGTTTTATCTATTATAGAAATTATAGCCATGTATGTATTGAAAAAAAATACTTACACATCGATTTTGAGTAAATGGCCAAGAAAAATAGGCAAAGTGAAGTTCTTGAACTCCCAGACAAGGTATTGTCCATATTCAGAGGGAGGGAGAGACTGAAATGTCTTCTAAGAAGAAAACAATATTAGGAGGACAAGAAAACTTCACAAATGTCCTTCAACATTGCACAAAAGCACAAGGAAGAATTGCATGGAGACAGTAATAAATGGGTAGAAAATCACATGATTTAGTATAACTTCCTGGGAATATATTCAACTCCTCTGTATTCAGTACTATTGACAAGCATTATATTGAGGCAATTGAAGTTTAAATGTAAATAAATGAGAACTCTGTATCACCAGCACCAGGATTCACTACGGAGACAGTGCTACACAAGATACAGCACTCATGGATAGAATACGCAGCAGCAAACAGAGAAGTGTTGGCAAAAGGTACTCAAAAGCATAATAAGAAGGGAAGTGAAAACTTAATTGAAGGAAAAATATTTCAGGATGTTGTTAAATCTTTCTAAACGTCTCAGTCTATTTGTTCCCAATAAAACTCTCAGATTCTGAAAACAAGCATCTTTTAAGAAACCACACACTTAGCGCACTTTGAATTTTAAATTTGAATTCTTTTACCGGCAAAAATAATGCTTAACGTGTATTTGGTGCTACCAGATAAAAGGGTTTGTACAGTTTGAGAGGAATGTCACATCCATCCTCTTTTGCGTATGCATCACATAATAGCCTGTTTTATATAGGACATAAGACCTTTTCAAAAAGGGCCTTGAATGAATAATGTACTACAGCGTTGTGTGTGTCATCACGTATAATAGAAGAGTCTCTTGCACCATGTATTAGTGAGGGTAGATCTCCTCTGCAATTCTATCACCACATAAAACACCTCCCAAAATTGTCATAGTCAGGTCAGACCAAGCATTTCAATTTTTCACAGCCCCGTTTCCAGTTCCCCTTCCTCTCGCTCCAAGTGTTGTCAGTGGGCTCCGGATGCTCGTGCACACCATTTAGCAGAGAGAGCTCAGAGCAGCAAATCATTCCAGCAGTGTCTGTCCAGTGCTGCACCTTCCCAAGGACGCTAATTTGGATGGTGCACCCCACAGCAACATTTATTTCCCACCTACACTAAACCAAGGAACGAGCAAAGTGCGACATATTATTCCAGATGACTTCCAGCCTCTCAAACAGGGAAAAGGGGCACATATCCTCATATCATCACAAACCAAAGGGGGAGGCGTGGGTTTTTCTTCTTCTGCTCCAAGCCTTGATGTTTCCAGCTTTCCAGGCAGAAATTAAAACACCATTTCCACGCTGAAAACCCACGTAATTCTAGGAGCAAAAAATTTGGCCCTGCACTTCACATTTCACTGTTATGCCTATGTTGAAAAGCTCCATTTTTTCCCATGGAACAGTGAACATTTATACAATCATTAAAAGCTCATCTTGCACCATATTTTTATCCTTCTCAGTTTTAATACATTTTTATAATTGCATTGAGGATATTCTAACTCTGTTTTTAGTGCAACAATAAAATTTATGAACCATGACAAACGTATCATATCAAAGATCACCCGAAGAATAACAATGTGCACGTCAATAGAAGAAACCTCAGCTTCTGCTTCATAGGAACTTAGGACTGGGGAGGTGATAAATACTTAAAATATTATTCCTTTGTTAACTGTGAAATGGCAACAATATCTTTTTTTTTTTTCCAAGCAAAAAGAAACGTGGTGTTGTAAAAGACTTTTTTTTGCAAACATGCTGTGTTGACAACTTTAGTTTTAATGAAATTTAGAATTTTTTAAAATCTAGTTCACGTGCAGACTTTACTGATTTCACCGTTGTGCTTTTTGTATAATAAATGAGATATCTAATTACCTTACAGCTCTTGCTGCACAAGGCCTATTTCCAAACCTATTTCCAATATTCCTATTTTTACCTGTGCAAATTTCTACACACCCCCCCACGCCTTCAGCACAGCTGCTGACAGCCTCCTGCATTAGCCTGTTAGAGATAATATTCTCAGAAAGTAAATGGTTTTCAATTAGAAAGCCCTTACAACCAAATCTCGTTCTCACATCATATTATTGATTATAAACTCATTTAAACATGCAGTAACTAAAACACAAGCATGAAAACTTAAAATTTACTAAATCCTAGTGGGTTTAAACCAAATATTTCCTAATTAAACACACTATGTATTTGAGATTGTGTGTCTATTTTCAGAGTTTCCTTGGTGTTTCACAATACAACATCACATTTTTAAATAAATCATGAAAATGAGGAGGCAGGGAAAATCTATTTCAATACTTAAAGTTCCCAGGTTATTCTGTCTCCCTAACATATCAATTTGTTTTCTCTGGATAAGAAAAAAAGAAATAAAGAAAAAAAATACCCTGGGTAAGGTTCATGCAAAAGTACGGATAATCTATCCAATTTTTTAAACAGTTATTGTGACAAAACGGATTGAAAAGGTATTGTAGACACAAGAATACATAAATGAAATGCATCCCACTGGAAAAGCTTTTTTTGCTCACATTGTCATTTACAGCTTCTGAATTAATAGACCAAGAAAGGCACCACAGGCACCAACAAAATGCAGTAAAACCATTGGCAGCCAGTGGTGTCTCAAAGTTTAATTCCCCTGGGGAGAAAAGGACACTGCCTAATCTGTATTCAGTCCTGACATTGTCCACATCTGATATGGAACATTAGCTACTAACTCTCTCAATAGACTAGTGTCCTTCAGTTTATATTACTTTATGTTAATAGTAGAAAAATTACACACAACATCATTTATCATTGTTATACTGTACTATACAAGCCATAGCTTATTTTAATATATTTATTTACCTTTAAGAGGAACAGAAATTTAAATATATATCTCTCAATCTATATAAATTTAAAGATAAGCTTATAGTGCCAGATTCAGTGCAGAGCTGCTGAAGGGATATCCCCCTTAAAAATGTGTTTTAATTGTACAAATAATCTCATGAGTGATCACACTGCTGTAATATGAAGAAAGCACTTTCTTTGTGCTGTAAATCTTACAGAACCTGTACATAACATTGCATCTTAATCATAACTTATTTTTTGATTTTTTTTTTTCAGTTCCATCACAGGCAGCAGCTCTGCAGCTCTGTCTTCACATCCTCCTCCTCCCTCAGCTAACTGCCCTTACATTATTTACCTACAGCTCAGGTAGGCAAGCTCAGTCCCCTTTAAAGAGAAAAAAAAATGCAGTTCATGAATCAACAAAGAAGTAGGATTTGATTTTTTTATGGATCGCAATCTACATCTCAGTACATCTAAATTTCAATTAGTCTGTTTAAAAACACTCCTGCAGTCAGTGATGTGTGCTGTTTGCCTGGGCTATCCAGAAAAGAAAAAAAAGACAGCAATGATGAAGAAGAGAGAGAGACAGAAATCTATACTCTATTAAATGTATATTACTTTACCTTTAGATTTTAAAATCTAAGAAGTCAAATTAATGATGGATCTGTTTTTCAGAAAAGGTAGCTACCTACAATCATCCAATCACACTGAATTCCAGGTAATAATTTCTACATAAAATTCAGGATTTTTTATCTGCTAATGGGGACTGGTTTTATTTCATTTCATACAGAAATGTTAAAGGTTCAAGCAATGGAAAATGTAACGCATAGCCACAAACACATTTTTTTCCAAGAGGTAGTACCCTTCCTATTATAAAAATCCATCCTATTTTCAAGTTGAATTTGTGCAACTTTGGATCTTATTCTACCCAAGTTCCTCCATCAAGCTTCAGTGCTGTAGAATAACTCATCAAAGTCTGAGTGGTTTTAGAACAATTACTCCAGATTAAAAGGAAATGAAGTAGAATGACTGACAACAGGAGAATATCATTGGATGGTGGGCACCCTCTGATTTTACTACTTACCAATATTTTTTTAGCTAAACCGCACCAAAAACAAGTAGAAAACCAACCAAACCCTACTACATGGGATCCTTCAGAACACCATAGCCTGTCTCTGCAAATATTCACTGAGACATTTTCTCAGGTCAAGTTTTTCAGACATCTTTACTGAGTGAGAATACTCCAACATTTCCCAGGTACAAATTGAGTTCAGACTCTGACATCCTGTTGAATATTGCAGCATTTGTCAAGAAATCACGAGCACAGCTTCCTTGTGGCAAGGAGAGCAGGTTACGAATGCACCTCTCATGCCATAAAGCAAAAGGAGGATCAGATCCTTAAACAGTCAGAATTTCCATTTCACAGCACTTTTTCCCAAGCAAGAACAGAGTGATAAATTCAATATTTGACCTTAGAATTTGTAGGGCAGCAACAAAAGGATATATTCCATCCAACAATATCTTAAATCTATTTTAAAGTGAAGTGTTCATGCTTAGGATTGTTTCGAAAGTTTTTTTCTGTTACAAAACAACTGAAGTTGTAACTTAAGTGACCAAGTGTGATTGTACAATGTCTGTTCAATGAAAAAACAAAAAATTAAACGTGACAATTAAAGATGAGAGTTTGAACACAAATGTTATCACTAACTTAGAGTCACAAACACAATCAACTTCCCGTTGGAAGTGTTCATTTATTATTTGTATTAAAGCATTAAAATGGGGAGGGGGGAGGGAAAAGCAAACTATTAAGATAAAAGACATTAAAAACTAGATGAAAGAGGGTGAGGAAGAATTGGTCAGTTTATCCAGGCAGACAGACAGACTGGTAGATGGAGGTTCCTGCTGGCTCGTTCATTAAGGTCATCTCCTGACCCCCGTGCCACTGAGGAAAAGGCAACAGCTGTTTCCAGTATCAGTGGTAAGAATGATGGAAGTGAATTAATCCACAGATGGAGACCAGCACCTGAAGGGACCAGTCTGGTGAGCAACAACAGCCTTTGCCTGAGAAAAACACTTAAATGTTACCATATGGAGCGCTAACAGGAGACAGAGGGGAATGAAAAGCTCTGCACGTCGTGTTATTGCCACAAAGGCTTAAGGATCGTATTATTGATAAGGATAACAAAAAGACTGCCTGCCTAGGCATCCCTGATTTACAATTCATAAGCTATCAAATTAGTTAAGATGCCTTAATTAAGAGAAACTAGGTGATTAAATTACTGAACTGAAAGATTCCACCCAAATAAAAGTGTAAAATAAGATTGCGAGAGAACAAAACTCGGAGATGCAAAAGCCCCATTAAAATCTGAATCAATTCCTCCTGATGACATGTTTTTCTGACTGAAGATGCATCAGCTGTTAAGCCAATATGACACTTCATGTTAGTCAAAAGGCTGAAAAGCTGCAATCATGTTTTATTAAAATAACTACACACGCTGGGCTGGGCTGAGGGAGAGTACCAGGATGCCAGAAAACAAGAACAATTAATTTAATATCTCTGAACTCTTACACGTAGCATTTCAAACACCAGAATGTAACTGTCCATCTTTATTTGGATGTATTTTCTACACGTGGCCTCTGGGTCTTGGGGGAATAACAGACTGCAAGAAACAGAGCTGCACTATCAGAAACGCTGAAAAAATAAAGCTCAAATATATCGACAGAGCTGGAGAACTGGACAGCAAATATTTGGAGGTCACTGGCCAGTTTCATGTCTCCCTCATGAAGCATAAAACCCACTAAAATAAGGAAAACAAATGCTTGTGGTTAGCGAGCCTGTGCTCTGCAGCCCCGAGGGCTGCGTGCAGCTGGTGTTGCACCAGGCCAGAGCAGAAACCACCTCTGCCCCCCAAAATTGCCACCCAACCGGGGCAGAATTTGACAGACAATTTTCACTCTCCCAGCTGACAGCAGGTTTCCTCTCTCTGGACATTTTGCCACAGCCAGAAATTCAGGATTAGATCAAATGAGCAGGTATGGCCACCCGCTTCCGAGAACAGGTATTTGTGCCAGGGCCACACTACTCCTTCCTCACCCTCTTCCATCCAGTTTTATTCAGCATAAGCAATTCCAAGCCCGTAACAAGTGTGTTCTTGTTGCAGAACGAATCAGAGGTTTTCCTGGATTTTTGCTCCCTGAAGTGTGCCCCCAGGGTGTCAGCTCTGGGATCATCAGATTAAGAAGTAAGTGTGTGTACACTTCTAAGGCTTTTTTTTAGTGTTTACATTAAAACCCACATTTTAAAGTAGTTTTAGAACTAAGATGTCAATAGAGCTCTAAACTGAGACTCAGAGAAGATTTCAGCCCATTCAAGCAGCCTTCAATGAGGAGGAAGGTTTACCTACTTTAAACATACTTTTACATTTCAATAGGTTAAAAAAGCTTCACTGCAAAATGAAATTTTGCAGGTCATTTACTGATTATGATTAAATCACCTTCATTTATTACCATACGGAAAATAAGCCACTGTACTCAACATGGGAGGTAATCTTAACTGCTTAGCAATTTATTCAAATACTCAGAAGTGAAAATCATTTCTGGGCTGTTCATTCATTAATAAGGGCAGATGGATGGCAGTTTGAGATATTATTTAAATATCTTTGAAATATAATTCCTAGTTTATACAGGTCAAGGAGGTTTCCCTGTTTACATATTCAAACCTGTGCAATATGAAGAAAGATATATTTCAAGATGTGATTGTGTGAGGAGATTCGGCTTCTGGGCTAAAATACACATAATACACAGAATTAAATTAAAACACAGAGATACACAGAATTTTTCCTGCCCTACATTCTTCATATTGCAGGCTCCATTAACAGTGAACTTATAAAGTCAAGGCAGCAGAGCACAGCTGTTCTACAATGCCAAGCACATATCAGGAATATGACACTGTCTTTTCCAAGAAGCACCTTTTATAATTATTTCCAAGAGTTGTCTAAGAGTTCACCAGTCCCAACTGGGAAACAAAGCCTTTCCCACCCTCTTCCATGTGGATTCCACAACAGGTGCTTGAGTGAAGGGATTTGGGTGCTGCAAAGTATTTTTACAAAGTATTTTGCCCTTGTAGAAGGTGCCAATTTGTGTAACTGTGTTGTAATGAAAAGGAAAATGCTTTCATAATTTCAGAGCGTTTTCTCGATTGGATGGGGGCAGGGAGGCAATGTTTAAGTACATCAACTATGTCTCTTTAATTAGGTCATTAATCAGCATCTATGAAAGCTGTTGAGACGCATTTTTTCACGCCCATACACTTAAACTTTAGACTAAAACATCTTCTCAGCTCTGAAACCAGTAAAATACTTTTACCAATCCTACCAGAAAAATAATCTGCATATCTACCTATCACTGAAATTCTTCCATGCCCAGTCTTTCCTCAGTGCAGTAGCTGTTCACCCCCAACCTTGGCCTGCTGGAGTCCAAGAATAACCCATAGAGCTCCTTCCCCATGCCCCAAGGGGAAGCTCCGCTCTCATCTGTAATGATGTAAATCCCAAGAATCTTATTTACATCAGTGGAGTCACCCAGAGGTCACAGCAAACTATTTAGCTTCCTTTGCTCCATCCTTTTGCTTTATCCATTACTTACATCTTTAAAAAAGCCACATCAGGCACTGTAAACTCAAGTGTTTGCAGCAGAACTCAGGTTCCAAAATGATTTGCAGTTTGAAATGGGGCTTTAGAAGAATTCTGCACAAAACCTATATTGGATCACTGAAAATAAAATGCCTTCTCACCAGATTATGAGACTGAAAGGGGGCATTCAATTTTCTAAACTTGAGCTATATAACACAGATCACTGAATTTTATCCAGTTTGTTCTGTATCCAGTGCGAGCACTCACATGTGACTAAGGCATCTTTTCCAGAAACAGCTAGTCTTGAAAGATTCATAATTATCCCTTTTTACAATACTATTGCTGCTGTATATTGCTCTAAACTAATGGGAACAGAGAACTGGAAACTAAATTCAGCTGCAAATGCCACGAAACTTCACACAGTTCAGAACTCCAAGAACTTGCTTTCTGCTCTGTAACAAGGACAGCGTGTGTGAACACCCCAGACAAAGAGTGCAGCAGACAAAGAAACCCCCCTTTGATGACATCGAGCACTCGGGTGTTCATTTCAAAGGCTTGGAAATGATTTTTAGACATTGTTGGGACTTGTCTGGGGGATGTCTCCTTACAGTGCATCTGGAAAACAAGATTCTGGATTGGGGGGATTGGAATGAGGAGCTACTGGCTAAATTGAGGGAGTCTTACCCATCTATTCTTCTACATAATCCAGAGGCTGTAACTCCTCCTAGCACAGGAGGGGATTGCACATCCCTTCCCCAGCAGGCTGATACATGGGAACCCCAGCTCTCAGCACTACACTCCAACAAACAGGGAAGATCATCAAATATTACTTAGGCAGAAATTGAATGAGTAATTGGGCATCTTAGCATTCCTGGAACTCCTTGTAGGAGGTGGTAGGGTTATTGAGAAGCAAAAGGAAACATGGCTTAAGAAAGGAAAGCAGAGTGAAATTAAAATGTTTGACGAAGAATTATATTGGCAAAAATTGAATAAAATAACAGCTTTCTAACTAGTCCTTTTTCAGCCTGAACTATCTCCCCACCAGAACACAAATATTTTCATGGTACCCATCTTATCAATAATTATTTGTCCTGGTGAATTGTGAATATGCATCTTCCAAAGGATTTCTGAAGAGGAAAAAAAAAATCAGCTTTCCTAAGACAGAAGAGAGCAGAAAACTAAGTTAATAAATCATTCTGCCTCAGATCTCTGGAAGATGTGTTAGTGATGACGTTTCACACTTTTGGTAATTTTATAGGTATTGGCTTAACTTATCTATCGTCTGGCACCAAATTTCAACTAGCATTTGAAATTATTCAACCTGTCTACTTAAGTGTGGACGTTTGTCCCTTTTTCTTTCAAAGCAGAGTTTTCCTTCTGGAGACATGTATTGAACAGCTCTTGCCTGACCTATGGATTAATCAGAATTTAAATATTGTATTATTTCAACAGGCACTTCTAATATCTGTGTTTCCTGCCATGAAATGTAATTAGGGAAAATTAATTTACCAGGGGACCTCTGAAGCTTTACCTTCTTCCCCAGTGCCATTTGCACTGGGCGACATTCAGATGTAATTCCTTCTATTCCAAGTGTATCAGGGCTGTCCTCCCCTAGACTGCCTCGGAGCAGAAAATGTCACCCACTATTTGGAAGGTTCACAAATGTGACATTTTCCCAGTAAAACTGAACTGTAGCAGTCAGCTCAATAGGTTTATCATTGTTAATGAAAACAATTGGAAATACACTGAACATCTTGTTTCGTGACTTAAATCAGTCTGTAACTATATTAGAGATGCAAGCCAGTGCTCCAGGACAGATTATCTCCCCGTGAGTCTCTGATGGAGCTCTGCTGTTTGTAAATGCAGCTGGTGCTCGGGGTTGTCAGGTAGGATAATAAACGAGGTACACCTCAGTTCACATCCCTTGCATCGGTTTTCATGTTATGTTCTTAACCTGTATCATCCTTTCTTTTTCAACATTGATTTTGATCTGGAGGGCACACAAAAAACATTCAGCTGCAGTGCAATGTTTTTATATGCAACTTCAAAAAGTGGTTTTTTGCAGCCTGCATTCGGAACGGGCTGCAGGCCACCCTTTGAAAATTCATTATTCAGGTTATCTGGAGACAGAAACAAGAAACACGTCGGATCATCTGCGTGGTGAAAGCAGCCCATCTCTTACAATTGAGTTTTGAGGATTTTCCCTGCGCAACAAAGGCCAGAGCACAGGGATGAGTTAGAGAAGTGTGTTCTATTTAACTCAACGGTGTCAGGCATATAACGTGCCCTTTATATCTATAGTTTATTTTAACACATATCAAGGAGACAGAAAATTAGTGATCAATGTAGAAGGGAGCATGAGGTTTCATTATAAATTAATGTATGAAGACTCGGATTTCAATGATGAAACGAACATGAATCTTAAAAATTGTCTGTCTTTATGAAACAGATGAAAATTATTACAGTATATAACTTTTTGGTGACATTTTACTGCAAAGGGCATATTGTTACAAAATTTAGCAATGATGTAGCTAACAGAAATACTGCAGGGATAGATAAGATTATTTATGTAACATGATAAAACATGAAACATGGATGTATTTGACTCATCGGGTTGCAGAATGGGAAAAATACTTTGCCCTGCTCATAAGTGAACCCTCCGGTTAAATCAAGGAGCAGCACAGATGGGACTTACTGGGAGCCAAGACTGCACAGGAATAGTCAAATCCAGTCCATTCAGTTGTGTTCTGGAGCACAAAAAGGTTAATGGAAAGAAAAAAGGAAAAAGAAGGAGAAAATACGAGAAAGGTGTAGAGAACCTCACTTGGGTATCCACTTTGGTGGTGGGGTTTTTTCCAAAACCAAACTATCCCTGCAGCGACATGAAGATGCACTGATACTCGGATTAAAAAATCACCTACTGAAAATGAAACTGAGTAAAAAACATCTGTAAGTAGAGAAACTTCAACACAGAACTGGTGGAAGGTTGCTGCAAAGTAATTCTGCTCCCCAAGATGGAGCTGGAGAAACTCAGTCCCAGAAGGGGCCCTGGCTTAACATTACTGGAGGCCTGGAATTAAATTCAGATTCTGGAATATTTCTACGATGGAAACATCACATACACTGATTGACTTACAGACAGACATGATTGACTCATAGGAAATAATCACTAGAACACAGAAAGCTCAGAGTTAACAGAAAAAAAAACTTGTCATAAAAATACAATCTTTATCAGCTCAATTAAATCTTGGCTATACAATCTTTTTTAAAAAAAATAAATCCCACACATCAAAATCAGACTGACTTATATGCGTAAAATTTGGGCAAACTCAACTGGACACATTTCTCTAACACAAATGTGATGGAGAAAATAGATTTTCACATAAAACTAAGGTCAAAATTAGGTTTATCTTGGAACTAAAACTTCAGTCTTACCTAAGAAAATATTTTCCCACATGTAAGTTTTCAACACTATTCTCCCTAGAATTGCATAACTGAGTTCAGATCAAAATTACTTGCTATCCTTAATTAATTGAACCTATATTCCATCTTCGTCTTGTTTCTCTTCCCTTGTCCTTCCCTCCTGCCTTGCCAGGATAAACCATTCTGTTACATTTGCAAGCTCCAACTCAACTCATACCACTGTGATTTCCTTTAAACAAACAAAAAGACAGTAAAGGAAAGAAAAACAGAGAGAAACACCTGCAAACTATTATAAATTCTGAACCCACCCACACAGCCTGTAAGTTATAAGTAAATGAAAGTAAGAAGATTCAAAGAGAGAAACAAAGTGGGTTTTGGGGTTTTTTTTTCTATAAGTACTGGCAAACAGATGATACTAAAACCTTTAAGAAATTATTTTTACACTTTTTGGTTGTGCACAAACAACAATTTCTATTTCCCTCTTGGACTGGGGATGGTTCAGTGCCATCCCTTTTACCTGAGATGTTCATAATGGCCTAAACCTTGGCTGGATGAAGGTACCTGAGCTCAGGACTGTGCCAACCACATTCCCCAGCAAAGAGGCTTGGGATTTATGATTTTCCTGGATGGCCAATTTTATCACACTGATATTTGTGTTGTTTATCAGACCAAAGAGTTTCTCACTTCTTTTATACAACTGAGAAAAACTGGTCAAACAGTGCAGGCAATTCCATTTTTCTTAAACATGAGACACTTTTGATTTGTTTTGTAATAAATTATTATTCATGACAACATCTGAAAAATTCATTTTGGAGAAAACAGAAAACAAAAGTTATAAGCTCTATTCTATACAAATACCTCACAAAGATCTTCTACAAGCTTCCATTAAAACTGATTTTGTTAGGAGCAGGAATTAACATTGCTCAGCTACAAACTATATTCTAATGGTTAACCAGAAGTCAAAAACACCAGAGGTGGTATCATGGCTCTCTTTCACCCAGAAGAATTTTGCTCTGGACATGGTAAGCCAGGTTTTCACCCAGTGAATACGTAAAGCATTGAAAGTAATCTAAATTATTTTTCCCTGGAAATAGACATAAAGTATAATAAATTCAGTTTAGTACATTAAGATTTACTATTTCATTTTTACAACTGATCTATCAGCATTCTGTAAAGCTGAGCATCTCACTAAGATGTCAGTGTAAAAAAAATGTACCTGAGTATTAAAACACTTATCACTGTAACTGAACACAACCCAAGTAAATGAATTAACTCCACTGCCACAGAACATACTGGAAGAAGTTCAAAATTAGAAAACACAGGGTAATTTTTCTTCACATATCTGCCTCACTGTTTAGCTGGATAAAATTTAAAATAGCTGTGCTTTCACTTATTATATGTAATAATAAAGGCACAGTAGAAATACTATAAAGGTAAGGGGATGGTGCAACATTTGCCTTAATGTAAAATAAACAAAGGAGGCACTTACGAAATATGAATGCCAAGAATTACAGAGTCTGAGCCCAGCCACAGACAAAAAGTATATTGAAAAATATACTGAAAGTATACAAAAGTACACTGAAATATCCATTTAAAAAAAAAATCTAAAGAGTGTTGTGAACAGAAGAGCCATCCTTTAAGTTTTTTCCTCTGAGCTTTCAGCAGGTCAGTAGATAGATAGATAGACAGACAGACAGACAGAAAGAAAGACAGAGAGATGTTACTTTGCATATAAAGTTTTCAGCCTAAGAGCATTCTGAATTAGGACCATGCAATGTAACTTAGAGCAATAAGTAAGCCAAAATCATATGGCTTAATATGTATTACAACCAATATTGTTGAGTGTTTACTACTGTTATTTAACTTTATTACTTTCTTCTCTTTGTGCATTTGTTTTCTACTAAAGCATTCATTTATCCATCAATTCTTTTATTTCTTTATTTACTCAGCAGTGCTATCTGAGAAGTCAGTCCTCTCTGCACTTGGATGGGAAGAATCTGTGAAGCCACGGATTTATATTAAAACATCAAAGTTCATTGCATGAGTTCACCACCTGCCTCTTGCATCTTAAATTAACTACTGACTCAGACATAAATCACTACAAGTTTCTAAAGTTTCCAAATTATTGTCTAAAAAATAAATTTAAAATCCAAACTGTAAGCAAAGCAGCAGCTCAGGGGAAGAGCTGTGACTTTTTTGCTTTGTTTTGTCGCAGAAGGACATCGCTCTTTGGGACCCTAGCTTTCCCAAAGTATATGGGCTGTTAAAACCCACCATACACAGAGCAGCAAAGTTTATGAGGTCAAAAAATGTTCACCTGCCACAAACCACAAAGACAGGATCAGGGAAAAAAAGACTTTTCACAAAGACCACAAGTTTGACCAAGACAGAACGAGCCCTGGCAGGGAGGGACGCGCTGGCTGTCTGCAAGTCCAAAGGTGCTGCTCAAGTAAACACAACAAATACTCCAAACAAAACTCCACTAAACTATTCGGGAAGAGGAAGCAAGGAAGCTCAGGCAGATTACTGAAAAACAGTCAATCAGAGCTATTGCAGGTTGCAGTGCTTTTCTTTAAAGAGTTCTTAAGATTTCCTGACCTAGAGTACTAATGGTCTACTAAAATCTGATTAGGAGAAATATAAACACTATAACATTATGATGACCAAAAAAAAGTACTAACAGCAAGTCCAGATAACAACTCACATGCAATTTCCATTGTATGCATGTATTTATGAGGTGGTTATACACACTGTGTGCACACCAGCAATAACGAAGCCTGTGCTTCAAATGCTCTGTAGCAGCACACTTTGTGCAACAGCACATGTAAAATAACATTTTCACTTATTCTGTGAACCACTTATATTATCTACCTGCAACCAGACATTTACTGTACTAATGCAGCACCGCTTGCTTAAAACAAATATGTGCACATCATATGTGCATGTGTTGTACATATGTGTTTACGTGTACAGACAGCATATATCCGTGTATACAGACACATATACACATACAAATAAATTTTATAAGAAAGTGAATAAAAAATAAGGTTTTCTACAACTTTGTTAAAAGACTATTTTTAGCCTCTATGACTTATTGAGTGTAGGGAAGCTCAATTCCATGGTTGTAGGATTTTCTACCATCCTACTCTCCTGTCTTTGTATCACCTCCCCTCACTGAAAACATTTTCTACTAGGCTGATGCCTGTGTTTACACGTACAAATTTCATGTGTATGTATCCATGTGTATCCACAACCTTAAAAAAACAGTACCTGAAAGAAAGTCCTTGAAAGCTGCAAGCTTTCCATTTTCACTTTGTTTGAAGCCTGTGTTTCTTTGGATAGTTTACTTATTTATTCTGATGCATTTCAGGAAATACTTGTCCAGGCTATTAACCCCAGAGCCATCCCAGCCAGGACAAATTCTGTTTGCTTCGTGACTCTTTATTTGTGAAATATGATCTGCTTTTAATGTAAAAGATACCACAAGAGATGTTACCAGGGCCTGAGGTCTCTTGCAGAGAGCAATCTGACTGCGGTGTTTGACCCAGGACTTCTACAAGGCTCACGCCACCTCCCTGACCTGTGCTGCTGCCGGGGACCCAAGCAGTTCTGCCTGTGCCTCCATGGAATAAATCTGCAATGGTGATTATTCCACGCTCGAGCCACCTGTCCTAATGAATAACACTTCCTGTGTAGCCGTTCCCAGATATTGGAGTTGGCTACTCAAGCTTGAAAGACAAGTGGAGAAATTAATAACTGGTGCACGAGCTCCTTAAATGGCACAGGGGCAAAAGAGGGAAAGAGGAATTCACTGCTGTGGTTTTCCTACAGCCCTGGAAAGGGATTTGTGAGTATCAGAAGCCCTGCATCAGCACGAACCTGAGCAGACACACAGGTGAGCAGTACCACAACTGCATTTTGGCTTAAATTATGAGTCATTGAAATCATTGAAATCATTGAAATCACTGAACACTGATTATAATTTTACTTCAAATTTCTGAAATAGAGAGAGGCAGAGACTTAAAAACTGATGAGAGCAAAGTTACATGGGTTGTTTAGAAGCTGAAGGAAACAACTAACTGTCCCCCCACCCTGATCCAATACAACACCAGCACCACACTTTCTCAATCATTATTTTTAAAACCAGAAATTTTCCAGTACACGTGTTTGTATATTTCTTAGCTTTTTGAGTTAGCACTGTTTATGAAAGAACACCGGTGAATACACACTAAATGCCTTTGCCAGTCATTTCCATCAACAGATCCTTCTGAGCCAAACAAACTGATGGTTTGGGAGCTTTTGCTACTTTTTTGCCAAACAGCACTGGACTGATTTGTTGAATTCTGTAACACAAACATGCTTAATAGCAAACAATGTCAAAGAAACACACATTTCAACAGCCTCTGGAAACTTCAAAATGTGCTTTTCCTGTGTTTGAAGTTGAAACAAGCAAGCAATACTGTTGTCTTCTTAATTTGTTGATTTTGGTTTTCGTCCAGACTTGCAAAGACCAATCCAGTGACATGCAGAAAAACAGAATTCATTTGTTCAGCAACTTACCCAGCCAACTAACTCCGTGTTATACACAAAGATAAATCTGTTAATGCTATTGTATACTGAAGATGCTTCTCTATTGTATTTATCTGCTGTGTCACTGAAAGTTATCTGCATGGAGACTTAATAACACCCTTAAATGAAATTCAAATGGACGTTAAGCATACATATAATGTATTCTTATACCCAGTGTATGTGTGTTTCGATTTTTTAATTCAAAGTGACTGATTGCTGATGAAATTGAGTTAGCTGGTAGCTTTGTAGAGGTAATATCAGTCACTCTGCAAATTATTCCATCAAAGAAAAAGACAGAAGTACAGACACTTCGTTTACACAGGGCTCTCCTCACCACCAGAGCTGGCTTGCCCATCTCATCTCTCCTGCTCAAGTACTTGGAAAACAAAAAGCATCTGCTCCCTAGTTTTAGCTGGATAGTTGAAGACGGGGCAGGATAAAACTGTGTGTTTATTTTTCAACCCTGCTTATAATGATAGACCCTGTCTTTAAGTGCTTCCATTCTCAGAATTTATTATAACCAGAGACCAGTGCCTGCAATCTTCTGAGCACCTCCAGCTACTTCATTTTATACAAATGTGATACCACTGACATAATACAAAAACTACTGACCCATTCTATTTCAGAAAACACTGCTGCACTCATGGCCTCACCTCCCAGCTCTGTTCTCCCACCACTACGACAGTTCAAAATTATGTCAAATGTCACTTGATTTTGCCGCTCTCCCTGAGCAGCTCTCTGCCAAATTTAAACTCCTGCAGGTATTGCTACAGAAAAAAAACCCACAAAATTATTCACTGTATACAACTGTTTTTCTGTTCCAATGTCCTGCAGATCCACTCAAACCAGTGAAGCTTCTCCAATTTACGTGGCTGAGAATTAAGCACACTCCCTTCAGGAACCAACACTCCCTGTCAGAGCAGGGCAGCTGAGCAGTCACTGCTTTTGAACCTTACACAGCTGTGTTCTGTACTGCCACAGAACCCCAAACATCACCACTGCTACACAATTTCTATTTGTTTCTTTGTTATTGTTGTCTTGGGCTGTGGAAGGAGCTTTTCTAAAGGCCCTGTTGTGATGGACATATCACACCAAGAGCAACAATTCTGCTGCTGTAGTCTATGAGCAGATTAACTTGCTTTGCTTCTTCCTTTCTCATTCCTTTTTCATGTTTTTGATTTACTGAAAAACTGTTTAAGGGAGAAAAGACAAGGATCTGCCCCAAAATCCCAACTGTGGGAATGTTTGCTTTTTTTGGCAGCACTAATATTTATCCCATACTTACTAGGAATTCTCCCCTGTGCTAAAAATGTCGGTCTTACAGCTCAAAGATCTAAACATGAAGCATTTTATCAGTATTCTGTTTTTGTCCCCTCTCTATGCAACTTCAGAGCAGTTAGGAAAAAGAAAACACTAAAACAAAAATCACCGTCTTTGAGTGTCTGTGAAAATTTATGTACTAAAAAGCAGCTGTAAAATTTTTAATGTTTAAATTAATGGTTTATGTTTACAATAAAAATTCTCCAGCCATGAAGGGCTTTTAAAAGCTACATGCTAAATACAAGCAAAACCAAAGCAAACAATAACACTCCCATGAAGCCCAGCTTCAACACACAAAATGGCAAATAAGACTTTTGTGCAGGCTCCCTAAGTTTCCCTGTCTTGTTCTAAAAAAAAAAAAAAAAATAAAAATCCTTTAGCAATGTCAAAGCCACAAAAAAGAGCTGGTTAGAATGTGAAGGCAAAAACCTTGTAATTCCTTAATAATAGGTTTTTCTGCAATTCTGAATGTATTTGCGATGGTCTGGTTTACCTTTTTTACTTGAATTGTGTTATAAATAAAACAGCTTCTCTCCTCCCCGTCTTCTGCCAGCTGTAAGCACTCTGTCCTCCAATAAAGGTTGAAACAAATGAATAGGTTTAAAAGAGACCATTATGCACTTGCTAGTGCAGAGTGAGGAGATGAAATGTTGCCAAATCATTCTCCTTTTAAAATCAATAAGAATTCTTGTTGTTGGATTCAATAGGAGTATAATTAGGTTCTAAACTCACACACTCTCTTGACAATGTGGGTTTCTTTGCCTCTTTCATTCCTGTTTCCCTCTCAGATATGGAGAAGTCTCGCTGTTCCAAAGCGCTCTCAGTTTGAGCAGCATTTTAGCCATTTCTCCCCTGAAATACTCGTGACACGGCCTGGAGAAGGCAGAGTGAGCACAGATAACCACAGTCACCTACCCTGAAATTCAGCTGTAAGTTACCAGCAGAGACAGCACAGCCCATCACCCAGCAGACATTTAAAGCCTGGATCTCCTATGTTCCCAGTCCACCCTCACACCTCCCCAGTGACCAGGTCAGAGCAACCCCACACACTGAGCCACCTTTCCATTTGCAGCCCAGTTTTGTTTTGCAGGTCCCGCTGCAGGGAGGCTGACTAAGCCCAAATATATTTAGGTTGAATCAGATGTAAATCTGTCCCACAACTCGAAA
This sequence comes from Mohoua ochrocephala, assembly GCA_013398855.1. Taxonomy (NCBI): domain Eukaryota; kingdom Metazoa; phylum Chordata; class Aves; order Passeriformes; family Acanthizidae; genus Mohoua; species Mohoua ochrocephala. Next base: position 117,799 of record VZTA01028407.1, on the reverse strand, counting down.
TTATTTTCAAAACCCCCGTCAGAGTAATTCCACAAGGACGATATAAATAACTTCCCTTTGTGAGGTTCACACAAGGAGGACCCAGCATTTACCATATCTGAATGCTGGACTCCAAATCAGCCGCTGTGAAGTCTTGAGTCCACTCCCAGCAATCCCTCAATCAAAGTTATATATGACTTTATATACTTGCTTTTATAAACAGTGCACTGAACAACAACAAAAATATATAAAGCCACATCATCCCCCAAAGTCTGAGGATTCAGAGTCATCTTTTTCAATCTTTTCTACCATGCACAGATCCTATGCAAATAGTTTGTCTTTAACACAGTGCTACCTTCATAAATTAATTTGTCGGTCTTTACTTTGTTCCAAAGAGAAGGGATGCAAGAGCAGTCTTTTAACTGTTTCTTGGTTAGAGGCAGTTGAAAAAAATACTTCACAGCATTTAAAATACTGAATATCCTTTTTTCTATTCTCTAGAAACAGGGAAAGCAAACCACCAAAATCAAGTCCTCGTTTTCTCTCTTATTTGTTTGCAGTAGAAAATTTTTCTCATATCAGCTATATTTTTTAAATACGCATAACTCAAAAAAATTAAAGACTGTCAGAGAGTATAAAGAATAACATACAAGCTTCAAAGTCCATTTGGATAAGTGAATTAAAATTTACTGCAGGTGATAGGAGTGGTTTCACTCTCTCATAGTCTAAGTCAGTTGTTCCACTCAACACAACCAAAGGTGACCCTAGAAAAGGCCAATCCTGTCTGGTTCGTACCTTGCAGGAATAATGGGCAGAGTTGAAGCTTCCAGCTTCAAGTATTTCCAATACTTGTTGATGCTGTAAAACTCAGGAGTTGAATGAGGACATCACTTTCCATTCTGATAAAACAGTTACCAGAACTTCACGCACCGAGACCTGACGTTCTTAAGGTTCCTCTCTTCAAGGATGAGGGAAAGTTTTTAAAAATGTGTATGTGCTTATAAAATGTATAAATGCACACAGAGATAGGTGAACATTTCAACAGGTTTCTGCAGAGAACTTATCAAACTCTTGACAGAAGAAGAAGATCTTGAAAGAGGGTTTCTGAGAACTCTTTATAGAAAAACCATACAGAAATTTTGCCCAAATCCATCCCAGTGGAGATGGGTCTGGAGAATGTCCAGGTCCTAAACATGGTTTTTCCAGAAGAGATCTCATACCTGTTTAGAAAGTGAGGCAGGACTTCTGCAGTGAACATGTCTAAGGACATGTCTTTAGATTACTTCCAAGATGCTCTTCACATATGTAGCACAATCACCTCAAGATTTGCATGACTAGATTTTCTGAGACTCTCTGTGCTCAGCTCTTCCTTCAGCCTTTGTGTATCCACAATTAATTTGTTCATAATCACAATTAATCATTTTTCAAACATGCCAAATATATACACTGCTCTTCATTAGATGATCTATTCCTACTTCATTAGATGAGATATTCCGAAGAATATTTGCTGAAAACAGGTGAGGACTTCAGACATTTTATTAGTTCACGTTAGGGCTGTGACACGCAAGCCAATTACCTTGCATGTCAGAGAAATGAAGATACTTGGTTTTAAAGTAAACCAAGGGGAAAAAATTTCTTAGATTTTCTTTTCGTTTTCCCCAAGTTTGGAACCCTTCACGCAAGTTTCTTCTACAGTTTGTAGAAGCTTCTACTTGTGCTGAATGCAATTTGACAGAAACAGGATCCATGGACTGAGAGCAGCAGGAACAGAATCGCAGTGAGCATTCCCAAACACCACGTTACTGGGGACGAAGGAGCAGCAGCCCTTTTGTGCCCAGCGAGGGTACAAAGCTAAGGGTAGTAAAAAGATATAAGAAGCAGTGACATTTTAAAAGAAACTATTCCTCTATGGCCTTGTCCATGGCCATAACTCTGGAAAAGAGCTCCTTGTCTAACGCGCCCTCCAGGATTAAGAAGGCAGAGATATCATGCTATATATTAAAATTAGTATTTCTTGGCCTTGAATAGTTTCAGATCGGGCTCCTCATGTCCTGGACATGATTCAAATAAGCAACTTCTCCACTGGGTAATTTAACCTGCTCATGTGCCTGGTAGCTAAGATTTACTACCTCATCATTTCAGTTAAAATTTACAAAATTAGGTTTGGACAGAGGAGGGAGCACCAAGAGCAGTTGCAGCACCACTGTATCATAATGGGGATGTGAAACGAATTTGAATAGAGTAATTCCTAACTACTATTTATCTGTAGAGTAAAAACAAATAGGCACAATTAAACCCCAGGGACAGCAATAAGACTACCTGCACTTTCTGAAACCCCCCTACAGCAATGACTTCAGAGTACAAATGGGATATTTTTACTTTTTTAAAGAAGGAATTTGACAAGAATGCTACCTGAAAAGCCTGAAAACAGCTAAAAATTTCTTTATCTATCTTTAGAATTATGATTAATAACACAATCTGAATTACACATGGGGCTTTTAACAGACAGTGCTTTCAAAAAGAGTTCAATATTGCTGTCTCCCACTACAAACAAAAAAAAAAGATAGATGTGGAGATGAATTGATTGTTCAAGACACGTGGCAGCAAATCTGGGGGGAAAATTACAATTATCCTGTTCCTTAGCATTAATAAGGAAGCACTGAGTAGTCCAACTTTAGGGCTGTTTGCCTCCCAATATCCCCAGTAATGTCCTGTACGTGTCCTAACAGTTCCCAAAAGTAAGGAAGACCTACACGGCATTTCATTTTCCTCCCTCCATTTTATATTCCCAAGATGCACCCAAAAGGAGCCCTTGGCAATGCTACCGTGGTCAGTGGTGTCTCTGACAGGTCACAGCAGAGTATTTTGATGCAGTTTGGATTGCCTCCTGGAAACCAAAAATGTGGCCTCAGTTTGAACAGTATATAGGAAAGGTGAAAGAAAGTTCTGTAGAATCAGTCAAATTTTCACTCTACAAGCACGTTTTAAATTATCATTTTTACACAAGCCACCTAGATACAATCTAGACTCCAATTGCTGGAGAAAGTTTGCACTACTTTACTCTCAACGTACAAAGATTTTCTGGAGTTTCTCTCTCTCTCTGCCTCTATCTAAGGTATTTGAGTTGGCCCTAGGAGGGGGACATTCTGCCCTTATGCTGTTCACTGCTTTAATCTGTTATCCTCGAGAATGGGAGGGCACCAGATCACTGTGCCAGTTACCCTCCCAAATCCCTAATTAACGTTAACAGTAAAATATTGGCCACAGCATCAACTGCCCCATAAGAGAGAGCACTCCTGAGGCTTGCACATCCCATCAAGTGGGTTTCACTAAAAAGTGTCTCATTACCAACAATACCAGACAATTGCAACATTTTCTTAAATCAGCACTAAAATAGAGATGACTCACTTTGCACTGTCATAGATGGTGATTTGTCTCTCTTCCCTCCATTTCATTGCCTCCCACTGTCCCTCAATCAGATGTAAAACTTTCCTTTTCTGCATTGGGAGGAGAGGGAGGCACAAAACCAACACCAAAATCTCAACAACTCCGTATTTAGGGTAAGCCACTCCTCAGCATCACAGCTTATGAGCTCCAAATATAGATGCACTCATCAGCTCCTGCAAGCAGTTCCTTCAGCCCTGAGGCACACCAAAATTTGTACCTGTGAGAGAGAAACCCTGTGGCCAAAAATGCAGTTAAAGCTTGGTTCTTCCCATAGCTTCCAAAGAATTGGGTTTATTTCAGTTCCCTGCAGTGCAGTGCACAGTGTCAGTCTATTTACAGCACTATTTACACTAATGCCTGACCCAGCAATCATCCTGCAAATACATCACAACTGTTTCAGGGATAATAAGGAAGAACATCGTTTTGCAGCAGCACAATGTTAAAAAGCAAAGCGATTCCTTGCTCTGAAAATGTCTTTGCAATAAAATTCATGGGTTTAGATTGCAATATCCTGGTAGGACACACGCATCATGATGAAAAGTCCCCACAAACACAGAAGCCTCCCAAGCCCAGAGTAGCCCAAGACCCAGACACATCATCAGGGCAAACCTCAAGTTTACTCAGAGAAGCAAATTGTTTCCCAGGACACTCTACTCCTACCAGAACTTCCAAGAGTTTCCTCTTTCCTCCATAACTTGCCAGTCTCCTCGCCCACTGTATGTCTCTGCTGGCATTACAGACACAATTGTATTTAAATAAAGCAAGCACAGCATCTTCATCTAAATGTTAAGGAAATATTTATCAGCACAAAGGCAGTCTCAACCCGAACAGTGTTTACAATGGTTTTTATCTTCAGGCTACATTAGGATTTGCTGTGAAATGGTATTTGCAATGACTTGTGAATCACTGCCAAATGTGGTTGCACCAACCATATTGCAAAGCTTTGCACAGCAGCAATCACGGGGTATGTCTGACACTGGGAGCAATTGGTACAGAAGAGCAGTAAAAAAAGATGGTCTGTTCTTTTCTCACTTAATCCCTTCTGTTGAGGCACTCTTAAAATTCAGAATAAAATATGAACTAAGATAACAGATGCCCTTAATGAGGCCCTCTGTTACTCTATTCGAGTATCTCCGAAAAAATAAAATATATAGATGCTGTTTCAGCAACTAAGACAACAGAATTAGTAGGGAGCAGAAAGTTTGTGATTCTTTGGGGCAGAGGGTTATCTCACACAGAAAGGAAGAGTTGGTGAGCTTGGAGGCACTGATACAAGTTGCAGAATGCTAAGATATCACCTGCCTTCATGTCTCAGCACACTTCTCTTGATACCAAACCTCACTCCCCTCCTTAAAACTGGGGGTAAATAAATAACTGTAACTGAATAGATTAAAAACATGCAAAGGCAATTTCTGCCTTATGAGAAAACCTACATGTAAAGAGATTTTAATGCGGAAAATTGCTGCTCCTTGTTTAAGGGAAACATTCTCACTCAATCTGATAATTACACCTAGCTCATCCTCAAATGTATAAACACAGAGTACTGCATCTGATAAAAAAGTGCAAAATCGATCTCGTACACTTTTAATTCTACAAACCAAAACAAATAAATAAATCACTCTAAAGACCCTAAAATATCTCTCCAAAATCTATTAAAGTCCTCCTAGACTCAAAAATCTTCATATTTGACAGCATTTTGGCAGCTGAGTATGATCCACAGAGCATTTTTGGCGATTTCCACTCGTGATGCACAGCTACAAAGTTGCATTTCTGATTAGCCCAGTATAAAAGGCATTTGAACACGCTGAATACCACCTGAGCACTAGTAACCTGCATCTCAGTTTTTTCATAAGATTATGCAGTGGTGATAAGCCCAGCTTTGCAGAGTACAAAATTTTTCATCTGCCAGCAAACATTATTTGGCATTTGCTTATTGCTCTAGAAAAAAAAAAAAGATTCATCAATGATTAATCTGAAGAAATAAAGCTTTATACTCAGTATATTTCCTGAGAACAAAATATTAAATCTAAAGTTGCTTTATGGATCTTCTTTATAATAGTTGTTTATTGTTTTCAAAAGAAATTAATTACTGTATTGAATAGAAAAACATTACAAAATAACTAGTTTGTAATGCAGCTGGAGAAACTTTATACACTAATTCCTGAATAATTAAAATGCACTGATTTCTGGTATAGCATCACCTTTTAATATCACTAAGCTACTCTCTGTACTTTTATAGGGTCAGATCTCATTTTGATCCAGGTCCAATCTGAACTACCCTCAGCTGCCTCTCTTTACAGCATCTTATTCATAAATATTGCATATGTTCCTCCATTCCTCTAAAACAAGAGATGACAGACTAGTGAGAGACTCAGAACTGGTTGCTGGGGATTTACAGATAACAATAAAATGCAAAGAATCATTTTAAAATTCAGAACAGAGTGCAATGATTTTAAGTTCAAAATTGTCATCAACAATTATCACTTATTTAAGTAAAACAAGAGAGGAGTGTCTCAAAAGAATTTTGTGTGTGTGTGTGTGTCACTCCTGCCTTGACAAAAAAAGATTTTTAATCTTCTTACATCACATATCACAGGAGGTCTCCAGTCACTCCAGTACAGCAGGAGAGAAAAGGGGGAAGTTATACATTTTCAGGTACTAACAATTTAAAATTAAGACAAGAACAAATATTGTTAGTAAAAGCAAAAGACAGTGAGGAAAGCACCTCAGCTTGTGGAATAACAATATTGTTAAATAGAAATGGTTGTTTTCTGAACACAGTCATTTTATAAAATGTACAGTAAAGCTTTTATATGTAAATTACTCAAACTCAGAAACCTTTCACTTCAAATTGAATTGAGAATAGCTTGAAGAAGAACACTTTAGTGAAAACGTGCTTAAAATGAACAAAATCAAGAACAACTAAGGTGCACATGCAACGTTTCACTGGGAAAAAAAATCCCTGTAAATAAATATTTGATTGATGCACTACTAACAAAAAAGGATAAAAAATTGGCTTCAAATATATTTAGATAGCCTCCTAATACACGCACCTGCTTTTTCTTTGAAACTGATTATATTTGTTAAACTATGTGTATTGCCACCAAATACATAACTGTGGTACGTGAATGATTAAAGCCACTACAACAGAACTACATCATACAAATAATCACATTACCACATTTAAAAGCTCCCTTCGCTAACATACTACGGTAATGCAATTTTCCCCCAACTTTTGAACTAAAAGTCATATGATATCATCACTGTAATTTTAACTTGCCAACATCCCTTAAAACAATCCAACTACATGTGATGGTCAAACTTGAACAACTGCTCTGTACCAAACCATCACACCAGGTGCTCCATGAAGATCCTGTAGGCTGGGAAACTGTGTTTACAAATCCCACACAGATTTTAAAAGTTATATATGAAGCAACTGCCATATCTGTTGTTTCTACCAGTTTGAAAACGTATTTATCTTCATGTTTTCTAGCAAACCTGGGCATCTCTAATGGTGTCCTGCCTGAAAATGCCAATTGACACAGAACATGTTATTGGAATGCCAACCTCATATTTTTATTTTTGGTATAAACTCCTGGTAATTTAAGTACTTTGACAAGACTTACTGCAATCTGCATGTTTCTATTTGATTCCCTGTGACTGTGTTCCATTCGACTGCTGCACCAGGGCCATGTACAGACAAAGCTGTTTCATGGCACTCTCGCTGCTGATAAAGGGGATGAGGTGGCACACTGAGGTACCTGACCATGGATAAATAAAACAAGAGCTAATCAGTGGGCAAATATGAAGGGAAAGCAAGGCTAACCTCAAGAAGAAAATGTAGCCCTTACCAGAAATTAACTCACGTGGAGTTTAATAAAACTCTCATGCCATAGTAGCAAAAGAATAGTCTCTTTGTAAGGCTGTGCCCTCAGTAAAATTATTTTGAATTTGGTTATTGTTTGTATGTGTCCTCCTGTAAGAATACGAAAATCTTATGGATTTTATTCCATGCTTGTAGGGTAATTCTCCCCAAGGATTTGAATATGGCTACCATTTACTGTAAGAGCCAGGGAGACATTTGTCCTAATGCAAAACTTGGGCCTTAGTTTACGAGTTTGTAAGGACAGCAGGTAAATTTAAGCAGCGACCAATAAAAGAAACTGGTCCTGCTGGCCTTTGTAAACTAAATAGTGATCTTCCTCACATCAGCTCAGTCAGGCTTGCAAAACTAATTCTAACTAAAAAGATTAAGACATCAGGCATTAAAAATAGATCTGGGCCCAATTAAACTGTAAGTGCAATGCACAATTCCCATAGTGTGAGATCTCCTCACCTGTATTTCCCACCAAGAATGACAATAATGAAAAACCCAAACCAAAATATAACCTGGCGATATTTCCTCAGTTATCAAAGAGAAGTAGTCACCTGGGATGAGTGAATGAGGAGAATTTTGAAAGATGGTACTATTACAACTATAAGCCAAAAACTAAAATGTTATTACATCCCTTGCTAACTGATATTTCAGCTATTAATGCTGAACTCCATCTAACTTACCTGAATGCTTTTCTCCCTCTCTATTGCTAAATGTGTGTACAATACCATGAAGGAGACTTAGGTATATTGCAAAGGTTATATTTTAAGATGATATGGGACGGCTGCATTTGACTTTTTAAATCTTTCTCACTCTACTTCAGAAAAGGAATCAGAAATCCATGTGGTTTTGCCACACTACAGCTTTTGGTGAAAGCAGATGGATATTTTTAGCGTGAAAAATGACTTTTGAATTTTTGAACATTTATTAAAAGCAATACTGCGGAACATTTCAGGAAACATAACCCACCAAAAAATCCATTCGTGTTTACACCTAAAAAAATAATATTTTTTCTCCCCTGAGTAAAATGATATATCCAGTGACAGCAAACTTAAGTGCTGCAAGCACTTCCAATGCTTTCAATCATTCTCGTGCTTGGTGGTATTTCACTTGTGTGCACAGGGGGCGAACACGCAGTCCAGGTTGCTAATAAAACAACTCTGAGTTAACAATTAGTTTGATTTTTTCAAGATAATATTGTCAAAATCTTCCTACCGACATTTTTACAAATGACTCTTCCCAAGGCACGTACAGCTGGGCTGTGGCTGTGTGTCCTTTCTTAGAGAAGGACAAGAAAGGAAAGAGTTTCGTTTCTACAGGAAAAAGGATCCTTTGCTCAATGTAGTCACACATTGGAGGCATTTACAAATAGGAATGAGACCTTACTGTTGATCTTTTCCAGTGACAAAGGCAAAACCTTTTAGACAAAAGTCTGTCTGAGAAAAGAAGATTTTGCAATTCACAGGTTCCCAGTTCCCTGAAGGCAGTTCCATGCAGGAGCTGCCTTTCCCTTTAGTGATGGTTGACACCACAGAGGAAGAAACAGATCTGGATTCTTCAGTTCCTCCTGATAAAATGCTGTATTTCTTAACTTTATTACCTGAAAGAAATAGTATTCTGTTTTACCTTCTTTATACATGACTTTCTCAGGCTTGCTTCGGGAAAAAATCTTTTGGAATTGTGTAAATGGTCAGAATACAGATATTCCACATAATTTGTTGTGACATTCAGGAGAAATCAGGCCAAGTTAAGCCAGGATACTGACAACAAAATTAGGAAGCAGAAACGATTACAACTAAAAAGTTAAAGAATTGTACCTAGGAATAGAGTGACATAAATGAAGGAACCCTGACCAACATCACTTCTCTTTCCTTTCTCACACTAACTTGCCACATTTTATCTATAGTTTTTGCTCCAGGTCTTATCATAGTTACTACGACTACTACTACTGAAGAATTTAGGAGGTTAAGCCATGAATCAGGGCCCCAATGTGCTACCAGCTCAACAAACACGGACAAAAAATGCTAAGTGCTCCAGGACATCCTCAAATGCATTGTTCCCAGTGTGTTTTCTACTCTTCCTATGATTTGAATATACAAATATTTAAAACACAGAGGCATTTATAAGAATTACAGTATTCCTGTAACTTTCTGCATCGGAAGCAGATTAGATAACAATACAAATGCTGCAAGAAATGTGTTAATTCAGTGTCTGTTTACCAATGATAATTCTGATAACACAAGAAAACAAAAGTATTTAGGATACCCAAGAAGATAAAAAAAGGGAGACTTTTTCCCTGAAAATAACCTAAAGAGAAAACTTCGTAAAAATGTGAGCAAAGCACCGAGCAGCAGCACAGCGGTCCTGGCACTACAGAGATTAAAAGACCCCCAAAAGGGGCAGCGCCGCCTTTCACCTGTGACACAGCCACAGGGGCTCAGCGCCCACCAGTCCCCACAGAGCAGTGGCGAGCGAGTTGTTGTAATGAAGAGCAGAGGTATACAGCCTTTATCAGATGAGAGGGGATTTGTCAGAGATTAATAGAATTCCATTGTAATATCCATATCTCACAAAGGCATACTCTGACAGGGTCCAATTACTTTCAACAAGCTGGGCCTGCTACATGGACCCTCTGAACCGGAATGGCCCTCCAATCTGTATGCTTTCGTTCAGACAGATAACACCAACGTGTTTCTCTCTGTGATCACTGCCTAACTTAAATGAGTTAATCTCGTTTTCCAGATGAATTGTTATTTTGTCTCCCGCAGGCTGTGATTACCGGATAAAAGTATTGTGTTAACAGGAGGGCCAGGGTCTTTTCAGCAGCGGATTCCACATTCAGATAACCAGCCAGAGAGGCTTTCNTTTTTTTGCCTTTTTCTTTTTTTTTCCTAATGTGAAGTAAGAGAGTGGCACTAACAGGAGAAAACTGTGAAATGACACAGAGATAAACCTTCCCAAATAATTACGTAACTTCATCAGAGGTCAGAGGGGCAGTTTATCTTCATATTTCAAAAGAGTGTCCCGGTGAACCAATCTCATTTACAGCCTACCTCTACATATTTTAAGATGTTATTTGCCTTTCAGTTCATGCCTGCCCTTTCTTTCTCTAATGGCCTTTGTTTCTGGAGCCATTATAATGTGCTTGAGAAGTTCACAAGGGAGCCTATCAGAATATAAATATTTGGAAGCACTGAAAACTATCTGGGCAGTATCAGAAAACAGGAAGAAAAAAACAAGTCCACGATTTCACAAACAGTTCTCTTCAACGGATGAAGCAAGAGCCATATGGTGAGAGTTATACTCTACAGCACATTTTTCTGAGATAATGTATTTTCTCAATGACAGCAGTGAGATTCTTCATTTCCTTTTCTCGACAAGATGTGAAAATAAAAAGCCTCACTCTAATGTTAATTCTTAAAAAGTACACTGGGGGTGGGGGGAAGGCCTAACGTAGGGGAAGCACCTGACTAGTGTACGAAACACCTGATTGTACAGGTGTGCCTTGACCACCAGGACAATCCCTTCGTGGCCAAGAATGACTCGCATTGACCCTATTCAGGCAAATCCCACCCCACCAACAGCAGCAGAACTGCACCAATTACATCAAGTCCGCGTGGCTCACGCATTTTCATCCATATAGAAAAAAACCCATGAAACTATGTGTTATTTCAGTATCTAGTGTCAAAAGGTAAATGCAATTTGACCTCTGCATACAGTAGATTTCTCCAGTGGCTCTCCCAGTATGTGGATCCAAGTTGCTCCTGAAGTGGGTTGTGTCAATGGTTTGGAAACAAGAGGCAACATCTGATCGCTGGCAATGTATCAAACACGGCCCATGAAGTGCAGTCAATAAGCTCATGAAAGCTTCCCGATAGAAAGCCACAACCTTTGACTGCAAAAAGCCAACGTCTTCAATAAAGTATGAATGAATGTTGGTGCAGGATGTGTATCCAAAGCACAGGGTGGGTGTATCCCCCGCTGTGGCACAGGTCTGGGGGAAAACAGACCCTTCAAGTCCTGGGCATCCAGTTCTGCAAAGCTGGGGCCTGGAAAAAACATCTCAGCTTCCTTTATGTTCCTGTGCCCACACTTCCTTCCACAGGAAAAGAGAGGCTGAGCCTGAAGCAAAACACGAATTTGGGGAACATCAATCTCTACACAGATATTTGGGCTCCATCCTTCTTATACAAGAACTGCCATCAGCAGTTGATGTGATGATGAAAATCATTCATAGGAGGGTGGGTAAACTGATGAAAAGATGACACATTTTGGAGTTTCTATATGACAGAGTTTAAATATTTGTTTCTCGTAATGACGTGAAAAGTCTGTGCATCTGGAACTGCAGCCATCATATCACTGACTTCCATGTTGATCAAGTTGGCAGTATTCTCATTTCTGACCTTATTTTCTTACTAGAGACAACAAGTTCAACTCTACACTGGGAATAAGCTCATAATCCATCATTTAAAGGTCTCTGGTATTTTTTGAAATGGGTAGGTGATAACCCAACAGTTCACATCCTCTCGTGAAAACAAGCTTTATGCATTACACACAACGGAATGCAAAATGTCCATACAGTGTAAGCAAACACACAATCACCTACTTAGGGTGCAAAAACAAAGTTACAGCAAAAACATGTCTTCTATCAAGAAGGTGAGCAGAAAAGATGGTTTTTACACAGCAGGAGTTTTCCTCAGGTGTATAAGGAATCACATGGCTTGCTGGGCTACAAAAAGCATATTCCAGTCTTCTTCTCCACCCAGCACCGTGTTTTATTCTGCCTAGCAGGAGACCAGTGGTGCTGCTAGGAGAGTGTGAAGGGCTCCTATGCATCATCATAAACGGGATAAGCAGAATTATTTCCTAAATTACAAACAACTACAGCTACAACAAATCACTGAGGGGAGCAGGGGACGCTGTGGGCACAGTGTGGGCACAAAGACGTGAGCTTTTAGCAGCTTTTGTCAATGCTGCTGCTGCTGTAGGAGCAGGAGGCTGGTGTGACTTTGCCTTGTCTTTGTCAGAAGAAAGAAGGAACAGTATTTTTTGTCCTTTTTTTTATAAGTGTTTTGATTGCATTGCTTCTCTCGACTTAGTCTAGGAAAGGGTAGGCCTCAGTAGAGATCTCAGAGGCCATAGGTTCCCCGAGGAATATCCTCAGTAGGAGGATTTTTTTCCCCTTTTTCTTGCTTAATTAACAGATCAGATGTGGGAAAAAATATGAATAAACATCAGGCAGTGTCATTTAGAGACTGGTCACTTAGACCAACCCGTGATGAGTCTATACACTGGCACACAAGGGATTAAACTCCCAGCACAGCTGCAACCAGGACTGCTCACACCCTGGCTCTGGGTTTTGTGCAGGACACAGCCCCGACATCCAGCTCGTTACGCGGAAATTCCGAGTTACTGGTGAATAGTCCCATTTCAGGTCTCAGTGGAAGAAAACACTGGTCACAATAACACAAGAAAACACTCCTCACAATAACAGCCTTTTTCCAGACAAAGCCAACACTAGTGTAGCAGAAATGATGCTAGTAAGAAGTGATGTGAATTGGTAACAAAGAAGCTTGATCAGCATGATGGAGACAGACAGTCAGAGACACAAATTTAATCTCAGGCGCAAATTAATTTCTCATTCATTTTTCTGTACACCGGTGCTACAAAACACTTTGCAAAAGTTGCATTGAAGGTAGCAGCTGGAAATTATACTGTTTCAAAAGCTGAAAACATTCTCCGTGGAGAAATTTTAAACTCATAAACTTTTTCTTTTCTTAGTTTGTTTTTTTTAAAAAATACTGCATCAAAGTGCATGCGGAGCAGATCCACGAATTGCTACATGACTTTATTTTTTTAAAATTGCCAGCCTGTTTTATTCAGTGGTCTTATAAACATAAAATTGATAAAATGGACAGCTTTCTTTCTAAGCTAGCTTACATCTCTCCTTTTTTGAAAGCTTCCTAAACATGCAAGCACTCCATAAAAAAGTAACTGGTGCATGCAGAAGCAATGCAGCTCACAAATGAAGCAGTATAATGTCAATGGTTTGAAATTGTTCAGTCTCAGTTGTTTTCCAAGTCAATGCACTGGCAGTCTTGCCTGAATGCAACTAGTCAATAGAGAGAAAATAAATAGAGCATTTCCAGAATTCACCCATCAGCACTGAAAAGTGTCTGCTTACTATTACACACTTTTAACATGTCATAATCGTTTTTCACAGTATAGAAAACCTCCTTATACCTTCGACAAAGAATGAATGACTATTTTAGCACCCTACACATATCTCCTAATAGAAATTCTAAGCAAACTGTATTGACTATAGTATTTTAAGTGGTGTTATTAAAGTAGAATCTGAATTATTTAGCCTATTTTTAATGCTACATTATGAACACAAATTTATAATTCGGCTATCTAAAAGTAGAGACTTCTGTACTTGGATTTCTGAACATATTCATTTCTGTAAATACCTATACATGGAACAAGCTCCCTGTAATTTTAGGTAGAGTTGAACACCACAATTTATGCAGAGCGTTATTCCCATAAAGAATCCTATTGACTATTAAGTTGGACAGGTTTTGCTCACACAGGTAAAAGCTTTCGTGGCACAGCTCTATGACTCTAAACACCCAGACATTAAGCAGCAGAGAGATATACGTGTCCCTTATCTTTCTATCTTTTATTTCCCCCATGCTGTACGACAAGTGCCATGTCAAATAACACCGCTGGGCTGAATGCTACACAAAGAGAGGAAGGAAGCAGACAGGACAGACACGTTGCTACACTTTTGGGGGAAAAAAAAAAGGTTCTGCCTGCTTCTCCAGGCAGCTATATGCTAAATTGCATCTAAGGTGCTATGCTTACTTAGATAAGGTCCTTGCAATGCCACATAATTACAGAAAGGATCTGCCAGGGTCTGAAAAATGAGAAGTATGTCTTTTCCAATCCCCTGCCTTGTTATCTGTCACCTGGATGAAAATCATGTGGAAAAAAAAAAATAAAGAGGGGGAAAAAATTCCCCTTCAGACCCAAGAACACACTAACGCCCACGGATATAAATGTTACAATAAAAGAGCAGGACGACTACTAGCAGAGCTTTTATAGCTTAACAGTATTTTGACAACAAATGTTCATATTTCATTTGAAATTTATGAAACCTTTGTGCCTGTAATCCCATGAGCAGCTACATGGTAAATGAAAGTAGCAGGCAGTCTAGATTAATAATATTTTGCTTCATACTGGAAGAACATTGTAAGGAAAAGAAATCTTGCTTTATCTGCTCTCTCTCTTTTTTTCTTTTTTTTTTTTTTACAGTGTCTGTATTGGAGCAGATTCAGAGCTCTAAAACCTGCCTGAGAATATTCACAGCTGCCTTATTAATTTATGAGAAACTGAAGGACCCATCACAAGGTATAAGCAAGCAATTTAGTAATAAAAAGTAGAGGGGTATGATACATGACAAAATACCACAGCTCCTAGTGTTAGAGAGCTACCAGTGGTTTAAATCAAGTTCAAGGGGAATACCTGGAGTAAGCTCTTGTACTGCATATGCTAATAAAAAATTGGTATGGAAAAAAACCATTGCCCTATGAATCACAACCTTTGCTTTCACATTTTCACAGTTTAGACATACATGTATGCTAAAAGCCCAAGTGTGGCTTCTTGCACTTAAATGTCTAAGTGTCTTTTTCAACAGCTCTATTTATCTTCAAGCACATCTAACAAAAACTCCCCACGTTTTCTACATTTTTAAAGTAGTCTCTCCGTGCAAGCTAACATGGCAAATCTGCTGTGGGCCTAGAAAGTAGATATTTATTTTTGTTAAAATGTTTATACATTTTTTTGAGCTCTCATGTGGACTTATCTCATATACACAGGGTATGTCAGGGTGGTAAGATCACCCCGATGTTTGCCTTTCAAAGAACACGTCATTCTAGAAAAGATGATTTAGTGGCACACGGAAGAAAAGAAAAACATCCACCAAAGCTACAACCCGGGGTTTTCACTACTATGCTGCAATTAATATTTGTCACCAAAACCAGAACATGAGAGTTATATTGTTTGCATTCTTTGCTCATAAATGCACTACAGATTGTCAAATATATTAGCAACCAAAGGAAGCCTTCCATCAGCATCTGTGCTGAGTGGATTCAATAACAGTCTAACCAATTTACTATAAAACTTTTATAGAAGCGTTATATACTTGCATCAGGTTCACAGTTTTATTAATTTACACAGATTTTATGGTTTCTTGAAGTTCTTACGTCTGAAAGAATGAACTGATACCTGAAGAAAGCTGAGTCTAGTGAGAAAATGATCTGCTTAAATACCATTCAGTCTCATAAAAGAGTAACTATAGAGTAGTTATACCACCATCTACATTTCCATATTTATAAAAACTGATATAGGTATAATTGGTTAATAATGTCTTTGCCTCCTAATGCAGAATATAATAAGTTTTATTGATCAGTTTTGTGGTTTAACTGCTGATTTGGAGGGGAAAGGGATGTCTCGAAGGAGAGTAGGGTAAAGGGAGGTTTAAAAGATTTTTTTTTTGCTTTCTAAAAAAAGGTGCAGAAAATAATTCTTCCTTTGAGTTCCCTTTAAGGATGTTCCAGAGCAATAAATTAATAACAGGAGTTTTCTTCCTTTCCAGAATAAGGCTAAATAATTTACATATTTTAACATTAATATATTTTTTGAAGTGGGACTCAATCAGAAAGCAGCTTTGTATCTGCATCCTGCCCTGGTACCAGCTAAGTCCAAGAACCAACTTCAAACTTCTAGTTGAAGGTTTGGTCTGAAAATCAGATATTGCCTAATGAAGTATACACTGTACCACTTGTATTGCTTATGACACCGGAAACTATAGAATTACTGAGCAGCTCTCCAGAGCCCAAAACCCAACTCCATTATTTGTACTTACAGAACAATCCCATGACAGAACATCTGTAGCTATTACCCCACAAACAAGCACAGCCTATGTAACAGAATAACAGAATAAAACATGAGCAGAGTGCGGAGTAAAAACTTGCAGTGGAGTGGACTGTTGCCCAAAGGCAAAGCAAATACGTTTCTTAAGAGGAAACACCTCACCCTCCAAAACCTGAGGAGTATCAGGAACGTCAGGGTCTGAGCAACGTGACAAAATGAACGTGGAGTCACATCCTGCACAACGCGGACGAGCCCTGTCAAACACACTACTCACAGAATGTGTGTGTGTGTACATACAGTACATAGAAGTATATATAGAGAAGCATATGCACATAATGCATAGAAGCACAGAAGTAATATTTTTTAAAAATATATATATATAAAAATAAAAAAATGTATCTATATATTCAGAGCAGAGTGAGAGAGTGTGTGTGTCCGTACACTCACAGATACTTCTGGATAAAGGAATGGCAGAGAGAATTTCTCAGTGGAATCAGTCTGGACTGTCCCTGGGCTAAGACTGAGCCATCAAATCTTCTTAGTGACCCTCACCCAGGGGCTGCACTGCACCCCAGCACCCAGAGGAGTTTCTTACTCTGACCAAGCACAGGGCAAAATACACCTTGAAGACAGATGGAATCTCTTTTATGGGTTTAGTTTCATGTTTGCTTAGACTTAGTCTTGCAAGCTGAGTAAATGAGTTGAAGCCAGAAAGTTTGCTAGTTTGTGTATCTTCAATTAAAACTAAAATAAAGTTGTAATGCCAAGGAATTTAGTGTGCTTAACCTGGGCCTGCTCTAAACCCTTTTTGCCAGCTGCTTGACCTTTGGTATTACCCCAAGATAAAACCAAAAACTTTTAAAGTGTTCAGTGGCTCTTGCAGCAGTTCCAGAAGAGCAGCTCCAAGAGAGAAGTTGTCCAGATTTTGAAGTATCTTTGTTCCAGATACCTTTTTATCATTTTCACAACATCATGTTTTTACTAATACTGAGATATTCACAGCTTCAAAAATAAAGCTACACTCAATTACAAAGCCAAGTGCAAGGAATTTTGTTAGGTTAAGTTCACCATATTTTCTCCACACCTAAATTAGCTGAGTCAAATTCAGCTAATTCATTATTAGAGCAGTAGCTTCAAAGGTGTAGCTCCTAAATAAGTTAATACGTCATGCAAACTGTATCTGCAAGCATCAAGAGCCCTGCAATGTGCGCTGGAGACAAGGGCATGAGGAGATCTGATAAAATTCAGGATGCTTAATGTCACATGTAGAGAACAAAAGGAGAGTCTTCTCCAAGGTATGACACAGACAAGAGTGAACAAGCGGAGGAAGTCAATAAGAAGTCTTACAGCAATATCAAATAGATCCCTATTTCTGTAATGCACATGATTTCACTTATGTGAGTCCCCCGTGTATTTTAAGACCACAGTTTTTAAAGGGTTCAGTTGGATATTTCCTCTACCCTTCACCTCTCTGCTCTGAGCCACAGCTGACCTGGGATTGTATTATAGGCCTTTCTATTTTAAAATAAAATTCCGCTCTCATTTAAGAATTATATTTATGAAAAACAAGGAAGAGAGCCTTAATTATCATATCATACAGTATGGTATATCATAAATCCAGACATAGCACTCTCATACAGCTCTAAATCACTTTCCCCTACTGCCCACAAAGACCACATAAACCAGAAGTGCTGATCTACAGATAAGTTACCCATCCAGAAGGCATTTATTGGATTGTCTCCCTTCATCCAACCTCATAAAGGTCATATAAATTTATTAATAAAATGTAGCAACAAAAATGCAACTACAATTAGAGCATCCCAAAACTAGAAAAATAGGCCTACCTCTGAATATTTGTTCATTTAATTCCAACTACATTAATTGTTTATAATACCTCAACTGAACGAATGCTTTAATGTTGAGAGAGTTCAAGATTACAGTAGCTCAGATTTCCAATCATATTTCTCTTCTGAAATTTTGAGTACAGCAACAAAACAGAAACCCAGAGGAAATGCAGGACCTTCCCTTTTTTCTTTTAAAAAAAATCAAATAAACTTTATAAATACATTCATTGCACCTGTTCAGACTAAAGACCATTTGCATTCCCTCAGCCAAGCACTGATAATATTGAACAGAAACACAGTTTTTATTAAAATATCATAAATGTGGTAGGCTACACATGCACCTCAAGTAACACCTTCTAATTGTCTTTATGGCATTATAATGTCCAGTCCCACAACACATGGGGGAAAAAAAAGGAATGGAGTCCCAGTTTTTTGTATTTTCCACTGGAAAGCTAAAGATAGGTCTGGTTTTGGAGAGTAGTTTAGTACTAGTGGTAGTTTGGTCTTTCCCCATGTGTGTCTTTCCAACTATACTGAAAGAAGTAAAAAGAAAGCTGTGCTGAATTTTTCTCAGAAGTGAAGGAGAGGATCATAAATTGCTCTGAAATCTCCCTTGACTTTAAAATTTTACCAGATTTCGCTCTTTTACATCTGAGATTTGCTTTCTCTGCTAATTGGCAATATGTCCCAGTGTTTGATGTTTACTCAGCTACCATCCTCTGCTACTCAGGCTCTTCCCAAAAAATTAAGAACCTTACTTAGCTTTAGGTAGTTTTTGGTGGAGGTCTCCTTTATTGTCCACATGTTTTGCAGTTGGAAATTTCAATTGCTGCCTTCAAGAAGTTGAATAAGAAATCAAAGGCCAACAAGGAAAATAAAACCGGTCAGTTTAAATGATGTATCCACCAGGGAACCATAAGGTAAATTGAGATATATACACTTATGTTACAAGTAACTCATGGCAGTCACAACTTCTCTTTTCTTGTATTGAATCAATACACGGTTGTGCTTCTTCAAGAGAAGCCAAAGTAAAACATATCCTTTTGGAAAAGAGATCATCTTTCACACAGTATAAACAACTGAAGAACAAAGTAGATATTAATAAAATATATATATTAGTTATTTTCACCTTCTGTTAAATTGTGCCCTATTTTGTAGTGCTGAAATAGAAAAATCTTAAAATAACAACAAATCCCCAGGCATCTACTAACAAGGGTACTACAGAGATTTAGAGGCCTCTAGTGATTTCTAGAGTGCCAGTCTGTGTACCAGCATCACACTGATGCTTCTGCATTGAAAACCTGCAGCCAATCACTGTCATATTATTTCGGGTTTGTTACGTGTGGTGGCAGAGTATTGTTTTCTATTGCACAGGCACTCCAAGAGCTCAGTCATGATCAGGTTTCATTGTTCAGCACAACAAAAGCACATGCAGAGAGCAGTGCTCCAGCTCCTGCAAGCAGAGACTCCGACTGCTCTCGGTCACTATTTCCGAGTGCCAGCCCCAGTGTGACACCCAGGACCGTGGTACCCGGCAGGTGCCAACACAGATTAGCACAAGCTCTGTGTGGGCACAGGCACCCAGAGTCTTCCTCACATTTACCTGGATGCTGAACATAAGTATTGAGTTTTGACAGCAGCTTCAGAGGTGGCTTTTTGCTTATTTTTAGTTCAAGACCATTATGCATTGGTTAGAACAAATGAAACCTTTGCGGGCTGAATCATTCCAGAGTTTTCCTGCTCAGATCCTCTTGCCACACCTTTTCAAGACAACAAGTGTTTCCAAGTTTTATCGTAGAGAAAAGACACGTGAAAAAATTCAACTGTTGTCTTCATCACCCCTGCAGGCTTGACAAACCTTCCCCGTGTAACCTAAAAACACAGCAACAACTCACCAAAACTGATATGTAAAGGCATGAACTAAATGCACCATTTAAAAACTACAACTCAGATAGGCAGGGCTTCTCAAGAGATACCATTTTTTTGCAGCCAAAATTCCTCCCCTCCTACACCCTTCCCTGTAGTGTTCTCAGCAGCAAAGCAATTTACTCTCGTTACTCAACCTACAATGCTAAGAGCATTTTTTCTCCTCAAAGTCATCTGGAGGGATGGGTAAATCAGACTAGGTTAAAAACAACAACAGCAGAAAAGAAGAATTACAGTGCTCAATTTTCACAGAGAGAGGACTAAACCTTTTAGCAGGATGGATTAGTTCCCCGTCCCTCTGAGCCCCACGTTTCTCAGGGAAGCTGCACGCCTGGGACTGGGAGCGGGAAGAGCACGGCTGGCACAGAGACGCCACCTACCCTCAGTGCACAAAAATTCCTCAAACAACCTGAGAGCTCATAAAGAAAGCAACGAAGAAGGCCAAACAGCAAAGGCCAGAAGATTTAAGAAGTATGATTTACTTGGGATACTTGATCCCGAACATTCCTGCTATTCCTGAAATGCCCCCAAGGAAAGAAGACTACAGAAACTTGCCTGGTGGTTGGGAGAAGAAATCCAAACCCCTTATAAAACAACCTGATTGCCCAAGAAATTTTCAATAATATTTGTAGCAACTATTTCTAAAACCAGGTATTTTTCCTGTCTTACAAAAATAAGAACAAATTTATTTCAAAGATGCCAATTTAAACACATTTTTATGAGTTTACACCTTGTTATTTTTCATCTTTCTTTACTCTTTGGAAATTATGAACACATGATGCAGTGTTTTCCCTATATTTAACTCATCCTCAAACAGATGATTTCCGGTTCATGTTTCAATACTACAAAAACATCTCAGTGTGGACTCATCACTAAAAAGAGCTCAACTCTCTCTTTTTCTACATTTTACATCCTGCCTCAGGCTGAAGATCTGGGGGGGGAAAAAAATCAAGCACTGAAGCCTCTTACACTGTTGGACAGTTTCCTTATGGTGGTAGTAAATGCCCCAGAGCATGAGCCATTTGTAACTTCTCCAGGAACAAACAAACAAAAGATATATAACAATATACTTTCAGAAGTTATCCTAACCTCACAAGGGGCAGTTAGGCAAAATGCTCTCTGTGACATTTCCACCTCTGATGGCTATGACAACCAGAAGAAAATAGGAAATATGACCATTCACCACGTATTTTCCATCTGAACCATCCTTAAAAGCAAGAGCAGCAGATGGCAGGCAAACTGGGATGGGATTTTTCCTGCCATGTTTTTTTACAGCGATTGAGTCAACAGTGGTTGTCCAGTTCCCCTTCCTCTCGGCCACAAAAAACAATAAATCTCCTCTTGCAAACAGACACATCTTTACTGGTTAAAGATGCACACAGGGAGGCAGAGGCAAAAATCAGCTGGTCTGGTAATAACCATCCTGTACTAGAAGTTCCCTGCGAAGCGCTGTGAAGATGCTGGCACAAAAACCTGCACTGCATATTGCTGCAGCATAATTAATTAAGCCTGACAACACCCCTGTGAAATACAATAGGTCTAACCACTAAACCAAATCATCCTTATAAACATCCAAATGTCAGCAAGTGAATTTATGTCAGATTTACTATTCAATCACAGGGGGGAAAAAAAATCACACATAGATTCAAAAAAAAAAAAAAGCTCTTTACATTAAGTAAAGCTCTTTCTTATATTTTTGAATTGTAATAAAGAAATCAAAGGTATGACAGCCTTTTACAGGGATAACACCTCAGAACATTAGTAGATAAATCTTGGAAGAGGTAAGAAGTATTATCAGGATTTCCAATTGCAGAATCACACAGTGCACTTGAGAATACTCTGACACTACACATAAAATATTACACCTATTAATTCATAATGACAATCTAAATAATTAAAATAAACCATAATATCATTAATTTCAAGAGTTTGATAGTTGGATGTTGGTTAAGAGGTGAGGAAAATATACTTTTAAAGATTATGATGCCTTTAGGATCAGGTATCCCTTACAAAATACACCAAGACAAACACAGACATATGTTCTAGAAGTAATTCCAGCTTGATTCTTTATGACTTTAGCTTGAAGGATTTTATTTTCTGTATAATCTTTAAAGTGGAAGTGCATTCACTAGCCGCTGGCTGCACTGTTTATCATAAAGTCAGCTCACTTAGTGCTGTCCAATTAAAATAAACTACAGCTGCAATGGATCACTATTTTTCTAAGTATCTGAAAATATTCCTGCAAAGCCCAACCTCCAAAAATAAAACATAAATGAAAAGCAACAGTTCACTTGGCAACCATCTAGGAGAGGATGTTTTGACATTATTTTCATGTTATTAAATGCAGATTTTTCACTTAAAAACAAGAAGCTCCTGTCACAAGTGATTTATATATTGAAATACTTTGTATGACATAAGAAAGGCATGTAATGGCTTGCTGCTGTAACCTTTTAAAATAAAATATAAGAATACACACAGTATATTTTTTTCTTTGATACTTTAACCATTTTGCTGTTTATTGTGACAGACAATACTTCAGTGCTAGCCAATGTAATACAGTAGCATTAAATAAAATGTCCAAACTCCATCTGACTTCAAAATACACTCACATAATTTTAAATTATTTTTCTTCTACTGCTCTCTCCTAGTTCATGCCTGGAAAAATGACAGACTATAAAACTCATCTTTTAACCAACTACGGTTTCAAAATTATTTATTTACGTAAATTTGGGAAAACCAGGGTCTCATGACATGTTTGTATGCTTCATTTCAAGCATGATGAAAGAACAGAAAATAAAATACAAACTTTTTTTCTTTGGTACAGACTTTGTTCTAGTTCTTCCAGACATCGACTTCTAAACTCAGGCTGCCACCAACAGACAGCTCACAGACAAGAGAAGGTGATGCTCATCTGCAATGCACAATGTGAGGCAGCAGAAAGGCCCCTTCACTAAACAGCAACTAATGAATGTACAGAGAATAAAAACAATGTAAGTTTTCTCTGCTGTGTAAAGTTGCTGTTTAGATTTCCGGGTGGGCAGTGCCACAAAAATTACACAAACATCTTGAAATGCCCATAGAGAGTCTGTAACCAAAAGGAGATTTCGCACGGCTGGAGAGGCACAAATTTTCTTACAGACAATTTCTAAAAGTTAGGCTGTATTTATCTAAAGAACAACACTGCACCTTTAAGAAAATGTTATTTTTCCTGAGGCCCTATCAAGGTAAATTTCATCAGTATTCAAAGAATGAGCAAAGCACTTCAACAATTTATTTCAATAAAAGAAGACTTAGCTGAAAGGAGTATAAATGATGAGAACTTGCTTTAAACTGATTTATTCCCTGCAGCAATAAAAGGAATGTTTCTTCACTCAGCTGTTTAATATGCAAATATGCAGAGCATCCAGCTTCTGACAGCACATCATTAATAAAACCTTGCACTAAGCAGAGCTCCCGATATTTCATCCTGATGAAAATACATGATGATGATTTTAGACTGTATAATTTCAGAGTTGGAACAATGTACTTCCCAGTGATGGAAACTCAGCAATCCACAGTTCTAGTGTGGATTTTTTAATAAGTTAACCTATTTCTGCACAAGGGAGACGTTCTGTTTACAAGAATTGTGAATACAGAGAATCTCGTCACCAAACCCTCTCGACCGGACCGGCCAAACCTTGGTTTGGGAAGCAGTGCCAAAGGAGACATGTTATTTATAGAACACCACAACAGATGATTTCTTTTTTAATCAACTAATTCCTCTCTTACTTACCGAGCTTAGTGTACTTCACCTGCACTTTTCTCAGCCACTGTACTGTCTGACAGACTTACAGCAAATGTGGAAATTAAAGCCATCCCTTAAAATAAAATAAAGGGAAAAAAAATTCTGCAATTTTTCTTCTTTGCCTCATTAAAATCTATGAAGAACTCCTAGATCTGACCGTGCTGTAGCATTCTACTTGTGTTCATAGCCAAAGTACGTACACGCTTTCTTCTTCGTTTCTCGTGCTAAAACTCTTACACTGTTCCCAAAAAAGTTTTTTAAAAGGTTTAAAACTACCAAATGTTTGAAATAGAGAAAGTAATATTTGTCAGTGCTTTGCTCTGGAGTCTTTCCAGTCCAAAGATGGAAATTGGAGGCTGTACAGAAATGTTAATTTTTTAAGCATCCCTTTGTGTAGAGTTGGTCCTCGGGGGTGACACAGAATGTCCATTTCTCCACTGGAATTGCTACTCACACAGATGATGCTGATCACTTTACAACAGGGATATCTGAGGAACACTCATTTGCTTCAATAGTAGGTAACAATTAACAACTTGCTAAAGTCTTGAGGGCTTTATTTTGGCTGAAAACACGCTGGTTTTGCCACCGAAAGTGATAGGTCAAATATAAAGAGAGACCCGTTCCACATTGCAAGAACAAAAAAAAAATGACTTTGCGTTTTAATTCAAAAATATTTCTACTATGAATCAATCATTTAGTGTATTTCAAAGAAGTTAGAAGGATTTTCCTTTGAATCATTTCCCACTGGGTGCCTAGGAAACAAAACATCTTCAGGGCTAAATTTCAGGGGAAGTCTTGCAGGTTTTAGTAAACTTCTCCAAGCCAGTACTTTACATGTTTCTGTTTTCTGTGCGTGGCAATACTCCCTCATAACTCAAATGGGATTAACCAATTAAACATTTCCCAGTAGTCTCTAAAATAGCTGCTCTTGGCATGTTTTTTGCATGGAACAAACCTCAGCGGGAGGATATGATAGAAATCTTGCACTATTTAAATATAGAATTGGGACATCAAAGAAAGGGTTGTATTGAAATAACATGGATAATTAAGGAAGTGGAGAACAGTAATAACTGATTTACATAAAATGCTAATAAGCCTCTTGACTTGTTCGGCAATTTCTGCTTTAGGCATGGCAACTGCGGGTTCAAATTTGTATACTAATTTTATTTTAGTATTTTCTTTTCCTTCCTCTTTCTCCCCTTATTTTTTAAGCTCTCTACAGCCAGGCCAGTCTACACCTGGATCCAAACCTTCTTCAAAACAAAACTCCAGCAGAATATAAACTCCTGTGAAAGTTTTGTGCACGTTCCCATCACCTCAGACACACAAAGCACAAAGTGTAAAGACCCTTAATTACTTGTCTGCATGGGGATGGATTCAGATTGCATCCCTTCTAGTTTAGCTCACTTTCATGTCATGCTGAATAATGTGTTACAAACGATCAATGACATATTAAAAATGTTAAACGCTCTTCACAATTAGCAGGACTGAGAAAGTTTGAAAGCAAGTGGAGGGTACTGGCAAGGATGCATTTCCATGGCGTTACACTCCTTGTTGCTGCTGGGATGGGACGATGAGGGCACTGCACCAACACTGGAGGTGTTACAGCTATTTCACACTGCGCCCTTGTGCCATTTGCCTCCGCGAAGAAATTATATGCTCTGAAATTCTTGTTTTATTTTACTCTCCTCCTGATCTCTCCTCGCAGTGCTACAGCAGCAGTGGCTTTGAGATGTGAGTGTCTGAGCTGTTCCTTCAGGACATGTCTGCGTATTGACCTTCAGCTTACCCTGTTTCCCTGTGAGCCCTCTAAGCATGATCCATCGCTTTCTCAGGCCATTCTCCCTTCACCCCATTGATGGGTTTCAGAGCTACTTAAATTTCAAAGTCCTGATGCGTTGCAGCAGTGGCCAGGGCTCAGCTTTGCTCACTTATAGATTGTACAAGGTCACAATAGGGGAAGGGGAAAAAAAAGCCAGAGCATTTATCAGGATGTATTGCTTTACTTTTTCTATCCATCACAAAGGCGATGATTCTATTTTAGTGAAAATCCATTGAACTCAGATCAAGTCAGATGGCTGTTATCATTGGAAACTCAAGAGCTGTCACACCATAATCGGTACAAATGAACACTGAAACGTGGGGCTTGAGGCCGCTTAATGGTCTTTAGTGAATTTTTTTTCCCGTTGCTTTTTAAACACCACAAAATCATTTTACTTAAGTGATTTCAAATTGAGAACACTAGGATTTTGTTACACAAGCACAGTTGATTCAATTACAGATGATCTGACAGCCACTGCGCAATTAAATGGTTTTTGCCAGCATGCCCTCTCCCCCACACCAGTACACACGTGTGGACCACCCAGACAAGCACAATTATTTCCCTCAAAGTTATTCTGATCCTGGTCATCTTTTGTGATACACTTCCAACTTGCAATAGGCCACACCACCATGCACTTTTAACAGGAATTTCTGCAGCAATGTTGCTTTGTATTTCATGAATGAGCTTTGGTAAAGCTCCCTTGTTCTAGAGCTACCCCTGGGAGAAGGAGCTGTGTGCACACAGGGAAGGGAGAAAACAAGTCAAACTTCACTTCTCTTTCTTCTTCACAAATCACAAATACCTTAGTATTATATTTTAATTAAAAAATGGGGATCTTGACCATATTTAAAGGCACCCAAAACCTACATAGATATTAAATTAATGGATATTATTCAGTATAATTACAAGTGTGTTTGAATTGCATCAGAAACAGAGTACAGGGGAGTGCAAAGGAGCAGGGTACAGCCATCATACCTGACAGAGAGCTTGTTCTTCCCCGTAGTCCAAAGATGCTAATTACTCTCACATTTGGGCTTCATTCTACTTCCTATCAGTTGTGACAGACTCACCTTCCACTTGCTTGTTTTGATTTCATCACATGAGAAAGACCAGCTTTCCCAGGTTCTAGGGGACCTTGACAGATAATTAAAAATGCCTCTCTAATTAAGAGAAAAATAGCAACAGATGACAACTTTGCTCCACAAACAAGCCATTCCACAAAATTGCTATTTTCCTACTGAAATCCCATAATAAAATAATTGCCATCCAATTTTTGAAAGTGAAAAAAACCCCGACCCATCCCACTTCACTTCCCACACAAGCTCATTGCCCAGACAGATGGTTTACAGAACTTATTCAAAGTAAATATATTCCTCTTTACAAGTACTGGCAAATCCTTACCATGAGCACCCCTCCTTCACCACACCTACAGAATACAGCAGAGGAAAGACACGATTGTTATGTAGGAATGTCCCGAGCTACCTGGAGCTTTTTATTATTTTAACTATGATTAGAGCTTAGGTTCTGACCTCCTCCCACGGAGATGGAACAACACATTTTAAGTCACCTGCCACTGCCACATTCCTGAGGCCCCTCCAGTCACAGCAGCTTCAAGGCTGTTCTGTACAGTTTCAGTTTCTAGTGAAGTGCAAAAACTGAAACAAATATTTCATATTTTGCCTGAACAAAGTTTCCAAACAAAGCCACAGGGAAGGAACACTGGCCTGTAGTTCCTCTCTGTTTTCACCCACCAGTGTTTCCAGAAATCTGGAACAGGGCATGGTGAAGGCTGTGCACAAACTCTTGAGGAGCCCCTTTAAAACTCCCACAGAGTGGCATCAGTAAGCCTCAGTGTAACGGAGGATCAGCCCCTGCACTCTGTGCTTCAAGAAGCAGAAAATGTTAAACAGGCTAGCATTATATCTTCAAATCTCTTTTTATAAACATTAAGACAAATACAATTTTGGCAAGCTCTAAGTTTAAAATGGTGTCTTTTTCTTTAATGAGAAAACTACATCTTAACCTCCAGTCTAATAAAAAAAAAAGATGATCATTTTTGTGGCTCTTTTAAATGTAGCAAGTAACAATTCACAGAGTTTTAGCTGTAGTCACCTGTGCACTCTCAGGGGAGGTCACACAACACAATAAAAGCTGTGATCTGATGCATTTTCAGCAGTGAAATATCCTGGACAGATAACTGGTTGCCTCCTATACTACAGTGGATACCCAAAAAGAAGTAAGAGCTTAAAAATATGCTTAAAATGCATAGACCGAAGAACTTTTGTCTTGCTCCTTGATTTGCAGGATAAATCAAAAGACATCAGTCCCCTTGCTGCTCCTTGCTCCCACATTTGGGGCTGGGCCAAGGACTGAGCATGGACTGAGCCAGAGACTCTTTGAAGGAGCACAGTTACACAGAATGGTTTCCTCTTTATTTCCTTCAGCTGGACTCTGGTATCACCCAGGGGACATCTGAAGAGTTGGGGGTGTGTTACTCAACTATCCCAGCAAGGACTAATTCGTCCTCAACAAAATTTCTGGTATCACCTGTTTTGGCAAATGAGCCTTTTAGTTCTCCATCTCCTTTTGTCAACTGCCCCAGTACTTGGCTGTTTGCAAAAGAGGTGTTGTACAAATCAGGCACCTGGATTTTTAGTCCTTAAACCTCTTGCTCCTTATCCTATCCCAAATTTCTAATGCAGCTTATCCTCCTACATAAAGGAAATATCTTCACCATTTCCAGCAGCCCTGGTGCCTCCTGCTGTCGTCTGGGGAGAGCGAGTGGCAGTGGGAGGCACCATTTCACACCTTTATTTCCTTTGAACATTCCCATCTCCTGCTGCACAGAGACAAGAAAGGGATACACTCAGTTCTAGGTGTGTGCTCCAGAGGTCCCACTGCAGCACAGCAAGGCCTGACTTCCCAAAGTTTTAATGTCTCAGAGCTTCCCAAAGCACAAGGGCCAACGCACATCCCATTTTTTTTTTTGGTCCCACAAAGTCAAACTTTTCAAGAATCCATCTGTATAAGTCTGAAACTTTCTGGCAAATAGCACATGGACCCAAATCCTGACAAGTCAGTTTGAGTACAATTGAAATCTCTCTCTAATTAGGTAGTTTAAAAAGAAAAGAAACAAAAAAGAAACTAAAAGCAAGCAAAACTAACTGAAAGTCTTTAGTTTCTATTTCATATCAACAAAGACACATTTTCACCATACTGGTCTTATTGGCTGACCAGTTGGCTGATGTGCTCTGAAAATCCTGCTAATTTCCTCTTAAAATCATGATATATAAAAAAATCCTGACATGGTATTGCAGTTACCACAGAACTGTGGAACACTTGTCACCGAGGCACTAATTCCAGTCCGTAGAGAAGCATGAATAAAAGAAAAGAAAGAACACAGATGTTGGAATCAAAATACAAACAGCATTTTCAACAAGCTTAAAACAAATTTAAAAAAAAAAAAAAAGTAATTTAGTAATTCTTTAGTAATTTTTGCTGGATACAAAACGCACTGCAACTTCAGCGCCTCTTAGGTGCTCTTCCTTTGCTATGCCTTACGTGTCTGTCAGGTAGCAGTGGCGGTGGCTGTGGCAGGTGAGGTAAAAGAGCTGATACCTCTGCTTGGGCAGAGAGCGTGGTGGACTGACTGCACCCCTGCTCAAAGCAGGACTGACATTACATGTCCCCATCCCAAATAACAGCTTTATATTCAATTCCCTCCACTGGAGATGTCAGCGAGGGAAACAAGGTTATGTGGCAGCAGCTACCATATTTTACCTATCTATATAAATACATTTAAACACGTGGGAAATAAGGTTAGGGGAATGACCTTGAGGTATGGACTTTTAGGCTAGTAACCCTCACATAACTTCAGCTTCAACACTGAAAGTGAGAGGAAAAACAGTGCATGATACCAACACATCTACTCTAAACATCCACGAGAAAGAATTAAAGCCTTTATGTGCTTTAACACAGCCCCTGTCTGTGAACTGGGAATGCTTTTGTAGTGAGCTGCCTCATAGAGCAGACTAGCTTCTTAATAACTGGATGTTGGGAGAATTGAAGCAAAACTTTTATCTTTACTATTAAATCTCCCTTTTCAGTTGCTAAGCTCCCCATGAAACAGCATAACAATGCTCCTATTAGGTAAGCAAGGGACAGAGTGGATGCAAATCCCCACTGAATTAACGTGCCTGCTCCTGAGTCAGCGATGGGCCTTCCAGCCTCGACCTTGCCAATCAGCATGTCTGGTTTTTCCCATTTCCCAATGGCACAGGGCTCATCTTCTCTCTGAGGAAATCAACCCCAGTCTATGGCACCTCTCCAAATCAGCCCCACAAACCAGGGTGGGGTTGAGTGCCTAATTAGCATTGCTTGCGAGTGTCCATTTTTCCATAACTTCCAGGGTATTTAAACAAAGCAAATTAAAAGAAGGTGGCCCTATAAAGCGTAGGGTTACTTTGTGTCATCAGCTAGTGAGATGAAGGCACCTAGCACTGGCTCCTTGCCAGTTTTGGTTAGCAGAATCAGGGAATGAACTTGGGATCCCTCAGTGAATAGCTGCTAATGCACCGGTGAAAGGTCATCAAAGCAGTCGGACTTCCACATCCTGCAGAGGTACCGGAGTCTCTCATTCCACTGCTATCTTTTGTCCCCATCCGGTTTACCTAATAGATGATCCTAACAATTCACATTGGCAGTCCTTTGTAGTGTAATGAACACTATGTGGTCTGATGAATGCAACCACTGCACAGAAAACGTCAGTTCTTTCATTAAGAAAACCTTCCCAAGTTCATTGTATTGAACCAGCGCTCCAGCTATTAGGCTGATACATGACACAGTCAATTCCAGTTACACTTTAAGTGACTATTCATGTTCGGTGAATTCAATTTTTAAAGCTAATTTATATATGTTTAGATATTTACATGAACACACATTTCTTCTAGATTATATGACTTTTTCTGAGCTGTTAGTATAGTAATGGGGGGAGGAAGGAAATCATATTTCCCAGCAGATCCTGAAAATGCATAACTGATGGAAAAGACACTGAAAACCAAATAAGCAGCTTTCTGAAAACATACTTGAAAAGAACTCTGAATTATTTGTTGGTAAAAAGAATTGCAGTGCGTGCATCTATTAACGTTAAATAAAATATCTGCCATTAAGTTATTTTTAAAATTACTCGTTATTTCGCATTAATGCCTGAGAACCCATTTTCTGATATTAGCCAATACAGTACCTCCTTTTTTTTATAGTACTGCAATTAGCGGCATGTAAACTTTTAAAGCAGGCAATTTAAAAAGTTACTCTATTGCTGCTGCTGAACAGAAAACATCAGTTCTTTCATTAAGGAAACCTTCCCAAGTTCATGGTATTGAACCAGGGCTCAGCTATTAAGCTGTGCGATGACACAGTCAATGCCTGCTATAGTATCAATTCAATTTAAGCATTTTTTTGTTATCACTAGATGCCTTGCTGTAGTTTCTTTTAACTGACTTTGTTTATTGATAATTATTAGAGGACCGTTGGTTCCAAAAGATAGGCATAATTTCATTACACAAATCCTCTACAGCTCACAGTAGAAGCAGCTTTTCTGTATAGATCATGCTGAAGTCTCTGAAGCCTTCACAGTGTGCAGGGATCATGATACAGTTCTTCAGAAACAAAAAATAAATACCATCTCTTATTGCATCATTTGTACATTAAACAACAGGAATCTAGCTTTCCATTCACATATGCAAAAATAACAGGCTGTTTACTTCTTTTAAAATATAGTTCAAAAAATGTTTCCATTAACGTGGATCTGTTTTAAATTAAATATAAACTATCAGGTCTACTTTCCTGCATTAAAAAAGAAAAGAAAATTATTACATCTTGACTTTACCAAAGCTTAACATACTTATGTACTAAAGCTCTACTGTTTGGGAAATAAAAATACCTTTCTTAATACTGCATTTCATGAGAGAAATTACAATTATGGGATGCAGAGACTTTGTGGCTTGATACACTTTGCAAGCAGAGAAGGGGGATGCCCTTCAAAGTTAGAGGGTAATCATTATTGACCTTGTGCATTCAAGACAGCATAGCAGGTTTCTATATAAAGAAACTTGCAGAGAGGTCATTGAAAGCACTGGTGAAGAGACATAAAAAAGGAGACAGGACAGAATACAGCCTCGGTTAAGCAGGTTAAAAAATTAACTATAAACAGACTCGGGAATTGAAGACCAAAACAAAAGAACATTTTCTTTCTAAGTGTCATGCAAATTTATGGCTCTGTATTAAATGTTCATTATCAGATAAGTTGCCTTTACAATGTAATTATTAACTTTTATAGGTTCTGCAAAGTTTTTTTTTTTCCTCTCCTTTACCCTACGCACAGCCTGAGCCCTTTTTGAGTATTGAACAAAGGGGCACGTGCTCAGGGTTGGCTCTCAGCAGGCAGGAATTAGGGTTTTGGTCTTCCCTCCTTTACTCATTCACAGGGTGTCTGCTAATCTGCCTGTGTTTGAATTTACCTGTCTGCAAAATAGGTACAATAAAACCAGCAGACATCTCCCCAGGGTTATATGACGCTTAGTTTGGCACTTCAAAAAGCACACTTAGCAGAGCATTTTGAAATCATTGAATGAAAAGCATTATGTAATGAAAAATAAATTACTTCTGTATGATGAGGTTGTTTGGAGATTGTTCAGGTAAATGCGCTGGTTAGGAATATTAAAACACCTGGGATACACAATGGGTAGGTTTACCATGATTTTTTTCTTTCAAATTACATTTTAAAATAAGCTGCAACACAAAAAAGGTCCTATTGTCATGCACATCCCACTCCCATTTAATTAAATCAGTCATTATTATTATAAGTATTCATATATTTTGTTTTCCTCTCTAGATAAAAAAATACAGAAATTGAAAGAGAAATAATAAGACTGAGATCTTACTTTTTTTACTTCTCTAAACAGAGAAGACACAGCCCTGCTGACCTTTCTATGACTCGTGCTATTTTTCTTCAGCCTACAGCCTCACGATGGCTCTCTAAATTTGCCCTGGTTAGGCAAAACCCCCTTTTCTATTGGGTCTTTCATCTCCAGAACACCAGTCTACCATGGAGGCAGGAGGCTGCAATCTCAATGCACTGATACCCTCCACTAGAAGAGTCAATCATTCTCACTAATAGGTGCCCACAGCGTCCTAGGAACAATCCACTCGCATGACTGTCCTGCCCCTTCAACTTCCCCTCCCCTGCCAGCCGATAGCACACAGCTTCCCAAAATATGTTTCATTTTCAAGAGATAGATTTACTACAGCCCTGTTATCACATTCATACCCTTCCTGAAAAGATAAAAATAAGAAAGACCTTACAAGAAGATGTTGTAGCAACAGCTAAATCATAAATGTTTGATAAGGAATGGCTAAATCCAGACAAATAACTGCTCAATCCCACTTTGTATTAGGCAGATAAAGTCATACAGGAAATCAATGTGATCTATTGAAATGAAAAAAAGTCCAGCTTAGGGACTATATAGTGTTATAGAATATGTGACATTATAAATGGGCTGCTTCCATAAGTGCTATACAATGAGAAGTTGCATAGTTTTTATTTATTTTTGTGCTTATGAATGTAAAAGCAGGCTGTGAAAGTCACTATTTGTCAACAGGGCAAATGTGGGCAGCAGTGAAGTAGGTGAGTATTTATAACCTTTTTATTTTCCCACTCTTGAAGGGAATACATAATCCTCTCTAGGGATAAAAGGATCTTCAGTCACCCACTAGCCCAGGGCTCCTTTTTAGCACAGGCTGACAGATGTGCTAAAATTATAAGTGAAGTGTTGTGATGTTGACTCCTAAAGCAGCGATCATTAAGGTTGAAATTAGTATCCCCTCCCAGCCATTCCAATGTTGAAAAGTTCTGACACCAGGCGTAATTGGACAACTTTACCTAGTGGGGATAGCATTACATTTTATCCTACTGACTTCTTTCTGCCTTTTTCATCCCTGCTCCAATTTAAATGAAGCAAAACAACTTTTTATACATCTTTCACTTACACAAAACAAAACAAAAATCTGCTTATGCAGAAAGACATCTCAAAAGCAGACATATGAGTTCACAACTACATATACAAGTAGTATTGTTTAAGGCTATACTATTTCAGCTGACAACAGTATTTTAAATAAGATGCAGTTAAAAAAGAGACTGAAGGAAAATATAAACAGATGTCCTAATATGTATTAGCATCTGCTGAAAGAAATTTCATTTGAAAATGTAAAATACACTTCACTTGCTATACGTTCTAATTAGTTACACGCAGCGTTAACATACTTTAATCTTCTGAAGTAAAAGGTTCCTCCTGAACTGTATTTATGTTATACCTGGATATATTTCTAGTAACTGTAGCAGTTGCTAAATGGCAGTAAGTGCTAAAAGATATAAGCAATCCACACAATTAGATTTCAGGTCATTTAGATCAGTGTGAACTAGAAAAACATGTTAATGTGCTATACTCACTGCCACTTCCTCACATACTGCTGAGTTTGACACATTAACTAATGGACCATCACCTGATAAATACTGGATGTGTGTGGATGAATAAAGTCTCAAATTGTCTCCGATGGCTCAGACCAAGATTTTGACAATGACACAAACCCAGCAGTGCCAATGCACTATTGCACTATTCTTGTGCTGTGTGCCTAAAGAAAAATGAAGCCCGTGATTTTACACAGTTTATCTAATAGACCTTCCTTCTTTAGTTTATGGGAAAAACTTAAATGTAGCTCAAGGCCCACACTATAACATAACATATGGGAAAGCCGAGTGTGAAACCTAACCAGTGTGTTAAAATAAAATCAAATCCAGTGTTTGTGAACGTGTAACACTTTACTATTGAGTTAGATTCAATTTCTAAAGGCTGACGAGCACATCTATTTCTGGCATGAACAAAGAACGTGTTAATACTGTGGCTCTCTCACAGCCCTGTACTGTACATTGAGTCACCAGCTCCCACAACCCCACTAAGCCCCGTCCTTCATCTTTCAGCTGAACCGTGCATTTTGCTTCATCTGCACTGGGCTCCTGCCCATCTCAGCTGATTCCCTACACCCCCAAACTTCCACCACGTTACCTGGCTGCACTTCCTCTGCAGGGTGTCACACACACGTCAGGCTACTGGAGACTCAGCCCCAATGGGGCTGATGCACAAATCTTTTATTAAAGACAGGATAAAGGTTCAAGTGCACAGCCACGTTCTGCCTTGGCCCTGTAGCTGAGTAGTGGGGGCTGAACTGATTGAGAGTTTTGATCATTAGTGACTTATTCCCAGGGCAATCAGGGGCCCACAACATTCTGTCACTGACAACACGGTTTCCCCACACCGAACAATGAGCTGACCCAGCCAGGACAGCCTCTTCCAAAAGGCTTTCTCTCAATTTCAAGGCCATTAAGCACTTCAGGATGGGGAGCACGAACAGAGGCTGCACGGGTGCTGTGCAAAGAACAAGGAAAAGATTTCCTGCATCTTGGTTTTGAAGATGTCTGTTCCTTTCACCTTGCAATTATGTTCTTTGACTTCTTGCCACGATCTCTCTAAAAATGCATTTGGTCAACTCCCCTTCAGTGTTACCCACCAGACCTCTGGACTGGCCCCCACTGCTACCTCACCAGAACTTACTTCTCACCCACGCTCTATTTCCAGATTTCTGTTCTTGATCTATTTCTGTCTGGTTTGTTGCCAGTTTTTTCTTTTAACTGCAAGACTTTTACCCAACACACACACACAAGAAGGTCCAACCCACAAATACCTCACCCCTTTTCTCTCTACCCCTACACTCATTATGCTGAGCCTCTTTGCTAGGAAACTTACTTTTTCACAACAAATTCATCCTTTCTTCCTCTAATACTGTAGTCTGTCTATAGACAACTCTTCAGTTTAATCCAGTTTACCCTGA
The DNA here is from genome assembly GCA_013398855.1 of Mohoua ochrocephala. Taxonomy (NCBI): domain Eukaryota; kingdom Metazoa; phylum Chordata; class Aves; order Passeriformes; family Acanthizidae; genus Mohoua; species Mohoua ochrocephala. The sequence continues at coordinate 82,247 of VZTA01028407.1, read as the reverse complement.
TTCACTATCAACGTGTCTACGCTCACCCTAGATCGACTTCAAGATAGTCGTTTTCATTGATGACTTCCTAAATTTTCAAACAAGCATTTTCATGCTTTCTTTTATTCTGCTTACAGATCTGCCCACAAGCACTTGCAATATTATCTCATTATCTTACTTCATAATCCACATTAAAAATCTCCTTTTCTTTGGTATCTAATCTTTTCTTTGGCATCAGAAAAATATCATGCCTAAAAACAGGGCCTATCATATTGATTAATATTATCTCATTATACGCTTGTTCTTTTTATCTATCTGCATCCCTGACTTTTGATTAACACTTAAATTTTAAACAGCACGGACTTGGAACAATCTTTTTTGGTTGATTTTGCATATTTATTAATATGGCTGGGTCCTTATCTGTGACTAACAATCTAGGCACTGCACTAGCAATAATTGTCATCATCTTGTTGTTCCTTCTTTGTTGATATATAAGCATGTAAACTGGATTTTGTTTTCTGGGTAAGACTGCCAGGGATGATTGTTAGGAGTTCTGCTTGAAGAAGAAACTCAGGTGCTTTTAGTAATCATTTTCAGACTAAGGGTTGTACGCGTTTGGGGGTTTTTAATGGAAATTAGGGATGGGAAAATTTTCAGTGTAACTGTCAGGAAAAATGGTTTGGAAAGTGATAATTAGAATTACTTTCTGTTCTGTTGTCAGACAAGCAGCATACACATGAATCTTTTTTAGCAAACATATTGTAAGAAAGTAAAAGAAAAACAAATTGCAAATTGTGCTTGTATCTGTTTCAACAAGGACACGTGAGCATAATGCACCAAGTGACAGTCAGGCTCCACATGAGAGAGAGAATGAGAAATGTGAACTCCCTGAGACAAAGCTTCCAGGGACGAGAGTTCAAATGCCAAAGGACCCTACTTAAGAAGGGAAGCACCGGTGTTCTTCTCCCAAATCTTCATGAATTGGACATACTAAATTATGTAGTCTGATGCCAGCACAGGATTAAATTCTAATACATTGGCGTGCCCTAATTCTATTATTAGGGAATGAAAGGGGAACAGAACATGCAAACATTACTATTACTGTATAAACTGCATCTTTATTTGGAATGGGAATTATTTTAAGGATGTCTGAAGCTCTGGTTTCCCTGCACAAAATCTGGGGTGTGAACCTGAAGAATTAGCAAAAGGGCAGAAAACCTTGAAAACAAGCTGATTGTGACAGTACTGTCAAGCAGAAAGGGAAAATGCAAATGAAATAGACATTTTCTAAATATAGTTTAATTTATAAATAAGACTTCACATCACAGATTTGTTTATCCTCATTTGGTGATAATTGTTCACAGCAGAATATATCAGAAAATTCTATAATAGGAACTACAGCCAGGAAATGTTAAATAATTAATCACCCTCCCAGCCACTTGCATTTCTGTTGATATAAATGACCGTATAATTCCAAACCCAATTATCACTACTTAGCCATTCCATTTTGTAGTTAAAATCCCACAAAATTAAAGTGCATCAATTGTTAATGGTAATAGACCAGACAAGGGATTAAAGATTATTTTAATGTTTATTTCCTGTCAGGAGGTTTTTTTGGCAGGAAGCACTATAGACAAAAGGCTACATTAAGATGAGATTCATACAATGTATTTAAATCTACTAACTTCTAAAAGCCTTATGGTATAATTACTTGTTTAATCTACTTGTTCCCTGAAGATACCAATGGGGGTTTATCAAGCCAACTTTAGTGTATCTGCTTCATAGAAACCAAAACATTCTCTTTAACTTTAACTGCAAACAGCAGCCAAGTTTACCATAAATGCAATTCTAACAACAAACTTGAAAAATGAATGAACTATGCAAAAATATAAGGGGAACCAGATTACTATCAGGACTTTTTTTATGTCATATTCTGCTTGGTTTATCTCCTGTTACTTCTGGCACTATGCATTTGCATACAAGATTTGGTCCTTGTAGTCACACTTTAAACAATCACTTTAAAACCAATAAAATTTTGTTAATTATAGAACTTTTACCTGCCCTAAAATGACGACTTTCCTCCACTCTTCAGAGAAGTATTTATGCACGTGTGTTTATATGGAGACATCACTTAGTTTAGACATTACTTTGCTGTCTTAAAATGATTTTTGGTTTTATCATTAGGCATTGTCAACAAAACGGACAAAAGTACTTTATGGCATTAACACAGTGACTGGAATTCTGTACAACTGTGTGTGAGGGCCTAGGGATTTGGGGAAGGGCCCTTATAGTTCACTGTTTCAGTGGGCAGCAGGAGTGGGCTGAATTTGATGTGCTTCAAAAGGTTATTCATCTGTATAAACTCACAGACAGGTATCCATAACTTGGGTCTGCTGGGATGAAACCATCAGATCTGGAGCAAGCAATAACTGTGCCACTTATTTCTGGCTTGCACTGACATCACCCTGCACACAACCTCATTCATCTCATTCTCTCTCTTTTCTGTATAAACAGAAATCTACGTATGGACAAAACAGGAAAACTGAGAAGGAAATGTTTGTGTTCTTCTGTTCCCCGCCCATTCAGCAATGTAATCCATGTCTCCGAAATCTATGGACAACTTATTGCACAGGAACATTACAGTCCTTTGTATCCACATTTATTCTTTTTCCCAAGGAAACTGTTGTCCTGCATTTACCAAATGCCATAACACACTAAATCATGACACAAATAACACAGATCATAAACCACCTCACACTGGGGCAGTGACAGATCTGTTTCTGTGTCTGTTTCAAACATTTCCTTAGGAGTACATTCACTCTTTGGCTAAAGTTACCTCTCGTTATTCCTCCTCTGTCCTCTTTATAGGTGAGAAAACCAGTGGGGACAGCTCTGTGGCACTAACACTCCCGTGCTGTCACAAGGACCAGCTTTACAGCCCAACAGATTGCTCAGGAGGGCAGTGAAGAAGCTCCTTTCCAAAACCAGGATCACGCAGCAATGATATCACTCATTTGTGAGCAGTGAGTGAATTACATGCCCAGTGGTGTTAATAACTCAAACTCCATCAGACACAGGTATTAAGAAAGAAGCTTCTAACTGAGACCCACGAAACAGCAGTGCATCCCGGAGCCCCAGTTGGTACAGGAGATTACACTGATGTGGCACGCTTGGCATAAAGGAGCACTGCAGAATTAAGATTGGCACGTCAGGAACTTTTCCCTCATTTTCCTTGGTATGCACTCCCACAAAAACAAAACAACCCCTCACGACAAAGTTCAGAGTCCATATCTCTTCTGAGATTTGTGAGAGCAAGCAGACATGGTACGGAAACCCATTCCATAACCTTTCACCAACATAAAATTTACTGTGACTAAGGCCCTAAAACTCTATGCTCAGCTCTGATTTAAACCTGTGAACACAAACCTCCCAAGAACATTTCCATTCCATGAAATACCTCCCCATGACATGATATGCTAATCATTTGGGTCCTAGAAGGAGATTGAATACCCTAACCATAAGTAAGCTCCACCACAATTCTCACCAGGACAGGATCTGGCCCAAAGTAAGTATTTTATTTAGCAGGTTTAAGGGGCTATTTAAGGTGCTATCCCAGTTTCTCTCCCCCAAACACTACTACTGCTGTGGCAAAGAGCAAAGCAGGTTTGGCTTTTGAGACTGAAAATTTCTCTGTAATTTTCTGCGGTATTCAAGACTTTATCAATGAGAAGAATTAATCTAACTCACAAAAACGAGACTTCTTTCAGAACTCTAATGTTCTGTATCTTTTATTTTTAAATTGCAGCATTAATAATGGTCTCAGCAGCAAGTGGAGAAAATGTGTGAAATATGTGCCCTCTTTATAGATTTCCTGTTTCTGCAATTTCACTTGAAAAATGGCAGTGCCCTGCCATCTGAAGCTTCCAGTTTGTTTAACTCCGAGCAAAAGACAATTAAACAACTTACAGTATGTGGTCACGAGACTATAATTGCTCACCAGAGCTCCTTGTTGTGTCAGCTGCCACGATGAGCAGGAGCTTTTTCACTTTCCTACCCCTGCAAGACCACGAGAGGTTCCTGACCATGGCAATGGCCTCGTGCTGAGAAGAAAATATTTCACAAACAAAAAAAATTGCCACAGGATTCTTGAGACGCTGAGTTAGCACAGAGTAAAAGGAAGAGACTCCAGGCTGGACAAGTCTCTAGAAGGACAGAACATCCTTTAATCATTTTTTATTAGAAGTCAATGAATTCATATTTATCTTCTTTCTAATTTTTCTCACAGTTTCTTAAAATTCTCCCATTTTCTATAAACTTTTTTTCCCAATTCCTGCAAGCAAATTTACATCCTGAATCTCTATATCTTAGGTCATGCTCTGCAGCACAGAAGTTTTATGTAAGAAGTGATGTATCAGTATTTTAATAGAGAGTGATATATACTTGAAGAATGGAGGGTTAGGTGAACGACAAAGATAAATTGAGCTTTTCAAATCCTGCTTTTGCTAGAAATCATTCTGAAAACAGACTGACTAAAATGAGTTCCATTTGAGAGATGTTCAATGCACTTGTATTTTCTTTCCCAGAGCCATTCTCAGAGCTGACCCCGTTTTCACATTTGTAGACAACAGACTTGTAGATGTTACCATCACCAACCCGTATCTTCTCTGTCATTAGTGATGCCTTCTACTATAGGCTGCAATAAGAAAAAAATTCCTTAGATCACCAATATACATCTGAAATACTGTAGTTCTCAGTCTAGCCCACTCTCAGGACTATGTGTTATCCACATCAAAGACAAAAACACATCATTAGTATCATCTGCTGTAATGGCAGTGCGAGGGAATTCATATTAGTGGTTGCTTAATGGCAACCATGGTAGAATCTTGGCATTAGTATGAGGAATATTAAGTTTCCAGAACATAAAAGCATAAATGACACCTACATCTCTATGCAAAGCCAGCTCAAATCAATTGCCTAAATGCAATTTAATTCGTGATTCTTGGTACACCAATAAAGAGACAGAACTCTGTCTCCATCAACAAGAGGAACAAGAAAACAACATGTCTAAGACCATGTGTCATTCCATAGTGATTCTTTTGGTTCTTTTTGGTATGCAAAAAAAAATACTAGGTCTTTTAATGAGTGCAAAAATAAAACACAGAGAGTATATAAAGTGATAAAATAATACCTGGACAACAGAGCTGAAGAGCAAAAGGACAGTGAAAGAAATTAATAGGGAGGGAATAAAATTTTTAACATGATTATGATATTCTAATCTTATTAATATCTGTACTGGAGACTAACATTTTAACTTTCAGTTTAAAAAAAAAATGGTTTTGTGGATTTCGTATTTTTGACAATACCAATAAATTATTGCATATAACCTCATAATCATTACCACCACTATGCTGTGAAATGTGACTCTAAAATGCCCGAGCATATTTCTCAATTCATTGTGTCTCACTGACCTCCAGATCAAGTTTGCTCAGTGTCTGACTAAAAGAATGTTCTTTGGTTTTGTTTTTGCTGTTCTAAATAACTGCTAGCTCTACAAATTCATTATGGAACCAGAATAAAATCCGATCCATTCTTCCATAGCTGTGGTGGCTTAGCACCACCAAAGGAAATAAAAACGCATTTTAGTTACTAAGGTGACCAGTTACAACAGTGATTCCACACAGGACTAAGATACAGCAGGATAAAAGCTCCCAGTTTTATGTGGTAATCCTTCTGCCTAGAAGTGCCTATTGAGAGGCAGCACGCAGGAAAGAGCATGAAGTAACATAATTTATTCAGCAAGAATACTATAGGGCACAAGTGCTGATAAAAAGCTTTCACACACTCTCCTCGTGGCTAATTTTCCATTGAAATAAAATTTACTCTTGAATATCAAATATTTATTCCATTTTTCATCCTCTTGTTTTTTCCTCCCTCTCATATTTATTTACTTTATAAACATTTCAGATTTATTTTTGCTGAATAAATAAATTAAAATATGAGGAACCTTTAAACAGACAAAAGGCTCTGGGAAGGTTTTGCTACTGGCAAAAGAAGAAATGCTCATGGATGTAATGAGTCAACTGCCAACGTGGAAATCTGGCAGAATTCCTGCATTTCAGAATCATGGGATGTATGACTTCATTTTAGTGTATGGAGGTTTTTCCTACAAAGTTGATTCTGCAGGTTTTATGCAGTTGGCTTTCCTTTTTTTCTATTGCCATGCCTCAAAACTATTACAAGTTCATCAGTAATAACCTACTGACAGCTTTCCCACCTCTTTTATCAGTCAGTGAAGTTACAAATACACCAGATTGTCATGAAGATACGCACTGTAAGACAAACAAATTCCCGGGCATCATCCTATTCAAACTGTGAATTCATCTAAGTTCAACTCAGTGTATTTTACTCAGCAGAGCGGGTAGTAAAATCTTCTTTCAACCCAGAGGACTTTATTTTATAATTCCTTCATCTGGGATTCCAGGAGATGTTAAGATGTTAACTGTCTGACAGAGTTCACATCAGTGACAAGTAGTTTATTACAGCACAGGTTTTATTCCCCGATTTCAGGGGACACGGACTTCAGATGAAAAGGTGGAATAATTCTTGCCTCAGTGTGTAAAATCAAGATCAATTTAGCAACCCACTCCTCTAATACCGTATGTGCAAAGAAATAATTTAGACTCCTAGTTAATTTGAGTATTGAACTGAAATTCTGCAGCTGCTTTCTGCCAGTCCTGAAAACAGAAATTAATTTCAATGACCAAGGCGAATGGAGTGCTGCTCTGTCAGGTAATTAGTCATCGTCTTTTGCTACTCAGGGTCTATCACTGTGCTAATCCATACATAAACCCCAGTATTCCCCTAGTCACTCACAATCTAAAGAGCTGTTTAACTACCTATTTCTCCCATTCAATCCTACCCCAGATATCAGCTGCAAAATGAGCATTCTTTCATGTTTAGCTTTCTTCCTACTATTTACTGCCAGCAGAATTAATGCAACTGATTTACATTTTCTTTTTTCTGTTTGATCAAGTCTGCTGTTGATTAAGTAGAGCTTAAGGGAAAAAATTATACTCCTGCAGCTTTCCTACTTGACTTGCCAGTTTATTAATGAAAGAAGCAAGGATATTGATGGCCCAGAAACTACAAGTGCAGCAATTAAAGGATATGTCCTTCCAAGCTTCTAATTAAAAAAGAGTTCTTTTGTATTAAAAGATATAGTTTAGTGTCATATTTATACCTAATTCTCACTTCTACTGTTTTGCCTTTNTTTTTTTCTTTTTTTTTTTTTTTTTTTTTCTTTTCTGTTTATTCTTTTTATACAGAAATCTACTGGGAAAACTTAGATCAGGCAGAATAAAGAAACTTTCCCTGACAACCATTTCTGGAAGCTTTGTTCCCAAACAACAGTCTTAGTGATAAAACATCAAAAACAACTCCACCCCCCCAAATCCTTACAACAGTGAAATACCCACTGACACATACCACTCAGAAGGCAACCCTTTAATATTCTTAACTGGTGTAAATTGGCAGAGTTTGCCCAACTCAGATTCAAGAAAACTGAAGATTTTTTTATACCAGTCCTTTTGGATATATTAAGATAATTAGACTGTTCCCTCCTTCTAATATCTTTTTACTGAGTATTTAAATTCTAGATTCACTTTTTTTCATGTCAGGTATTTACATGAATGATCTCACAGAGGTTCTTCATGCTTCTTATTTAGTCTGATTTTTTTGGAATTCTTCCTTCAGAAACACCTGAAACCATAACATTGCCAGTATTTTATTACTTTGCTGAGTCAGTCCCTTGCACACTAATGGCAATATTTCAGCATCAGAACACAATAAATAAAAATAAATAAATAAATGACTCCTGTTTCTGTCTAGCACCTTGGTTTTGTGGTGTCATCTAAACAAATTCAACAGAAGTCTGACACGTTCTGGCTGACTCAAACTTTGCACGTGCAGGTTGACTCTCCAGCACCTGCGGAATAAGTGCTAAGGACTCAGTCAGTACAAGAATCATGAAATCACAGAATGGTTTGAACCGAAAGGGTCCTTAAAGATCATCCAGTTCCAACCCCCTGTCACGGGCAGGGACATCTTCCACTCTCCCAGGTTGCTCCAAGTCCCATCCAATCTGGCCTTGGACACTTCCAGGGATGGGGCAGCCACAGCTTCTCTGGGCAACCTGTGCCAGGGCCTCACCACCCTCACAGGGAAGAATTTCTTCCAGATACCTGATGTAAACCTGCCCTCTGTCAGTCTGAAGCACCCTGCCTGCCCCACATTCAACGCATCCTGGCACACATCTCCATCTGCACACCGGGTACCTCTCCCAGATTTCCACACAGCAATTACTCCTCTCATTTAGCTACCAGATGTTCTGAAATCCCTGAGAAATTATATTAAAAAATATGCTCAATGTAAAATCCATACTCTAGCATTCCATACAATTAATGACAGGTTTGTAATGCATTGAAAAAAGACTGTTCCCTGCACCGATGTTCCAGAAAGGAAGAGAAATAAAACATCTTTCTGCTCCTGGCCTCTGTCCCTCACAGCCCAGAATGGTGAGAACTGCTGTGATCAGATTAGGCAGGTAATCTTGTGTATGATCAGATTCCCTGAAGGCAGCGATAGCTGTGTATTTAAGGACAGTAAGCTTTTCTTAAAAGAGGTACTAAAGTGAATCACAGAATTTCCCAGAGCTCCCAGCTGGACAAAACAGCAGTAAACAAGAGTGATTCTTCCTTAGGGCTAACAGGGTTAGCGATGCTGCTCCCAGGGCAGGTTGTGTCATCCACAATATCACTGCCCACATTTCTCCTTGAGCCATCCCAGACCCGCATCTTTTCTGTTTGCCTATTAACCTGGAAAAACCTTGTCGAGGAGGGAGGTGGAGTTGTTCTAAGAGACCTTTTGTACTAGAAATTTCTCAATCACTTCCAGTTTAAAGGTGACTTCATAGAAATGGTGACCCTCACAAGTACCACTTGCAAGATACAGAAGCTTTAATCTTTTTCAGTGGAATCGGAAGCTCTTATCTCTCCTCTGACCCTTTTTCCCCTCTAGCCTTACACTCTTGGCACCATTGAAAAGTCAGAACCATTAAGTTGGTGTCAAGTGGCTGTGTTATTCATATTCTATTATAGTCAATGACAATTAACCGTGCCATTCAGAAAAGCCAGGTACTGTATTACACAATTGGAAAATTGATCTTATCTGAGGCTCAAAAAATCAGCAATGTTCAGACCTCAACTCACAGGCAAAAAAAAGAAGAAAAGAAAAAAAAAAAAGGGGGGAAGTACTGCCTGACCTCAGGGCCACACAGCAAACAGCCACGTGCAAGGCTCAGAAACAACCTGAAGAAGTGCCCAAATCTCTGTGTGAATATAAACTGATTTCTATCATCAAGCAAAGTGATGTTAGAAAGAATACAAATTCGACTGAATGTTTGATGATCACCTTCAAAGTTGTTATTGCAGGCAAAATGCAACATCTTAGCGTTGCTGACACATCAGAAAACCACAGTGTGTGTGTCAGTTCCCAGCTCTTTGCAGCGCACACCCACAGGCGAGAGCCCTGCACCTACAGTGAAATCCTCATTTCTAGCACCTGCACTGAACATCTATTTTCATGAATGTTTTTCCTAGAAATGAGCACAGACACATTTTTCTACTAACGAATTACCGGATGGCTACAAAAGGAGAGAATTAACAAATAACTCTCTACTTTGGACAGTGAGGCTGTTTTCCTCCGTCAGTGAATCTCAGCATTAACTACAACACAGTACAACAGTTGATTACAACTGAGCCTACCTGCTTTAAAGCACAGGGGGAATTTTAGACAGCAAAACTCCATTAGTTCGCTTGAGTTTAACTAAAGCACCTGAGCTAAAGCCTTGCCACACAAAGGATGTGTTGAAGAGTCAGGAACAGCACTTGGCACTGCTCCTCCGTGCCACGTGCCCGAGGACACTGGGTTTCAGCAGGATCCAAAACCAGAGCAAGTGCTCTTGCATCAGTAAGCCATTATGTCACTTGTATTCCCCAATCAAGTACTCACTAACCCTCAAAATTATGAGGCCATCATGACACGACCTATCAAGTTCACATCCTGGAGTAGACTGCAAAATCCGTAGAGTCACTTATTTAGTTCAAGCACGTAACTGGAGTACTTTGCAATTAGATGGGAAAAAAATAAAAAACAAACCCATAACAACCAAATATCCTTGCATTTCAAATGCTGAGCTCTGAAACATCAATAGTTGCACAGACTAATGGAAGGAATGTTCCACTACATGCAATTCTGATCCAGGTTGCTGCTTTGCAGGCCAAGACCTGTGAAGCTCTTCCTGCACCTGGGTCCCTCTAAAATGTCCTGAGCCTCTGTGATGAATTTAGGTGTCTTTGTTTTTCCCCTCCCTTCACTCTAAATATGAGGTATCTTTACTAAATACTGGAGATTAAGGCCTTACACACACTCCTCTGGAGACCCACGTTCAAATCCATCCTAGTGGAAAAAGTGCTACTCCCAAATCCACCTTCGGTGCACCTGGAAGAGAAGAGCTTGTATTCTACCAGATGTTTCACCTGATGCCAAGTTTTCCTGGGGAATCAGGAACAGGCTGAATACAAAAATCATCTTTGTTCATCATTTTCCTTCACAGAATACAGTAAGAAATTATCAGCTAGCTTCAGTTCTCTGGGAAAAAATCTCCGATTGTTGCCTTAATGAAAAACATAGAATGGGCTCAAAGCCACTACAGTTATACTTAAAAATCAATACTCCCTATTGGTCTTATAATTTGTGTCCCAAATATCTGCTTTAAAATGTGCACAAGCCACAAAACAAAAGCTAGGGAGTTTATATCTCAGACTTTTGAATTTTTTGTACTGTTCCAATATTTGCAAAGCCATGTGAAATGTTCTATAGGATTCTCTGCCTGACAGTGGGAGTCTATTCTGGTTTTTTATTTCTTTTATTGAAAGGTGGAATAAAATTCCCCAACTGCTCCAGTGCAATTAAAATTACTTTTATTCATACAGTTACCTCAATGGCCACCATAAGCATTCCACAGTACTAATCCTTTTAGGCCCTGATCCAGCAAAGCACTTTACTGTCTCTTATTCTTAAAATTACAAGTCTCCCCACTGATTTCAACACAGTCATATTAGGGATGAACTTGGCCTCCTATAGCAAAAATAATGTTAAAAATACAGTTTAAAAAACAAGCAAGGAAATGGAAAGCCTAAGAGACTTCAATATTTCTCTGGTTTAAAGTAAGGCATTACCACTGTGCATTTGAGTACAGTGCAATAGTGAGCTATTTTTGTACAGTTAGGCCAATGCAGGTAACGAGCCTCCCTGTATTAGAGATGCATTGATTTCAGATCTAGATGGTTTCAATAAGCTCCTCAAACCCAAATGTTACAAGGACAGGGACATTAAAATGTCAATTACATAAATAAATCTGTAAGTATCGAAAAATGCCCAAAAATTAAATAAACCTCCTCACTCTACGAGGCTTTGCAGCTGATACACTGTAAAACAATAAGCAAACCATCACAGTTTGCATTTTTATAGCTACATTCATCCATAGCTCAAATAATCATCACAAATTCCAACCCACCACAGGTAGGAAATGTAGGATGCTGTTTTCCTGCTTTGACTGCAGAGACACCAAACCATGGCTGGACATTTGCCTACAACCAAGGCTTTTTAAACTGGTTTAAATACTCACTGTCTTTGCGTACTTCTTTCTGCCTTGTTTTTGCTGGTGCAAGAATTTATCTGAGCACGCAATGAACTGGATCAGGAAACTAATCTGACTGAAATATAAACCATGGAAAAGTGCTGACTTCAATGAGGAGGGACGCTCAGGGAAGCAGGAGCCTGAGACCGCTTAAGATAGCACTGCCCCAAAATAAATGTGCATCGAAGTGCACGTCCTGAGGCACAGAGCAGCAGCCAGAAACAGAACCATGGATTTCACCCATTTATCCATGGAAGCCATGGAGGCAACACTGGGATCAGAGCCACAAAATGGATGGGGGACATGTCTTGAGTGGCCTCAGAGCACAGCTTCTGATCACCGTGGAGGGACAACAAAATGTAATTTGCCACGGCTGGCTGAATACCCCAAGCAAGATGACTACATAAAAGCATTTTCCAGTGACTTCCAGATTGTCTCTCCAGCCTTCCCAACTGGCTCTCAACAATATTTTAAAGTGTGTGCTTTACCACCATTTAAAGCAGTGCACATGAGAGAGACTGAATACATTAGGTAAATGAATTCCTGTGGACATTGTGAAGGGAATAATGCCCTCCTATTTGGTTATCCTGTACTGCAATAAAAGTGGGGGTTTCTTCAGTCAAGGTGCTGCAGTAACCCAAGGGATAGCCATATTACACTTATAAAAGACAACTTTAAGAAAGATCTTGGTGCAATAAAAGCGAGGATTTTTTTTCCCTTGGCATCCCAGCTTGCCATAGAAATGAGTGAGTTGCTGAATTTCTGCCAAGTATAGATGGTTCAGTATGCTATTAGATTAGTCTGTTTATACAGAAACAGCCAAAAATAGGAAACACACAGAAGCTATTAAAGATATTGTCCTGTGAGGGAAATAGTTGAATGGTTTTGTTACTGCAACTGGGAAATAAGATATGAGTCAGTATTAATGTGATAAAGAAGTTAATGTGTTCTAAAGCAAACAGTTAGTTTCTTCAGCTTGTTTCTGACTTGACAATAAAATAAATGTACAGACAATTATGTAGGGTTGGATGAGCCTGCAAGTAAGTGTATCCAGCTTAAAGCTCAGCGCTGCCAGTGGGTTAGAATTGAAACTCTGTTATCAAGTAATGATATGCTAACCCCAGGTAGTCTTCATAGAAAATGGATGATTCAAAATGCCACACATCACTGAGCTGGTGGGAGAATGGTCAATAGTGTTTAAGCTATTTCAACTGGTCAAAGAGAATTTCATAGAAAAATTCCTTCACCTTGACCATTTTACAATGGATTTCCTAAATTCTTCTCACTTTTGATACAGACCAATGAAAAATAAAAATATCTTGAGTATTGTACTGTATTTTGTTTTGGTTTATTTTTAATCAGGACAGCAGCAATATTTCATAGGGGATGTTACCAGCTTTTTAAAGAGCAAGCCAGCACAGAGAAATTCGTCCCACGTGTGACACTGAGCATTCCTTCCTAAACACAGCCACGCTCAACCCTGCTGCCCTGACGTCCTCCTCCCTCCTTTTCCCACATATTAAAAAACCCTAATTCTTTAAGTACTGCAACTCCTTAAATCTTCTAACATACATAAACAAGGGCACAGGCTATTATATTGTATTTATAATATTCATACGTGCAAATAGAAGATGTACATATTTTTTTCTCGAGTAACGTGCTTCTACAAACCCAAAGACCGCATATCCCATCCCTTAAGGGCCAACACATTTGACCAGTGAAGAAGAACAAGTCCAAAGCTAAATGACTCTCCCACTGAGAAATGCCCCTCTGTGGTACCTTGGTTTTTTATGGTGAGAGTGCCCTGGGCCAAGCCAAGCACCTTCCCTGATGTTAGGTCACTTTTTAGGACATGGGAAGAAGAGCAGCACCTGAAAATGCACATGGAAACTTACACCAGTGAATGCAGCAGAACTTTTGCCAGTACACAGAGACATTTGATTAGCAGGAGCCTCATGAATTCTATACCAGTGGCTCATTTCCAGAGGGAGTGGAAAACTGGCCCCAAGTCATTCTGCCCATGTTATGTATATACAAAGATTAGGCACGGTATTTGGAAGAGGAAGCAGCTGCAGAAATTCTGTCAAGGTACCACAATTAAATGTGTTTATACTGCAGAGACTAAAAAATGCAGGTGGTATAATGATACTTAGAGCAAAATTTAAGAACACTGCAACAACTTGCAGCCAGATCTTGGAGCTGGGCTTTTCCCTGGAACACATCTACTCAAAACCAAGTCAAGCTGTTACATCAACAAGCCTACAGACTGTTTTGAGGCCTTAGCTGAAATTTATTTCTGGGGTAAGTGTATCTTTCCATTCAACTCCACAGAAACCAGGCTTGTTTATTATTTCTTGAGCCTAATTCCTTACTTCAGGCAATAGGAAAAATGAGTTACGTGTCCCCTGACACCAAATAGATAAGCACAATAGCGTTGCCTTACTGCAGAGGACCCTCAAAAACCGGGGGGATGCAAGGCAGTTTCCTTCCTCGATGGTTACCTTTGTGAACACAAAGCCCATTTCCAGGATGGAAATCTGGAGCTGGAGAATAAATTTGCAACATCCTTGCAGTGGCAATGCGATCCCAACCTGAAGAGTTTAGAGCATGTGCTGCTGTTCCATCCATATGCAGTACTACTTGTGTTTAAAGCAGGTATTGTTCTTGTTTAGATAGAACTCTGGACTCTCTACCAACAAACAAATTCAATTTATCACTTGTTTAGGACTGTGCACGAGGCATCTGTATTTTTTCAATGGCATAAGGTAACAGCAGAGCCACAGCAGCTACTGTGAAATGGAACAGCCACAGGAAACTTAATGTGCCTTAGAGATGTATGGCAGCTTCAAAAATAGAGAACTTCCTTTTCCAGTGAAGGGACAAAGTAACAGAAAAATCGGGTAATACGGTTCTGCTTGGAATTGACAGAAGAAAAAGGAGGGAGGTAAGTTTTACTGGCCACACGTCTCAAACCAAATGGATGTTTTTTAAACAAAGCACCTCACTCGCTTCGTTTCATTTTCAGGCCGCGCCGCCTGAGCAAGACAACGGAAAAGTTTAATCTCTAAAACATGAATGCTGAAAACAAATGCATTAGAAAATACCAAGCCAAAGCTATACTGGTGACACAAATGTGAAAAATGGAATTGAAATAAACTGCGCCAGAAATCTATTTCTAAAAATATGTCTTTACAGTAGTGATATTTATAAATTTGACATACTCTAAAATTTAGCTCACTAAAGATTATTTCTATGCAAATATGCATTTCTCAAACCCCATAAGCGTGCGAAAAATCCAAAACACATTTCTTGAAAATCAATTTCTGTGCAGTACAAATGTATCAAGTTAGAGGCAGCATGCTGATAAATATTAAAAAGGTCTACATTGTGCAAAATGAAAACTTATAACAGGACACAGTGGTACCGTGCAGTATGTAGAGGTTCAGAGAGAACATGAAACAGCCCCACGGTTTCAAAAGGACTCTGTGGTCTGACATTAGTCATTTTGGTTCTGATAAAGGATGTTGTAGAAGGTGCTGCCCACATTATGCAAATCACTAACCACTTAATTTCCTTCCCAAGTGGTAAAGCTCAAGCGTTTTCCCTGAACATACAGTGCTCATTTTCTTGTAACTCTGTGGTTTCTTTTCAATAGCCTGTGAATGCCAGCAAGTAAGAAGATAGCAGTGAGAAACTAAGAGGTTACTCAATGATTCCAAAGGTTATAGGAGTGCTTTTTAGATACAGATCTGAACATAAATTCTAGACATCCACAAAGCATTTTTACTTCTAATAATACCCCATTAGCTGCTTCAATTTCAATATATTTGGAACAGTCTTTCTCTCTCTCCCCCGCCACCTCATATTCCAAGAATTAAATATAGTTTACTCCTGGGCCATTTCTAGCCTGAAATTCTCTTAAAAAGAGATTTTACTCTTCTAAAAGTGATATGCGACAAATTATATGTTATTTTTTACAGCAGCTAATTTTGTGTTTGAAAATGTTTCAGGCAGAAACTATTTTGATCTACAAGCACAATCAAGTTCAATGCTTCCTACAAAAGTCTCACTTCTTTTCTTTTAAAATGCACTGTTTGCTGCTACAAAAGCATATTTAAAAGAAAAATCTAAATTAAATAAAACATAGCCAGTACTGAATAACCCTTCTCATTAATAAACAACCCCAAATTATTTCTTAAAATTCTTGATTAAAATGCAAAAATATAACTTGGGAAAAGACACCTAGAAAAACAGGAAACCGTCCTGCTCAAACATGTTCTTATTATCACTGGCATTATCCAACATATGCAGTTTCTAAGTAGATTCTTGTTAGTTATCACTAGAACACCTCTAATTTAACCTCTACACAAAACAAGGAATTAGCTTCTTGACAGAACGGTACCTGACACAAATTCTGAATGTCCCCCATGTAAATACACCCGAGTTTTAAAAGAGACAGATAAACAGATGGTGTAACATGAATATTTCCATCCAAAGCAGCAGGACATTATGAAGTGTCCCCATGAAGACGCTCCCAGTGAAAGACCCTTTTCTCTTCCTTTCAGAGGTTAAATATGACAACTGAGATGCACTGTCACTCAGTGGTCAAGGAGCAATTACAACTGTTAATTGTGATTTTTGTTGTTATCGTA
>VZTA01028407.1:15858-60858 GCA_013398855.1 Mohoua ochrocephala | reverse complement strand
GGGCCCTGGCTAAAGTCTCAGGCTGTCAAAACTCCCACAGCTCAGGAATGCTAAACTAGCAAAAGCCAGCTTTACTCTTCAGAAACCGTTCAAGGGTTCCTCCTTTGTACCACGTAGGAGGAACGGCAGACCTGATTTATTTTAGCTGAAAACAAGCCAGCACAGACAAGATTTAAAAGTTTTGCTTCCCAGCCCTGATGGCCTGACTGACTGAGGGAAATGAGCCAAGGTGATATATCACCAGTGCTGCCAGACCTGCCAACACAGGCCTGAAAAGAGGAGGTTCATCAATGTTTGGGCACTGAACCTTCTGCTTACATGGTTGTGTGCATAGGTAGAAAAAAGCTGGTGCCTTTCATGCTGTTTGGATGAGGTAGAACAACCACTGCAAAAAGCAGCAGGTAACTGCTTTAACAAATAACCAGCTGCCAGAACTGGTGTAGCTGCCACACCACCCCTGCAGCTAAAAGCCACGAGGGTTGTCTTAAAAGCTCATGAGATTGAAACCAAATACATAACATAAATAATGAATGAAAGTCAACTGGTATGAGACCGAAACTCCTCTAAACCTGTGTTTAAAGTGTCCAGGTGACAATTCTGCTATTAACTCTGTGAAGTTAAGCAGGATGATTTTGACCAGCAAAGACAGAGAACAGGATGAGATGGGAACACTGTGGCCAGTGCCAGGTCTGACTGGCTGGGCCTCCTCCTCAGCACTGTGGCTGCACCTCCCAGGACAACATCAGTCCTAGCAAGAACACATCCCATGTAGTTGCCTCAGCTCTCCCTAACTGATTACCCAGAAAGAAATTACGAGTTGTCAACAAGAGGTGAGGCCATCCCCTGCTGCTACATGGCCTCCAGGACTATCAATGTCCAGGGACCACTTCAAGGACTCCTCCCACTCTGCCTTGTTAACACTGAGCTGGCAACTCACTCAAGGATCAGCAAGTTGTAAAGTTGGGGTAAAAACCTCTCTGCATTTCTCTCCCAGTTCAGGAGACAGACCAGAGACTCAGAAGCAGCTGTGCTGGGACAACATCATCTTAGTGACAGGTACAATTAACACTGAGGTCAGTGGCAAAGCAGGAAGAGCTCAGAACTGTTTCTCAGGCTGTAGTGAGGGCAGAGCACCCAGGCACTGCACATCCTGTGAGTCAGGAGCAGAAAGGGGGCTGCTCTCTCCAGATGTGGGAATTAGAAATGGCCTGTGTTCCAAACACTGACCACACTGGACAGAAGCATCCCTTCCTGCAGTACACAGACACGTGAGAGGAGCATCCCAGAGATGTGAAAGAAAAGAGAACCTGAGCCTGCATAAAGTGGGAAGGAAATTTTGAATTTGGCCCATGGCAAATTGCTGTGCAATACACTACTTACTGTGGTCCACTTTGTTATTGTTCACTAAAATTCTATGAGATTCATCACCTTTTTTGAAACACGTGGGAATCTGCTCAGCACAGTAAACAGGAACGAGACAGAAAGAACAAAGATTCACAAATTATTTCTCTGTGTAAGTGGTCAGCTTCCTCTTACTCAGGGTGATTAATCTGAGATGTGCACCACCACAGCCCTCAGAAGAGAAACCTCACAAATCTCCTTTCTCACAAAACAAAGGCTGCTCACTGGAGTGTTCAGGTACTCAGTTACATTCAACACAAGCTAATTCACTTATCTTCAACAAGTGGGCTATTGATTTTTTGCCTGATTTCTAAGCTGCCCGGGGCTTTCTGAACTACAATAATAGCATCCTGCATTAAAAAAAAAAAAAGAAAAAAAAGGAGGAAACTCAGTGGAAAATATCCCTTTGCTCATCAGTAATTAGGGTGACTTCTCGTTTGCTTAGTTCTGTCAGTACTTTCAGCGTAGCCACTGTTCAGGAAACTTTCACAATACTGTTTCACTTGTCTTTGCTATATAACCTGATACCATAAACTGCACTCTACTTATTTCTGGGCTGAAAATATAGCAGATCATTTTTGTCCACAAAGAGAAAATCGCCCAGTTGCTAGGAGTCATTTGCTAATTGTGCTGCCAGAGTCACGGAGCTGAAGTCTTGTGACTTTTGTGACTACCACACACAGTCAAGAGTGAAATGCCACATCTCACGCTTTTGGGGTAAAAATACTAAAATATAAAATAGGTTCAAACTCACAAGTCATATCTGCTGTTGTGATAGAAGCATAGCAACTGTACTGCATTCGATAATTCAGCCTCCTAGATGTCGATTTTAGTGTGATGTTGATTTTGTGTCATTGCTTTTTACCCTGTTGGTACATAGAGAGGCTGAAATGCATATTCACAACTTCAGGATCTAGATACAAATGAACTACAGGAAAACTCAGTTTTGGTAGGCGTTAAATCATCTTTGTTCATCTGCAAGATGAAATATTCTTGTGTGCTTCTGCATCTGAGCTTTAAGATACATTTAGCCTATGTTTTAGAAAGCTGTTGTCAGTGCAGGTCATGTACTGTTATTATCAAGTCCACAACAGAAAAAGAACTTAATTTACAGAATAAAGCCTTAATAAAGATGACTGGATATTGTATTGCTGAAAACAGATTTATAGATAAAATTGGACCAGCAAGCCATTATATTGTAACTATAGTAATTTTCCTTTAAGTAAGAATAATCTTAAGAGTAGATTGTAAATTTTGAAGGATGGGTTCCTACACAGGCAAAAGAGAGTCCTAATTTTCCATACCAAAGAGGACATCAGAACCATAGCCCTTGGTCCTTAAGCACAGTGGACTAACAGATAGTGAAACAAAAGTGTAAGGAATCTTCCGAGCCAGGTTTTTCTTCATGCTCTCTCCCTGAGGGAACACCTTATTTTCTCCCTTTTGTCTGCTAGCTAAAATACAACACTGCTGGAAAACCATACACAAATGAGGCCCCCAGTCTCCAAATTTGGAATCTCATCTTCTTTTTGCTTCACCTCATGCTTCTGGAGGGCAACAAAGATGGTGAAGGGCCTCGAGGGGAAGCCGTATGAGGAGCAGCTGAGGGCACTTGGTCTGTTCAGCCTGGAGAGGAGGAGACTGAGGGGAGACCTTATTGCAAAGAAACATCTTTGTGAGGGAAAGAAGAGAGGCAGACACTGATCTCTGCTCTATGGTGACAGTGACAGGACCCAAGGGAATGGCCTGAAGTGTCAGGAGAGGATCAGGTTGGACATGAGGAAAAGGTTCTTCCCCCAGAGGGCGGTTGGGCACTGGCACAGGCTCCCCAGGGCAGTGGGGAGCACCAGCCTGACAGAGTTCCAGGAATATTTGGACAATGGTCTCAGGCACAGAGTGGAATTGGGGTGTCTTGTGCAGGGCCAGGAGTTGGACTCGATGACCCTTGTGAGTCCCTTCCAACTCAGTATATTCTGTGATTCTAAACTGCAACTAAGACAAAAAAAACCAAAACCCAAACCTTTCCCCTCATCTCACGTCCTAGCAGAGAGGGATGGTGATCTGCCTCCAGCAGTTTCCATTGCCTCTTAAAATGCACATTTTCCAAGCAAGAAACACAAAATTGAAGTGTGTATTCCCACTGTTCCATGGGAGAAGATGACACTCACACACCAGTAATGCTACAGCCAAGCCAGGCTGTAGCTGAAGCAATTCATGATCTCCCCCCATGCTCTGTCAATACCTGCAGGTGGGGGGAGGAATCTGTCAAGTGCAATACAATTCCAGTAAAGATATCTCTTCTGTTCTCTTTGTCAAATTGACACACACAGATATTTCAATCTATACTTCGTGGTTAAAATTGATCCTAGTGAGAGGATATGTAGCTTGATCAAACTTCTGTAGGACTGAATCAAACAGGATTGATGACACAAAATACCTGCTTTAAAAAAGAAGGAAGTTTTTCTTGTGATAATGGGGAGCTGGAGTCTTGGTGAGGGACAGACAGGACAAAGAAAAAGCTCTTGCACAACCAGTTAACTCTAATACCACTAAATTCAGGGGACATATAAACAAAACCAAAACATCTCTATATGTAATTCTGTCACTTTCAAAATGGTGACCTTTTACACTGTATTAAAAATCTACATATTTTCAATTCCTGTCCTACAATGCCAGCTGTTACTTCACAGCTCTGTGCCTGTGGAGGGATGAGAAAGTGTGTGTGTGCACGTCCTTTAAAACCTAACAGTCTTTGCTCCTTTAGGATGAAGTCCTACAATAAATGGAATTGGAAGCAAACTAGAGTTTTTGGAGGGGCGATCCAAGATAATTGTGATCAACAGCATTTAGCAGAGATAAAAAGGTAAAATTCAGTATCATATAAATACATCTACATAACCATTGTATTTAGATTAAATTTAATGGAGAAAAATATTATCCCTGTGTAGTCAGTACATAATGTTAACTGGATCATAATTCCCATGTTACAGAGGATCTGACCAGACGATGAGCACGTTATTAGTTTGGCGAACAGTATTAAATACAGTGACTATTTCAGAGCCAAGACTCACATGTACCTGCTAAGCAAAGAATTAACTCCCCAAAAAATGGTTTGGGGTATGAGATCACTCCTTTACATTACTGTACATATGAGCTTTAAAAGATAAATTTAACAACATATTCTGTAACTAAGGTGGATTCTGAAAACAATTTGAATAATTGCCAGAAGGGAAAACCAGGGTTGCCAATCCAGTTTCAATATTCTTTCTGTCACAAATTTGCTTGCTTCAGCTTCTTCTTCCACTGAACTGTACTTGGCTGTTGTTTGACGGTCATTTTGTATTTTCACGCCAAAGAAAACAATTAATTTAAATCTTAAAAAAAAACCCACCAAAATGCTGGTGTAAAAAAGTCATTTCACATTGGTTCCAGACCTAGCCTAAGATGTGCTGGTTTTGGCCAAAATCCTGACAGCAGCATATCATTGCAGCACTACAGCAGGGTGCAGGAATCTAAGGCTTATCCAGGAAATATTAAGAACGATGGGAAGATAAAAATAAAGCTTCTGTAACAACCAACAGGACCAAGTGGAAAACAAACAAAGAGGTAAAAATACATATGATAATTCAGGTATTGTTTAGTAATACATTTTATAATAATGATGATAAAATTAACACCTTGATCTACAAGTATTCTGAATCCCCTCCTTTAAAAGTAAGGATGGGCTGCTCAACTGCTGCTGAAAATCTGACATCACGGGAGCACTGGGACTAGGTCACTGTCTCCAAACACCCAGGGCTTAAGGCCAAACAGTGACCAGTTCCCACTTCCCTCGAAAAAAATTAGAATTTTCCTTCTATTCTTCCTGTAGTCTGACAATTACTATCCCACTTTTGTCAGAAAACAGGTGAGTACATTAAATATTTGGTATCAATAGAAATGTTATAAAGCAATTTATTATTTGTCCTTTCATAAGGATTTCTAGATTAAAAACCCTTCAAGACTCAGTCCTAGAACTTTCAGTTCATTAATCATCAGCAGGAGCTCTAATGATAGATAGAAAAATGTGAATTATAGGCATATGACTAACCAGTATGGATTTTGGCAAAATAAAAACCCATAAGATGCTCTTCAATCCATTATTGCCCACAAATGCAGGAAAAAACAATACAATGTCAACATTTGCCAACCATATACCACAGAAACTTCCTGTAATATAGAGAGAAAAATGAGAGCAATTGGAGATTCTAATCCCCATAAACCCATTGAAAAGTGCAGTTTTATTAACACTCTCTATAGTGTGCCCAAAAAGATTTAAAAATGGATAGGAAACAATGACCCTTGAAGGGCTAAAAATGTTGCAAGGAGATAGTTCAGGTAATCATTGAAGACCATAGAGCAAAACTCAATGAGGAACCTCAACACACACAGTGCATCATCCAAAGCAGCCTGTCAGAGCACCCTCAGCCAAGAACATTTACTCCAGTTCCATCTGCATGAATCAGGTCTACGACATCAGGCAGGTAAACTGTGTGCACAATTGAGCTGAATAAATGACATTTCAATTCTTGGAAATCTGGAGCAGGGAGTCCCCGTTCTCACTCTGCCATTCCCCCCAGGGCAGGTGTGAGCCCAGGCTAAGAAAGTGCTGCTAGGAAAGTGTGGCACTTCAAACCACACATCTCATTTTCATGAAGTGATTGAGGCAGTTGGAGGTGTACATACCACTGAAATCTGATAAGATTTGGGAACTTACTTTTTACATTAAGAATTAGGCTCTTAAGAGACTTAAGTTCTAGGCATCACTGAGTGTATTTTCAAAGGATTTTAGAAAACTGAAAGGGAAGCCATGGGCCTACTTGTATTTTCAAAAGCACATGTGCAGTGCAGTGACCTTCCAAGGCTACTTGAATTTTGTTTTGAAAATCATGATATGCTTCTCTGTAGCTCCAAGGGCCTAAACCATTTATTTGATAACATAATACCTACTAATTTAGGTATATCTGCTCTGTCTATTTTCGAAAGAACACCAAAAGCACCATAAGGAAGGCAAAGACTAGCAGATAACTGTTTTCTGAGGCTTTTATTGTAGTTGAAGGAACTATCAAATAGACCCTCATAACCCTTCCACCTATGCTAACATGTTATTTGTGCAAGTTTTAGAAAGGGGTTATCAAGTTAATAGCAAGTGTTACAAAACAGCACCAACTTTCCTGGTAGAATGTAAAACTAAAATTCTAAATTTTCCAGTGTCTGAAAGAGAGCCTCCTAAATGGCTCCCTCTGTCTGAACCTGTGTTTGGCTGATGCTGCAAATTTATCCAGCAAAGTGAAACATGGGATGTTTTTTTCTAGCAAAACAACTGAATGACATAGCAAAGCACAGCAGGACAATTTAACCCAGCAGTGTACTCAAGAGCTGAGATCTGCATAGTCTAAAACTCGTGGTATTAATCTCGCCTGTCTTTACTTTTCCAAAGAGAAAGTAATTTAAACCACCAGTTAATGAAACCATGATTCTATGCCTACCTCAATCTTTTGTTCAAAGAACTGGTGCTAGCCGCTACTTCAGTTTGCAACTTGCATCACAATTATTTTGTTCTGTTCTTATCGGTGTATTAAAATACATCCCTTCATATTGAACCATTACACACTTTTGCATTATGAAGTCTGTGTAATTAATTGAGGATTTCTATTTATTGCTCCACTTTTCCCTGGTTACACAGATGTCAAGGAAGGGCCTTTCCTACAACCTTTGGACTGGCTGATTCCTGGTGCCAAGTGCAGGGAGATGGTAGAACACGAGGATGGATTTGGTTTCTGATTCGGGCAGGGCATTCATGCAGGCAGGATGCAAAGTTACTCGTTCTACCAACAGGAAGTGTTTTCCAGACACCTTGTTCCATGTGGATGCTTCTCTGCTAAAGAGCCTGTGTCCAGCACTGACCATTACATCTGCAATCTACAGAGAGACATTTCCACAGCCTCTGGATTGCTGACAGCTTTCTACCACATTTCTGACAATCACGAGCCAGAACTACCACCACTGTCCTGCTTATGGCTCTCCTTGACTTTATAGGGAATACAGAAGGATGCAGGTTGATATTCAATGTTTGGCACAATTTATGTCCAGCTGTAGGTCTCATTTTCCTTTTAGGAACGCTGTAATAGTGCTGAAAAAAGAACACAGGGCTTTTGTCTGATGCTATCACTCCCATCTAAATAATTACCAGTGTAGCAAATAGTCTGCAAACCTGAGACAGATTTCTATGTTTCCTGTGATTTCTCTCAACTACATATTGTTTGGTTAAGAATAATTTTTACAAGAGAAAATGTATTGACTATTTTAGAAAAGAACAACATAAAATCCAGCATTTAGCCTTTTTTTTTTCCCCCTAGATAAGCGTATCACAGGGTTAGTAGATATTTGGATGCGTGCATACAGACGTGTGTGTACACACGTGTCTCACAGGACAGAAAAACAACAAATATTGTCTTCCCTTCCAAAAAACACAACAAACATTTAACCAAACACAAGTAAACAAAAGCAATGCCAGCATCTCATATTATTTATGATTTACCAAAAGTGGGAAAAACACCAGGTTTGGTAGAACGGCTGTAGAAGAGAGATGGAGAAAGGACCAGCAAAAACACTCGTGAACACACAGACAGACCCTCCCCCCTCCATCTCACACATGTCTGGGGGGAAGGGGACAGGGGTGATGGGATTCATTACACCCTGCTGTCTCCTTCAGGCAGAAAGGTTCCCATTTGCATCCAGACAAGTTACAACTGTCCTTTAATTCCTCAATGATTGAACATTGCGGTGTATTAATTCTTAGTGTAATTACAGCAGGAACTACAAAGTGCTATACACTACCAACAACTATTAGTATAGAAAAATGCCAAAAAATTGAAAGGCTACCTTCCCATTTACTCCTTAACTACTCATTTTGCAAGAAATGCATCCACTCACTCTAGGACTGTCTAACAGTGCTCTGTGCAGCTTCCTAAGCCAAGGGTAGGTAGCACTGTTTAGTCTAGGACAGAACTAACTATGGAAATGCTGCAGAGTTTGACTTACACAGTTACACCAGTCTTTTACATTAAAAAAGTGACTGTGATCGAACTAACACTGCCTGGATACCCTCCTTTCTCTCAAAAACCAAAAATCATTATTAAGGTTCAGCTCTAAGTGTACCAACAGGTGACATTTCCCAGTGAGGTGAAGGTTGTTTATAGTTCTCTCAAGTCTGATGGATTGCTTGCAGGTCTTCCTCAAGATGATGAGCTCATGAATCAACTTTGAGCTTATGTTCCACAAAAATCAAGATGATGAGTCTTACCCAGAAACAAAAGAATAATTAAGGTCACAAGTGGGCACCTGGGGGTCAGACTGAGTGGCGTTATGAACGCATATTTGTGTATTTTTCTGTACGATTTTGCTTAATTCGGACCTAGCCTTCCGTTAAAGCTAAAGCAGCAGGACAGAATTTAAATTCTGCTTATATCTTCGAATTTACACCACCTTTACTTGCCCCCCTTGGCCAGACCTCACCAGGGTCTGCTGTGTGTGAACAGATAAAAGAGAGGAGCGTCCATCGGTGAGTTTAGGTTAACACCACTAAACCGAGTCAACTTTGGTGTGGTTTGTTTTTTAACCCACAATTCAGGAGGTGTCTACGTGGTTTCTAATATGTATGAGCCTCTATACACTACACAGCACTTACAGTGCATTTTAAAAAGCTACTCCTTTTATAAGTTAAAGCCTACAATACATTTTTAACCAGTTCTTGAGTATTCTAAAAGGAAATGTTTCTGGTTTCCAAGCCAGAACTGGTCATTTTTTTCTGCAGAATATGATGTTTGAAAATCAGTTCTTCCTATTATAGATTTCTCCCTCAGCTTGTAGAAAATCCATGATTCCCTAAACATTGGTCTTTGAAAGCACATTGACTAAAATCTTCATGCCTAATTCATGAAGTGTAGTCTGGAGATTAGTGGAGCTGGACATAGACCAGGAATACTTTATCATATTCTAATAAGCAGAGGCTGAAAATTGCATTTCTAAAGCTACAGTATTAAAGGGCACACTGCAAAACATGACCCAAACATAACTCAGTAGTTCTACACTGTCTGTAAAGGCTTTGATATGATAAAGTATGCTGACGAGGGGAATAAACACAACTAGAAATTTCTGTATTTAAGGAGAGGGGGAAAAACAGCAAACACTACATGTATACATCAAAGCATATATTGTATATTATAAACTCATATAATGTGATCCCAATGGAACAACCCTTGTACTGCTATCGATTATTTGAACACACCACGGAACATCATTGCAATAACATAAAATTAAGCTTATGTAGCAAATGTGACAGTAAAAAAGCTAGTAAAAAATAGTCTGCAAGGCCAACGTAATCATTACCATAAAACTCTTAATGACATCTCTCCATACAATACACCAGAAAAATGTGAAGATTAAAATTGCCAGAGGAGAAACATGAATATTTTTTACTCATGGTGCTTGTGTTATATAAAAGGTAAACTGCTCCCCACTCCTTTTTTTTTTTGTTTGGTTGGGGTTTTTTTGTTACAGTATAACTAGATTAAAGAAGGAATCATACAGGCCAAGATTTCTAATTCCTGTACAGCAGGATTTGTGGGTGGCAAATGAACTTAGAAAATACCTTTTCATATAATAGATTTTTCTTCTCATGTAAAAGAGTGAATATAGACATCTCTCCCATCACGTTACACTGTCAGGATCTGTTTTGGGAAGAAGGCAGACACTGAATACCCCTGGGTCAGGGAAGTACCCCAAATTGCTCCAGAAAGAAAGAGAAAATCATAAAGAGCTGCACTATTTGATGTGTCTTTTCCACCCCTGCAAGTGCTGAGACAGAACATTTCCTCCATCTCCTCCAGGATGGAAGCCACAGAAAGAGGCAGGGCTCTTGAGGCAGGGGAATAACCACACTGACTCCCACTCATCCACGTCTCCCCACGTTACATCTTGTCTGAAAACCAGTAATGTTCCTGTTCCCATGCCTCTTCCCATGTTCTTCACAGATTAAAATCTTTACAGAAGAAGTCCAGCCCCATTTACAGGATAAGCACAGTCCCTAGATTTGGTACCTTGGTCTGGTGGTGGGAGATTTATAAATTAAGTGAGTAATGAGGGGCTGCTCATTACACAGGTAATTGAATTGAGCAAAGTTGAAAAATAGCTCACATTTTACCTATAAACCAAAAATAAGGAGCATTAACTGAGAAAACATTAAAATTATCAGTACTTATGTCTATTAGCAGTCATCTGTGGTCATGGTACACAGAAAATTTGAACAGGCAGGGATGTTGTCTCAAAATTTAAAAAAAAACAAAAAACAACCAAACAAAAAAACAAAGGATGATTTGGTCAGAGCTGCAAGACTTGGAATGAGTGAAAACCATCAGTCAAAGCGACCAACAAACCCTGGCAGTGTAAACAAGGCAGAAATGATAGTCAATAAAATCACAATTAGGTACACTGAGTGTCAGCGTTCCTGTGTGCTCACAATCAAGGGAATCAATAACTAACACTGAAAATTCTCCACTATTTGCTTTCAGTTTATATTTTCTTTTTTTTTTTTTATTTGGCTTCCCCAGTTGATTCCATGAAGAATATCTTTAATAAAAAGTTCCAATACTGGCAATGGTGCAATAGGAACCAAGTGCAAGAGAACTAGGGGGGCCCCCCAGCTACTATTGAAATTTAAGTGGGGAGAATAAAAACAACAGGTTTGCAAATAAGTGAAGAGATAGGACACTGTTCTTCACAACCACACAGTTTATAGAAAGGAAGCGTATAAGCCAGCAACTTTTACTGCTCCAAATCTCTTTGCCATTGAAGAGTCCTCAGTGCTAGAAACTCAGAATAAATGTACCTGCTAAAAAGTTAGAAGTGGCAAATCTCATGACAAAAAAATCAACATAAATTCACAGTCAAGACAACAACTGTTGCTACCTCCCAAGAAACCATTTCTCATTTGGCTTACTGCAGGCAGCATACCACGTTTTTCTGAGTCCTTTCCAAACATGGATATAGCCAAAGGAATTCAAGCATCTCCACAGTTTGCCAGGAATGTGCACAAGAGCATGGGGTAATTTATTGAAAAACGACCCTTTTAATAATTCTTCAATATTACCTCTGGGAATTTTCAAATACACCTACACACGGATCACAGCGATGATTTAGTCAGGGTAACAGTTTGCCAACAAACACAAGCTTTCTTACTCTGTCTTCTAAATTTACTGGTTTCATTCCTACAGTGATATAGAGCACAAACTTCTTTAGGTCTCCTCATTGTGAACATCCATCATTCAGAGCCGTATCAAAGAACTCCTCTCCGAGTGTATAAAGGTTGAAGCGCTGAAAATGGATGGATCCCTAATTACCAAAGGAGTGAAAAATGGAAGCTGCTTTAACACTTCTTCAGGCATATTTTTATTAGCAGTGCATGTGTACCACCCACCTGTAAAAATTGATTCAAATCTTTTGGAAACAGCAATTTCTAGACAGGAATTGTACCTAATATAAGGTAATGCATGTAAATGCACACATAAGACAGAAATGTAATGATTTGAGTGGCTCCTGACAGCAGTGAGTTCCCATGTTTTAGAACATTTTACACTTATATAAGAAAGGCTTTGGCAGAAGTTATGTAACACAGCATAGACCAAGAAGCACCATGCCTTTTGCATAGGTATAAAATCCTTCATCCTGCACTGCATAAACACAAGACATCACCCATGATAAATGCTGTTCTCTATCTGTGACATTTTCCTTATTCTGTTTTCCATGCATAATGGTACAAATCACACAATATATGAAAAGAAAAACCAGCATTTTGCCTGATCAGTGTCTGTTTACAGTAATCAGAGAGAAAAAGTGAATTACTCTAATAATGACATTTTATAGCTTGTTCCCAATCAATAAGACAGTTATTTTGAAAGATTCACATAACTTTAGAATCAATTATGAATGGAAAGGAAAATGAAAAAGGTGAATATTACTGGCTTGAGATTTGTTCATTTGAGGGTTGTATTTTTTCCATCTTGCCAGACTCCTGTAAGTGATGCAGTCTGGATAAGCTCTGCAATAAATGCTTCCACAGAATTATTCCATCCTCAGGAATCAATCTGGTAACTTGAGCATATTTATTTCTAAAGCACATCCACCATTTTTTCTGTGAATACTAGATGTTAAGGATATTATTTTTAATATAGTATTTACTACTACAATACCATATACTACTACGCTACTGTGAAATGCAGCTCTTGCTATAAGTAACTTTTCTTCTTTTAAGGTATGAAAAATGTATCTTTTAAAAATTTAGCATACACAAATAAAAAGCAGGAAAGTATTGAAAGAGATAAACAACAAAAACCTTACTTCCTCACATTTTTGTGGATAAATTTGTCTCACAAACCAATCTGTGTCTCCACTGACACAGACCCACCAGCACTCCAGAAGCTCCTCCATTAAACACAACTCACATGTTCAGGAGTACAGTTGTCATTCCTATGAAAACAAGCTGGTCCCTGGTCTGGCATGACATTTTAAATTTTAACAGTAACCCTGACAATTCACATAGATTTAGGTCAATGCGATATCAAAATCCTCTCCCTAACAATTCTTACATTTCGTATTTAAATGAGGAGCTAAAACAAATCCAAATGGGCTCTGTTCATCACGAACTAATAGCAAAATTTCGATTCAAACTTATAATTATTTTGCATCTCCCCAAAATAATGAAGTCTTTTATAGATGGAAAAAATAAGTAACGGCCTAGCAAGTTCTGCTTTAACAAAATGCACACTGGAGTCTTAAGGATCACCATCAACAAAGGAAAAAAACACAAATTGAAGGACCAAATGACAATGCCTTTATTCTTCAATATGCTTAGTAATGAACCCAAAAATAAATTACAAATGGGAAGTAAAATATCTGTATCTCTTCTGAACTCTTTCTATTTGAGGATGTGCCTGAGCCCTTTCCTTTATCAAGACACTCCCCACATTCCTTGCAATGAGAATTACCCTGAACTGCATGGCTGTAGGAGCTGCTGTTCAATAAAAATATCAAATATCAAAATACCCATAATGCAGCTCTAAGATATGGCAAAAATCAGAATCATAAAACGTCGTCTGTTCGCACACATTTGAACACATTGTTTATGCTCAGGCTTCTTCCTCTGCACAATCCTTTGCAACCCCAGAGATAGATTGTGATAGAAAATTTCTGGCAGTTTAGTCTCCTGATACATGTCTTTTCACTAAATTCTCTCCATATGCCTCTTAAAGGAACATATGAGCTATAAATCTAGCCTGAGTGGAAACATTTCTGTATTTTACTATGAAAATTTATATCACATTAACAACACAAACATGCAATATTTATTCCTTTCCTGATTCCTGTTTGTACTTCTCATAATCTTTCAGCTGCTTTGCCATTAACTACTAAAACGCTACAGCAAGGACCACGCCATGGAGCAACTTGGGTGAAGCAGAATTTATTCTACAACGTGCAAATGCATCCCTGACAGAATTTCCAGGGTGAACTGAGACCTCAAAGGACTTCCAACAATGTCAAAAGAGCACTTGTGTGCAGAAGACGTACAGCACCTCCCTGTTTGGCAATGAGACACTAACCAGCTTTAGTTCTGATAAGATGCTTTACCTGAGGTATTCAATTACATCCCTACCAGACTGTGCTGAAGGAATATTTAAAGTCTGCTTTGCCCTTGACTCTTGATTCTGCATGTCAAAAACACTTAACTCAAACCCTTTTGGATTACCAATACTGCATTAAGTTCATTGACTCCTGTACCAGATTATCCAGGACCAGATGAACTGATATCACACACACAGATATTGATGCTGTTTTATTATTAGACAGAACCAGCACAGCTTTATAAACATTTTAATTTGAGGGGAGGAGGTAGGGTGGGCTGAGAGAGAATAAACAGCTCTCTCACACAACCTGCAGACAAATATTTTATGGAACCCTCCCTCGAAATTACTGTGAAAATTCAGAAATTTAGTCAAATAGATAGACCCCCAAGAAAATGCTCTTATTTGAGAATTCCTGGTGCACGAAGCCACAGAACTGTCCACACTAATCTACAGCTCCCCTTGCTGGGTCAGCTGCTGAATTGCATTCAAGCAGTGGCAAACAAATAACATGTGAAATATTTAGACTTTAAAAATGGACATCACACCCGTGTGCTGCTGGGCACAAGCAGCCTCTGTGCTGACACATTGCTCAGAGATGGGGCTTCCACAAGACAAATTTCAGAACACTTTTCAGTGCTGAAACTCAAGAGAGAACTTAGTCAAAAAAAAGGAACATGCACCCATTTCCCTCTGCCTTCTAGGCTTCCACCAACTTCCTTGATTATCACGGGGAATCCTCACTTTTCTTCCTTACTCCTCCCACTCTGAAAACCATCAAT
Source organism: Mohoua ochrocephala (assembly GCA_013398855.1). Taxonomy (NCBI): domain Eukaryota; kingdom Metazoa; phylum Chordata; class Aves; order Passeriformes; family Acanthizidae; genus Mohoua; species Mohoua ochrocephala. The sequence continues at coordinate 45,959 of VZTA01028407.1, read as the reverse complement.
AGACTGCTATTCAAAATGGTGATGAATGAGTCTCTGGTAACAGCTTTACTCAAAAGCACAACCAGTCCTTGCTGGCTTACTAGAAATGCCCCATTTTGTTCAGGCCACCTGCAAAGAAACGTTTTGAGATCTTTCACAGAACTGGGTATTGCTACCTATTGCAAGCTCTATGGGCTTTTTTATTTTAATAAAATTTAAGTATCTCAGTAAATCTGATTTTTTTTTGCCAAGTACATTACATCTGCCACCCATTCTTCACACACACCCATAAACACACTTGGCATATTTTTCTTTCTTAAAATGTCTTGATAGTTTTCATAGGAAAGAGTGAAGTACACTCTGTATCTCAGTCAGCTGCTCTCTAGTGCTACACCCACTGCTTAGACAAACGATTCAACTCCATTTCTCATTCCAAACTTGCAGTGCTCAGAGAGCAGCACCCAACCAAGTTTGGATGGAACTCCATCTACAGAAGTACTTTTTCTTCCCTTGACCTCTTCGGTTGCAATTTGCATTTTCAGCTAATTATCTCTCATTCTTTTGTCTGGACAAGTTTATCTTCTTCAGTTATTTTTTCATAACTGTGATGATAAAACAGATAATACCATGGTGGGACTGGAAGTGGTGCTGCAGTTTTGACACAAACATGAGAATATCCCTCATATTGGTTTGGGTATGGACACAGACACAGGTGTACAATGCATCTTTGCTGCAAAAGCGTTGTAGAAAAAACAAAATCCTATCCAGGGAAAATAGGGCAATCGTGCCTTCTAACGAAAATTTTTTTTCTGAACTTAGTGAAAATTTGGAAGCATGATACGATTTTATGGTTAAAACCAGTGAATAAAAAGTCTAACTATGATTATTTGCCTAGGTAAAAAAGTATTCCTATATTTTTTTCCACCTCAGTGATTTTGCATTTCTGTCAGTAAAATAATTGTTACAACTGATTTAAAGAAAATAATATAAAAGTAAAAATATAGCAAACATATGCAAGTCACAAAACATAAAAATAAAAACCACGGATCTATCTTTTTCATGCCTCTGACACCCTTTTGCTTATGTATTGACCATTTGTGAACCTTTTTCTCAGACTAAACCAATCAATAAATTTCTCATCCAGAATTTTTTACTCTTACAAAATTGATAATTCACAATAAAATGAGAAGAAAATTATACTGCTATAAACTCACAGTGTGGATATCAACAAACCAGTAAGACCAAATCACACTGGAACAATTAATACTAACTTAAGAATTATTACTGCCTCTAGCAAATGAAACACTTTTTAAATGTTTTGATAGTCAAAGGTAAATTTGACACATTTGTCAATTTTCAAAGGAGTCTGGAGTGATTGGATTTAGGGGTCAGTCACTTTAAGGTCACTTTGAGACCACAGATTTTACTTTCAAATTAAGAACAAGGAGAGTAATAACCAAAACCTCCCAAACACACACACACACACAAAAAAAAAGTAAAAAAGTAAAAAAGTGACTAGTTGGCACAGGGATTTGTGCAGCTTGTGTGTCACCCACTGAAAGAAATCCCACTTACCAAACATAATTTTCCTGACAAATAACCTTGATAGGTAAAAGTAAAGCACATAGACAATTTACTGCTATTACAAAGTTCTTCAAACTGAGTGCCAACACTCATCCTCTTCAAAATAAACCAGGGAGCGCTGGGTCTCATGTTACAAAGTATCAACAATTACAGAACACTTTCCAAAATGCTAACAATAAATCTAAAACAAAAATCAATACTATTAATTTGTGAGATGGATGCTAAAAAAATCAAAGCTGCCACCATTCAAAAGTGTTAAAACATCAACACAATGGAAATCATAAATGTGCATTAAAACTCAATTTAAAAATATGAAGTTTTTTTAATCTAAATCTAAGACCCTTGTTGCTTATTTGTTTTTTATGAAAAAGGATACAGCCTGTTAAAAGGCCTTTTTGCAGCCACAGAAACTGTTGGCATAATGCCCAAGGAATACAATAGCCACATGTTCGCAATCTTTAATTATCCAATTAATGTAGTGTCGTTTTAGCAATTAGTTCAGATGACCATATGTAACTTTTTACAAATAGCTCTTTCTTTCTATGACCAGAATGCCAAATGTACCACGTGTTTTTATAAAAGGCACAATATGACCAGGAGAAGGACTTCCAGAATTACCTGTGTTTATCATACTGTGACTTTTTCTGTTGGGCTCTGCCTAAAATTCATTCAATTTCTTATGTAAGGCTGATTTCTGCAGGCTTGTTCTTTCAAACCTGCAATCCAAACTCCATATTTTGTTATCTCCTGTAATGGTAAACAACAACGTAAAACAACGCAGTCACGATGAGGTCGCAGCAGAGCTGTCAAAAACCAGCTTGGTTCAGTTTTGGTGGTTTCTCCAGGCAAAAATCAGAACCCAGCCTGGTATAACACACGTGTAGGCACTGCAAAACCTTCAATCCCCACGTTTTCTACAGAGCCCCACCGACCAGCTCCTTGCAATGCCCCCTGTGCCAGGCCAGCAGCGTGCGTGGGAAGGGGGAAAGGAGTGGCAGCTCCACCATTTGCGGCCACACCACGGCACGACCCCGGTGTCCTGCACGCTCCTCTCGGCTCGTCAGTGCCAGGGGCTGCCAGGTCAGCCCTGGAGGGCAACGAGGCACAGCCAGGGCATCGTGTCCTCTCATCGACCCGCGACACCAGGAGCCAGGGTGGGATCTCAGCAGCGCTGGGGAACCTGGGGAGACACCACGGCTCCTTCCTGCAGAGCCGCTCCGCTTATCGAACACCACTGAGCCCGGCACAGCCACGTCCCAGACTTAGTGTTATCTCCTGCTTTACAGCTTAAGTTACACTCTGGAAGAAATGAAGTCAGGGACGTAGATTACATTACAGCCTCCCTTTTTGAAGGATATGGCATTGGCCATGGTTGGAGGGAAGAAATTGGCTCACATGGAACCTATGTGAAAATTCGCTTCCCTAGGAAGTTTAGATTCAGCACGTAAAAGCTTTTATTCCTTATATAAGGAATATTCTGATGTTCCTTTTCCTTGCAGTAAGAAGTGCTATATACATGTTCATCGATTTAGGATCTGGTCGCAAATACAGCTTCTAGTTGCTCTGTTACAAACAACACAAAAACACCAACAAAAACAGAGACTGGCAGAACCTGTTCCTGAGTTCAGTACAACAGAAAGCTAAAGATGAAAGCAGAATGTCTGCTTGAAATTAATACAAAATACTTTATTATCTGGACACCAAAGCATTAAACAAATTCAGAGAAACCTATTTTCTGTCACAGTATTTCTCTGCAGAAAAAAAAGATGCTATTTTCTCCATAGAAGACTCAAATTATAATCATTAGTATACAGGTAATTGTTGAGGAAGGGAAAGGGAAAAGCAATTGCTGCATAAATACCTTGATTTTCTATTGTTTATACGACTGCATTTAGATGAAGGTATACATACAGAAAGACACACAGGTCTTTATTTCTCCTTAATTGGCTTCATTTCTCTCTAAGGACTCTTTTAATGTATAAAAACTGTAAGCATTTTAATGTAAAATTCATACCAACCTAAATGAGTAGGTTAGCATTACATCTTTCTGTCACTATAATTTATGAATACCAAAACCATGGAATTATAAGGCACCACTGCTGTAGATCATTTTATTCATAATAAAGACGTTCTATTCCGCATCTTTTGTTCCGTCCTTTGTTTTGACTCACCTGCCCACATTCCACGGGGCCTGTTTCACCACTGGGGTTTTTTAGGAAAACAACTGCAACCAGCTGACCTCTGGTCTCTGATACAAACTGGAACTTCCAACACATTTTGTAGCAGGGATCTGCTGTAGTAGCCAGACATGCTCTTGACCAAGCCTCGTTAAGGATCCCTCCAATTACACACCTACGGATGAAGCACTCGAGGAGCACAGCACCCTCAGGAGCTCTGTGGGTAATTTCCTCTGACAACAAGGGGAGTTACGCCCAATCTCAAAAAAAGACGGGGCTGTCCTGAGGGATGAAAATTTCTGGGGGATAAAACCCCTTTTTAATTTGACTTCTACCCTACATTCTCAGACAAAAAGGAATAAACCCTTTAAACACTGGACCCATTTACCACTAGATTCAAACTCTGATTAAAATCCATCCCTCTGCGCTGATTAGGTTCCCTTAGGAGAATAAAAAGCAGCAGAAAGGAGTGTGTGAGAATGTGTTTAGGCCACATCAGTGAACTCCTGCATGCAGATGTACTGGGACAGTGAAAAATACCTGGACATTTCCCTTGATGGCAAAAGCTGCTACAGCCCAGTCTTTTGTGCAGAAGTTTGTTTGAAGAACGAAGGGACAGAGGAGGCACATTTATAAGATTCTTCAAGATTACCCTGATTACTTCCCCCTTTAAAACGCAGAGCATATTGAAGCCTCTTTAAAAAATTCATACAGTGGAATCATTCTATGCAACCGTAAGAAGAAAACTGTCAGACAACATTCCCAATTCAATATTACATTGTGCTTCAAGAAAATATTTCCATATATTCTAGATTAAAAAAAGTCTCATAAATAAATGATAATCCATTGCTTGCACTGAAAAATGAAAAATAATTTTCTGTTTGCATTTTACTCTGCAGAGTAAAATTTAATCTCTCTTTTAATATAGTTTTTGTATGTACAGAGAAGTAAAAAGATGTAACCTTATGAAAATTGATTTTTTTTTACATGGTTAAAAAATATTTCTATTGGTGTTTATCTAGAAATCTTACTTTTATGAGCACTGAAATATATCACATATTGATAGCTTACACACATTATTTCCAACAAATTATGAAAATCTGGTTTTTTAAAGAGAAGGGAAAAAAAACAAGTTTTTTAACACTGAGCAGCAAAGAGACAATGATGAAGAAAAGGGAAACTCCTCAGAGGTTACTACATCTGGCCACAGTTCAACAGAAATCTGTCAGTAATTTTATAGAATTTATTGTAACTAGACATCAATATATTTTACATAAATCTAAAATAATATAAACATATACTATGTACATGTGCATATTTATAAATAAATTTACATTTTAAGTATGTGATGTGTTAGTGATGCACAGAATATAAATTACATGGTACAAACTACCTGTACCTAAATTCATTGGCCAGATTCGAAGTATACTGAGCTGCTTCTAGCTGACACAAGAAAACCAAATAAAATGTTGGTTCTCATAAAACAACTTTTTTAAAACCCTGAACTTTTTTCTTTTAATTGTTAAATAAATTTCCCCAATAATGTTTAATTTTTCAGGGAAAAAAAAAAAAAAACACTACAGAATTCACAACACAACATTCTGTATTTGGGTCTTTTATAGAAAACCAGCAGAAAACAAGGCTGGATTCACAATTCTGTCAGAGGCATCTGCCTCTTACTGGTGATGTGGGAGTAACCTGGTTTAATTCCCCTTCCAGCCTGGGGGGATTGGAACACGGTAGCTGTGCAGTGGCTGAGGCTGCTCACTGCTCTCCTCCTCCAATTCCACTTTCTATAAGTAATTAAAGTCTCAGTGAAGCAGGTACTGAACCCCAGTGACCCACTTCCCAGGTAAAAGCCACAATCACCAGCCAAAAGGGTCATTCTCACTTCCTTTATCTCTCAATTAGTAGTTACTTCATACAAGATAAAACAGGAAAAAAAGCAGTCCTATTACTAAAACACCACTTTGGCACAGCCATTGAGAGACTTTTCTGGGAGAGGCAGGCTGCAAGACAGAAATTGTGAACTTGAGGTGGCAGCTAGGATATCATTTGGTGTTTGTTTTGTAGGGAGTAACGATGTTCAGTGTGATGGAGAATGAAAGTGATTCCCTGCCCTGGTGGTAACCTGGGAGTATTTATCTGACAACCTACCTCTGATGTATGAACATTTCTGGGGCCACTGAAAATATGGTGGTTCCTTCCATCCTAGAATAATTTACTGTCTTTCTTTAAAGATATTCACTTGGTGTAAAAATATATTCACTTGCCCTCAGCTACCTCTACCACAGGCAAAAAAATAAACAAGTTGCACTGTCCTGTAGAATTGCATTAAAACTCCTTAGTCAAAGTACAGGTTGAGGAAGCTGCAAAAAGGTCCCCAAAACTCAGAAATTCTATAATGACAACTGTCTAGTCTGAGATTTGGCCCCATAAATGACTTTCAGTACAAGACAGATAGGTTTGTGTATCTCTTAAACTGTGATTGTACCGCAGCATTTATCTAACCTAGAACCACATCAGGAAAATAATTTTTAAAATAAAATGTAATTAGCTCCTAACAGGATGCTGTCAGGATGCAAACGTAGCAGCAATGTTCCTGTCGGCAACTTGAATACAGCTATAAGAACATTTGCAAAAGTGTGAGAATTATTTCTTAAATGGCACAGAAATTCCACATTTTCAACGGGAATTCTCACTAATGGAATTACTCCCATCACTTCAGGAAGTGCTAATTTAGCTCCTCACTGGAAGCTTAATAAAAGTGCTGCATTTGGTCCCTAATTGCGATTAATCAGCGCGGCGCCGCGAATGGCAGCCCTTCCTTTTCAAACACCGCAATTTCCAAAATTTGGCAAAGTTCACATGTCATGCAAATTACTTCATAATTGTACTCTCTGCTCAGAGAAAGGTGCAGAACTCCCAACAGAACAAAACCAACTGTTCTGCAGGACAAGGAGCACCCTGGCCAATGCCAGGCACGGGGAAACAACACAACTGCCGACAGCAGCAGCCAGCTGAGGACACCAGAACTTCGTGCCTGCCCCCAGTTTGTGGCACTCAGAAGCCCATCACTGTTATTACTGACACTGCACCAGGATATGGGGAGTGACAGTGGATCCATCAGGAGGGAGACCCCAGCACATCTCTGTTGTCACCAACAGCTCCTCTCCCATCCCAATCCCAGTATTCTGCAAGCCTCCCCTCAGCCAAAGTCTTTCTCTGTGCCTGTCACTGTGGGGGGAAAAAGAAAGGGGACCTCCCATCCCTGGGGTTTTGTGAACCATCATGAGGCCTCCAGCAGGCTCTAACCAAACCTAAACCACTCCAGAAACATTTGGGAAGCACTGCTGCAATGTCCACACACAGCTCGTTCTTTATGAAACTTGTATCAACACATACCTTGCTGATAAACACAGTCTGTTGGAAAATAAAAGGCAGAAAAAAAGAGAAAAATCGTTGCTTACATAATGGATATGCCAAAGGCAAATATTTCCACTGCTTCTAATAAAAACATTATATTTCTGTTCAATCTTACGAACTTCCAAAACTGCACAAGTCAAAAAAGCTGCAATGTCACTGGGCTATTAATTTTTCCAGCAAAATTAAAACATCCTTATAATTATTATTATTAAAATATAAAATAATATTTAGAGATGTGACATCTTCTGACTCTCAGGAGCACCATTTTGCAAAGCTTTCTCATCCCTAGTGGTACTGAACCTGTACAAAGTTCCTGGTAAGTGACACATGCTGAAAATAAGGCACAAGAATCTCATTTCAGTGGCATCTACTGGATGACAGTGTCATCATGTGGTCCAGCTTGGTTGGATATCAGGAAAGAAGTTCTTCCCCCAGAGGGTGGCTGAGCACTGGAACAGGGTCCCCAGGGAAGGAGTCACAGCCCCAAGCCTGACAGAGTTCAGGAAGCATTTGGAAAACTCTCTCAACAGGGATTGTTGGGCTATCCTCTGCAGGGCAAGGTGCTGTACTCAATAATCCTTGTGGGTCCCTCCCAGCTCCGGAGATTCTGTGATTCTGTGAACTCGGGTTATTTTTCTGTCCCTGGAAGCTAGGATTTTTCCTAACAGGAATAACAGCTTTCGGTTTTGTTTCTCTGTTTAGCTAATAAAGAACGACAGTAACTAGACCTCAAATGTAAACGCAAGATTGTTTGTGTCACGGCTTATCTGAAACTGGCCCTATATTTAAAAAATAAAAGCAATAGTGAAAGTTTATGATATACTTAGTGAAATTGGTATTTTACAATCATACTATTTACTTGTTCCTTTTTTACTTCTAGTTTCTGAGAGCCTGGAAAGCTCGCCTTCAGAAAGGTGGAAACATTCATTTTGGGGTGCACTAAAACGCAATCTATTTGGTGGTTTTTGTAGCAGTAAATTTCCAAGGTCTGTTGACAGTGTTTCTCAAAAGGGGGTTTCTGGCCATTACTTCAGGTTAAAATGACTTTCCACGGAGCCACCTGGCTGCATGCATTAGAACAAATTTCAGAAACCCACAAACATTTTAGAACTCCTCTCTGCGCCGTGCTCTTGGCCGGCACGCACCCAAGTACAGTATGTAAATAAGACAAAGACTAATAACGCCTTCAATCCTGCGAGCACAAAGGCTGCTGTCCTATGTAACATAGCAACACATTTTCCATTACACCCTGAGATTAATAAGCCTCATGGAGACCTGGAAAATCTGACAGAAAACAAGGGCAATACGATGTTCATTTCTGTTTCATTAAACACGGGATGAGCTGATGGATCTCTCCACACTTTGTCACTCTGCACTGCTAATGGCTCTTTGACATTATTATTCACCATGGGTGAGATTGTGTAACCTCTGCTCACATTGGTGAGCAGTTACAAAAGTGGTCCCACTGGCAACTGCCTTCGAGAGGTTACCTGAAGCATATGGTGCTTCCCAGCTCACGTCAGCGTGGCTGAGTCTGACCATAAAAAAGTGTTTGTGAAGGATTTCAGTGATGTGCAGAGAGTTGGTGAAGGGCACTTTAGTGGATGCAAAGGCCTAATGCAGCAGCTAAAAACTCCGTTTTCTACCAGGCTCGATAGTTGAGTGATACTTCTTCACCCTCTATTTTTATCTGCATAGTTTTAGCTGCTCTGACGGAAGGGTTTTGCAATGTTACTTTTTCAAAGCCAGCAAATAAAATATCTTGAACAGGGACACACTGTGGGAAATAGGAACACAACTTGGGCAGCCAAAACGTGCCTGCACAGAGGCCCAACACCTCCCTGTGGATAAAATATGTAACGTGAAAAGCCCTGGGAGAGACTACATCAATTCAACACAAGAAAGCTTATTATTTTTTATTAATTATCTATTGAGAGTTTGGCTTGCTGCAGTGTAGTTACAGAACACAATCGTACTTTACATAACTCTTTTATAACTGAGTTATATCATAGTGAAATGCAAAATAAACATCAGGACTGAACACAACCACGGATGTCACAACACGGAACCAGGAATGAGCCATTTCTGGGTACCTTCCCTATGTTCATTGGATATTACTCTAATGATGACAATTCTTTTCCTTTATTCAAGGTGCTGTCCTTTGTGAATGAAATATGATTCAATATCATGATCTTTGTTCTACAAATAGTCCAAATAGGCATAAAATATGATGTGGTTTCCATTTCCAGCTCATCTGAAGTTTATACAGACTATGAAGAGCTGTTAATCATCTCCCTGCACCAATTTACCTACTTCTAGGATCGCTACACACTAATCTTTTGGGTTTAAATTTTTATTTTAATTTGGCAACTAAGAAAGAAAAATAATAATATAGTCCTTAAAAACAACACACTGGGGACGGGGACGTTGCAGTCATACAGAAGTTATAAAACTTCACAATTGTGCAAGTGAGTAGAGATGTCCAGGTGTTCCTTGAGGGCAGTTTGCACATGCAAACCCTCATGTTTGAATTCAGACATTCATGGGAGTTCTCTATCCAACTGTGAGTGAACAGCAAAAACTAAGAATTTCATATAATAGAGATCAATACATAAGTTACAAAACAATAACAAAGGACATCCATCCAATAAATCTAATTAATGAACCAGCTTGAGAAAATTACTATCTGCCTGTAGATATTACACAAATAGGAAAATGGAATATTATGTAAAAATAAATCACTGTGGATTATGTGTTCAACTACAGTTTCAGGTTAAGAAAGCAAAATTAATATCACCAATCAATCAAATTCATATCTGAAAACAGATTTTAAAGAAAGCTTTGGCAGAGTGATGTATAAATTACACGTTCAAAATTATAAATTAGATTTCCCCAGACAATCATGGTGATTCCACAAATAGCTTCAGAAATAACTCTGGGTAAGTGATGAGCTTTCCGAAGACTTACCAGACAATTTGAAAACAGGAATTTTTATAAACAACGCAATTCATTATATGAGGACTGCTACATGAACTGCAATATAAATTCTGCTCCGTCTTGAGCAGAATCCAAAACTAAAGTGGATACTAAAACCATTGTGGGAGATATAAATGATGGGCTTTGTGCTACAGGATCAAGATGTCTTTTAAAAAGCTGAGATGGAAGCAGAGATTCAAGGGTTTGACTAACTCAGATGCTTGAAACCTAGAGCATGAATGGCAGCATGCCAGGAAATTAAAGTTACTAAATTAAAAATATGGCATCCACTAAAGCCAGTCAATTCTGTGTAACACTGGAGATAGCTGAGATTCCTCTAAATACATCTAAACCAATTTGATTTTGGTGAAAAACGGGATTAATCAAAGCACAAAAAAATACTAAGGTCCATTGGATAGAGTTGTCAGGAAGCAAACGGAAGGTCCCTAAACACCTGTTTTGGGAATGTTAAGTCTTCCGTAACACTGCCCTAGAAGATAAATCTATCTGCCAAGGACTGAGACAGGAGGGGTAAGCACCCAGATACATCCCAAACCCAAAACAAATATGCAAAGGCCTAATAAGCAGTCAGGTCAAGAAACACAACACCTCCAGGCCAGAGTTTTCAGACATGATAAATTCCCACAATGAAAATGCAAAAAGTGGAAGATTTTTCTTACACATAGGTCCTGAGTACCAACAGTGGATGACAAGCAAATTTGGTGCTCATCTAAGATTTGGCACTGTATTTCAGTAACACACGTGTGTAAAAGTCCATCAAAGCTCCCTGAGTTACCTCCCATATTTTCACACCCACAGAACAAGACTAGCTCTGTTCCTGAAAACAGAACAGTAAAATAATCACAACCTTCAATGTGGAAGGCTAAGGTATAAAACCTGGAAAAGGTTTTAAAACTTTAAAAGCGGGGAAAAAAACGTTAAAAAATGAATTCACTGATTTCTTGAATAAAGAATCTGAAAGGGACAATGCCGAAAGTAAAATCTGAGAGCAGAACGAGAGGCAGACGGAAGCAAAGAGGAGATACCTGTTCTGTTCACACGTAGGAAAAACGCCTCCTCACATCACATTGTCACAGAGGAAAAGTGTGATGCAAGCCCACCTCTCTTCTCTCTGTGTATCTGTATGTATTAAACCACTTCCCAGACATGCACTCACACATCTATCTTTGTCTTCCCTCTTTGCAAACTAATTCCCTACGGAATATGAACAAGACTGCTCGTGTACCATCATTTCCCAGGGAAAGAAAAAAACCAGCTTTTACAAGTGTCTGTTACTAATGCTACTTAAAGAAACATTCGTTTCAATGTCACTAATTTCACTGAAGCGCCATAATAGCAAACTTCTGAAGAGAGAACAATATAAAAAATGTAGACCCAAGTGACAGCTGAAGAATTAGGGTGATCTACAAGAACCAGCACAAACTCAGCAAAGAGAAAAGCAGGTGGATTGGTATCACGTTCCTGCATGCTTGGGGTCACTAAGATGAATGTGCATGAGATTCTTTTGTCCATTTGTGCTACAATTTCACACACTAAGAACGAAATTGTGTTCTCTGATATGCTCACAGAAGTCCCTCTGGAATCAGTGAGAATTACACGCCTGCATCGAAGGGCAGAATTTGGCCCTGAGTCATTAGTTAGAACTCTCTGCTGAAAGCCTACAGAGAATAGGGGGTTTCAGAGGACGATGAGGATCAAACTGATGCAGCGCAGTCAGAGATTTACTCTCACAGGAACCCATCAAATACTCAGACATTCCAAAAACCCCATTTGTAAAGATAAAAATCTTTACAGGACTAACACACCACAGTCATAGGGGCTGCTTTCTGTTAAAGCAGACTTCAGCAGCATTAAAAACAGTGGCAATGTAATTGAATGAAAGTTTAGAGGAAAAAAAATAGCCCGAGATTTTCAGACCCATAATAGAAGAGAATGCCAACTAACGACCATTTCTCATGGATCAAAGAATTGAAAGAAAAATAACTTCAATACAGCTACTGTACATGTGGTACACGTGTTCACAGGAGCTGTAAATGTGTTGAAGAGCTCCTCTGTCCTCAACTAAAGGATAAGCTAGGGAAGCAATTTTACCAAAATTTCCTGCTAGTTTGGAAGAGTTTTGAGGTGTGTGTACATATATATGTCTATTCATTTAAACATATGTGTGTGTGTATATATATACACACATATATTAGTTTTACTTCCTTTCTATCCTGAAAGAACTGCCTATGCCTGACTGAATGTCACTGCAGTTGTTTATCTTAAGATCTCATATCTATTATTGATTTGGAGCTTTAAGTGAGCAGTTGATGCCAAAATGATTACAAACACTATTCTGCATCAAATGCTTTTAAATTTTAAACAACAGTATTTAGCAATATTATGTGTATCTGGTTGTACTTGCAGAGAAATTATTCATTTCTGTGATAAGTACAGACTGTTTTATCTCGGATATTTCCTGGGCACTTGCAGTACTCTGACTCAAAACCAAATCTGTGCTTCTCATCAACACAGTGACATTTTTTTTTTCTTTTGTTTTGATCAAGGACTGACAAGACTCCAATTCAAACCAGCTGCAAAGTAATAGCTTTAAAAAAAAAAAAAACCTCACTATTTAATTCTAACCTCCACTGTATCTGTTGCAGGATAGGCTGGCATTTGCTGTTAAAGCAGAAAATTACAAGAAGGGCCTAATTGACCCTCTTGTGTCTTTGAAAAATCCTGTATGTTGTCTCTAATTGACCCTCTAGATACCTTTATGGAACAATGAATGAATCCTCTGTAAATAATGGACGGTGATGATTAATAGCCATGGTTTGGCTGGACCTCTGCCTCACGGAGTTGTGCTACCGAACCTTTTTTTTGTTTGGGTTTTTTCTTGCCATCACAGTTCTCTGTACTTCATAAAAAAAACTGTCTCAAGGTAACAAATATCCTGCTGTAAATAACATGAAAAGTTAAATAAAATTAAATGCTATCTCATATAATGGAATGAAAAATAGGATTATTGGCATTATTTCCATCACCACCTTTTCCCATGTTTCAGTAACATGTCATCATAACATATGCCTGATTTAGAAAGCAGAAAAGTTTAGCATAATTTATTTCTTTATTATGCATTGTAGTCAATAATAACAATGTCATATTTCTTTCTCTTGACTCCTCATTGCAATAAAAATCTATGATACTAAGATACTTCTAGATTTGGCTTCATTATAATGCTGTCAGAAAACATTATGAAAACATCTCCAAATGTCCCCTCTCTTATTTAATAACTCTAATGTTTAATGTTTCCAGCCTTGTCAAATTATAAACACAAATCTGTTAAGTTACACCATTACTCCGAAATGCCACAAAGAAAGCTTGCTGTTTTGAAAATAATATCTACAACTTAGCAAAACAACTGGCTCAATGCCAATCCAAGAAATCACATGCAGCAGCACAACAACATTTGGTGATGCCATCGAAAATCACTTTCTAAAATTCAGCATGCCGTAGTGAATGTGTCAAGAAAATAAAGGACAAATCAACATGTTCTTGCAACATACATAACTAAAAACCAGGAAGCTCCAACAAACCCACTTTTCTAGATTTAAGAAATGTAACAAAGATGAGCCCTCTTCTTTAAATGTGAAAAGCACGAGCATGGAGCGTGGAGGTTTAGTTAAGGTGGCCACTCCTGACATAGTTGAAGTTCAACCTTTCAAAAACAACCAACTAAGAAAGTTCCATAAGATCTCAAACAAAAAGAAGCATCCCAGGGAAGAAACAGATCGCATTCATCTATTTTTCCACAACCTAAGTTCTCTTGGATACAAGCTGGGACTTGTTGGCCTATTTATGAACCTCCTATAACACTGAAGATAAATGTAGGACCTGAGGTTCATTAAGCAGCTTTGAACTGTTCTTAACAACACTCAGAGAACTTAAGTAAATACCACCATAATTTCATCATGGGAAAACTGACTTGACCAAGGTCACAGAGAATATCTGTAAATTTAGCCTTTAGCTAACCCCAGACATCTAAAATAGATGGGTATTTTAAATCCAATAGCAACAGTTTTCACAGCAGATACCGCAATTCATTGTGACTAAATTGAAACACGAGAAATGTTCTTTTTAAGGCTCAGATTAACACAATACATATTTAATCATGAAACAAATCTTTGCTTGCTGAAATCTGCCCTTCTCTTTAGTGCGGTTTAGTTTCTCAGAGACATTTATCCCGCTCTCCCAGAAGATGTGTCTCACTGCTGATTCACCGACAGCTGCCCTCAACAAAAATGTGAATTCTTTTAGAAAGATTGTACAGCTTGGGCAAGTTTGATGGTGACTGTACTAAACTGCCTGCAAATAAGCAATAACTATGGAGAGAGGCTAACTGGGAAAGAAGAATATTCTTTAAGTTCATTGATTTAGTGTAGGTGCAGCATCCTTATGAGAATGACCTAAAGAAGCAGTTGAAGTGAACCTATTGTTGGTGTCACAATAGGCAGCAACATGATACTGGATGTAACACCTTTCTCAGAGGTTTAGACAGATAAATAGGCAACTTTCTGAATGTCACAGTCACAGAACAGCTGAGGTTGGAAGACACCTCTGGAGATCATTTAGTCGACAGTGCTCAGAGCAGGGTCCCTGGAGCAGGCTGCTCAGGACCATGTCCAGTTTGGTTCTGAGCAACTCCAAGGACAGAGAATCCACAACCTGCCCAGACAACCTGTTCCGATGCTTTACCACCCTCAAAATAAAAAAGCTGGTTTCAATGCTGAAATGAAATTTTGTGTTTCATTTTTCATCCATTTCCTCTTGTCCTGTCATTAGTGAGAAGATCAGTTCTGCCTTCTTTACCAACACCATTGGATTTCTTACCATTTAAATTCATCCAATAGAAACCTAAGCACAAGTCAAAGATTTATATATGGCCTCACATCTAAATAAAAGCAATTTATCCACATACCATTGTCCAATTTACTTAAGAGCAGTAATCACTAATTCAAAACAAATGCAGACTTCACATGCATACTTGATACGAACTTGCTTCAGACCCTGAAACCTGCATTCCAAAACACCCAGTGCTCGGTGTTACCGGGCTGGGGCAAACAGGAGGATGGGACTGTGTGTGTTCAGTCTGTAAACACAAACACAAGTGCTATAATTGCATGTGCAGTCATTACAAACTGCACTCGTGGAGCATCAGCAGGTGAACTGTGTCACTGTGCTGTCTGCACTATGTGCCTGGAATTCAAGGCCTACCAATTGCTTTTTTGGTTACTAGTAAAGGTATAAAATCCAAGCAGAGAAGTTAATTCCTTGTTTGACTAACAGCGAGTATTTGATGTGAATTCCTGCAGTAACAGACTTCATCAACATCTAAGTATAATTATAGAAATGTATTCACAACTACTTTGAAAGTTCTTATTGTGATTGAGTGGAAGATATATTTGCTGCACAGAAACCTCTGTGACTCAGTATATTCATATAAATCACAACACAATTTACAGTAGGAAGTTGTTTGTCTAAATAGTAGAAAACAATAACCTTTGCACAACTGGGGTTAAACTAATTCTGCCTTAATGAAAAGTAAAATTTACATACAGCTTTGTTACTGCAATAAATAGGGGTCTCCGTGTCTTTCATAATCATTCCCAGTGTGCCTCCATAGCCTCATCTGCTTTCACTAAAACCCTGGTTAAAAGCACATTTTTCTTTTAATATCAGAGAGCACACAGCAATTCAGCCATTAGGTCTGTTTCAGTGCATAAAGATCATGGACTATAATAGATGCTTGTACTTCAGAACTGTGTCTGTTCCCAAAAGCATACACTGAGCCCAAACATTAGACACTTGATTCAGTCAGAAACCTGACTGCTAAAACTCCACATATTGTTTCAGTTACAAGTCCGAACACAGAAATGAAAACTGATTATTTCTCTTCTTTAAAAATATATTTTTAGCTCCAACCATTCTCTCAGAAAAATAACATGGCATACACACAAGTGTTTTCAGAGTCAGTCACCCAGAGCAGTCATAAATGGATTTCCAGGACCCAAGACTCAATAGGATAATTTTTATCCGTCTCTTAAATTAAAAGTTGTTACTTATGGAGATGCTGGTGACACAGTCCCTAGTTCGGGGTGTCTGGCACTTCCCATTTCAAGGCCACAGCACCGCTGCTCATAACTTTAGCAAGCTCTAATTGTCCTCACCGAGGTTTCCTGTTACACATGTCCACGTGGGGCACAGCTTACGTGGGAAAGTTCAGCAAACGTGCTTTCATAACTCCCAAAAAGCCAGCAGGGGAAAAATACATTATTTTCAGAAGTTTCAAAAAATTCTTTCAAGTGTTTTCTGGGAAACCTCCAAATCCCTAAGGCAGAGAAGGACCTCATAAGTCACCAATTCCAGTCCAGCATTGCAGGCACGGACCATGTAGCTACTTTTAAGATGCAGTTTGCTGAAGTGACTGAATATCCAGGGTGGGAAAGGCAGGAGCTCGCTCCCACCACTCTAATATTAAATTCAGGAAATTGGAGCCGAAAAAATAAATAGTAGAGTAAAAGAAAATCAGAAGAAAAAGTTTTATGGGAAAGAAGAATGCAGCAAAACGTGCAGAGGACTGAAATTGAAAGAGGTAAACTTAGGATGGGAAAGACAAAGGAGCTGAGAGAAGACAGGACAAAAGAAGGAAGGGTCAGAGTGAGCCTAAGAAAAAGCAATCAGCCTTTTGGGGAAAAGGAGTAAAACAGGAAAAGGAACAGCACTCAATTTAAAAAACTGAAAAGAATACACAATTCAGTCTTCACACATTTTTCACAAGTATTTTAAAATTCAATTTAAATATGTCACGAATGGTTCTTTGTTGGCTTGTTGAGGGAAAAAAAGCAACCTCTTAGTATAGTTAGAAGTGATTAGTGAAGTTCAAAGGACAGTATCAGTACTTCAAAGAAAAGAATCCAAGCACAGCTAATAACTCTAAGGTTTACAATCCTTCCCTCTATCTTCCTACTACTCACTGAATATTAAAATAATAAAAGAATAAAACAAAAACCTCTAAATTTTAGAAAATACCAAATTTAGATTGTTTATGAAATCTTAATTCAGTCCCTTGGTGTCCACAGATCGGTAGAAAATTTTTAATTACAAGGGAATACTTGACTGCATCATTTTGTCTCATTTTTTTTTGTATTAGCCCAGGTGTTTTTCGCTAATTATTCTACTAAACATATGTCATCATTTGATATACTTATCTATGCCTATGATTCCAGTGGAAACACTAAGAGGATCATATTTAATGATTATGCTAATCTTTCTATCACTTTCTTTTCAGCATGCCACACATTGCATGAATCCATACATTCTACAGCAGGAAACACATTTAATAGTAAGGCCTCTCCAGTCGAACATCTTGGACCATCCCCAGATCTCTGCTGCTGCCAAGTGACTGATTTAAGAGATGGACAAACGTGAGCACACAAAAGTACAGATACTATGATTAATGGATGATCCAAATTTCCCTGAACTGTATATCATGACTTAATGTGAAACCCTGAAGAGATTAAAGGCGGGAATTACATTATCATGAATAATATAAAAAAGTGATATTCTGTTTAAGAGCTTTTGAGTGCGAGTTGAACAAATACATTAACGCAGCTTGCAAAGATTCAATCAGGTTGAATGCTACCCAGAACTTATTTTGAAATAAGCTTTATGTATCGCGTATGTGAAGTACAAGTCTATTTGTGACTGGCACTAAAGCTATTAGCATGTAGATTTTAATTCTTTCTACAGTTATATAGAGCTTACACTGCGTGCATTGTCCTTCTAATAATGGAAACTCCTCCAAAGCACATCTCAATGCTGCAGGTATACAAGACACAGACAAAGATATATACATACACACCTAAATCATTATTCTGTCCTTTATTATAATTTGAAAAAGTGTCTCCTTGTTACAGCAGCACAGTAATGTGGCTGTTGTATCTTATTTCTCAGTATTGAATTCCTAAACAGAGGTTTGGAGGGCATTTAGTTTTTCATATCATTTCAATCATATCAGTTGAAAATTTGTATTGAAATTATTCAGGCAGTATGTAAAGCCCTTCTATAAAAGATAGCTGTACATTAACTTACAATTAAATGATGGTTTTAATGAAATTATAGTGTGTGACAGGTTAACGAACTGATGCTGAGAGGCAAATGTCGAAATGAAGCCAAGACGTTTATTTTCAAACTGACAAATCTTAACTCAACCATAACATATAGTTCCATTAACATTATAGTTATTACACAAAATAATTTGGTTGAAAAAAATACGTAATAGACCAAGCTGCCAGATCATCAGAGAAACCCTCACCTCACCTGTCCCATGAAAGACAAACCAAACAGCTTTTGTTGGAAACTTGGAGAAAGAACTACAGACCTAGAACCGACTGATCGAACCCCTGCTTTCTCCTGAACAACGCCTTTAATCTTTACTTTTATTTGCTAGTCTCAGTACTAAGGTCAAGACAGCAGCCTCAGCTCTGCTTAAACACATCAGAAACTGTTAATGGGGTCCCCAGTCCCAACCTCTGCTTATTTTTTTCAACTTCTATGTCACAAAGTGGCACAGAACTGTTACCATTCAAGTGAGTGATTTCACTCCTGGAGCAGCGTCTCAGGATGGCATTAAAGACATCATTCCTAGAGCTCCCAGCCAGTTAATATTTTAGACTGTCAAGATACGATCTTGCTGCTATATACAATTTCACATACAGGAGTGAGACGTTTAAAAGAGCAAAACCCTTCCCTCTGAAAAAGTCTTTCTGCCCAAACTGTTTAAGCACAGGCTAAATATCAGCAACCCAGAAAGCGTGACAGAACGACTGGCAGGATATGCAGAGGTGACACTGAGAATCTCTCTCTTGAAATGAGTAATGGCACAGGATTAAGTTGATGTCTGATTTTTGGCATGGCCAGGAAAACAAAAGAAGTGACAGAGGTGAGAAGAACTCTCCTGTAGGAGTTTTTCAGTAACTGGAAACACTGTGAACCACTGCAAGAAGGGAAATGCTGAAAGTCTGCTTAAATGTATTATTCACCATCATCAAGGAAACAGCTCATGGAACCAGGCCTGGGACAGAGAGCTTCCCTCCTTGTTACTGGCATGAATCCACTGGGTAGCCAGTGACCAGAAGTGACCATGGCACAGCAGATGGAATTCTGCTGCTGTGCCTTGAGTTACAGCCTCAGCTCAGCCCCGACTAGGCAGCTCTTCACGTTCCAGAAACCAGGCAGGCTCAGGCTGTTGGGGAGGCAGGGAATGGGCATGGAGGCTTTACCCTTTCACCCCTTCGGGTCAGAATGAAATTGCACTGCTGGGGAGCCTGCACTGTGCTTCAAAAATTTATAGCTGTTGAGGCCAAAAGAGGCTATTTGTGAACATCTAATCTGACCTGCTGCTTAACTCAGACCATAGAATTTCAGACAGCTACTGCTATCTACACTGCATTTTTCCCCCTCTCTACACTTGAGTCTCTTTTTTCTGTTTTGTTTGGTTTTTAAGTACAAGGAAGCTTCAAATACCCCAGCTGCCAGTTCACCATTTAAAAAAAAACCTAGCTTTCTTTCTAAAATCAAAACAAAATCTTGAAAGGAAGCAGCCTATGCTTTTATCCTGTTGCCCATCTTGTTAGCAAATCAATGTCATACACTGGGTAAAAGTAATAGAGATTATATGACCCAAAGCACACTTTAGGCGTCTCAGTGTATTGTAAGGC
The DNA here is from genome assembly GCA_013398855.1 of Mohoua ochrocephala. Classification (NCBI taxonomy): domain Eukaryota; kingdom Metazoa; phylum Chordata; class Aves; order Passeriformes; family Acanthizidae; genus Mohoua; species Mohoua ochrocephala. Next base: position 26,035 of record VZTA01028407.1, on the reverse strand, counting down.
ATTAAACACTAAAATACAATTTATTTTACAGATTACCTTGAAGTAATTTTCAGCCTGGTGCCACCTGAGCTCGAGGAGCTTCCTCCACCTGTAACAACTACAGACACTCAGTCTCTTAGTACAGTCATCCAGAGGGGCATTTTCTGGGTTACTAATTGTTCACACACTGCTCCAAGGAATGTCTGCCTTTGTTCACTGAGCTGTTGATAAAGCCTGTGAATATTTCCACTGGATATGTAGATGAACCTACTCATTTAGCCAAGTCATGTCAGGAACATATGAGATATTTGATTAAAAACAAAACACAAAACCATAGAAGCTGCATTAGACTCTTGTTTTGGGGAAAGAACTCCACATATGTAATGACCTTTTCTTTTTTTTTTTCCCCACTGAAACCAAGAAACCAAGTGTGTCGCCAGCTGTCCCCAGCAATGAAAAAAATGAAGCAATGCCAAGTGGCCAGGGAAGGAGCCAGGAAATCACATCTCCCAGTCCAAGGCTCTGGTACTGCACAGTCCAGGAAGTGGGCCATATTCAGCCTACTTTGTTTCACACACTGAACTAAGGCATGTGAATCTGAGATGTGCTGAATTGTCTTTGGGAGACTAAAGAACCCTAGAGGAAGATAAAGCCTTTAAGGCACCTCAGTTAAATTTCTAAAAATACACGGAATTAGTCATCACCACAGTTCCCACAGTGGGCACATCAGGGGCTATGGGGCGGCACTACCAAAGGGTGTTGCAGTAGAATACAAGAAAAAAAAAATCACATTTATTCTGTTTACTCATAACCTTTTCCCTATTCTAATGCTGAACCTTCTATGAGGGAATCTGAAGAGAAGTTCCATGTAATTGCCACATCAGTAATTACCTCTCGTTAGGTGCTGAATTTCCTTCTTCCTTTTTTACAAGACATTCACAAGACATATCACACTTCAACGAGCAGTCACAAATGGAACCACAAAATACCAAGGAGCAGCTCTGTGCAGCTCTTTGCTACAAGGCAGAACGTGCATGGCAGAGCTGATGCATTCCTGACTAAAGGAGAGACATTTCCTTCGTGTTCTTTCCAACTTCTCCGAACTCTGCCTTTGCTCTAAACCCAGCATATCTTTTGAGGGAGTTGCTTAATCATTTACAAGTTAAGAGAGGACTCTTATTAGCTCTACTGTGCTTCAATCCCAGCCATGTGTTGTTTCATAAGACCAAGCAGAATGTGGCTTGGAAGAACAAAGTGAAACCACAAATATAATGGAGCATAATTCCGAAATGTACGAAGCATAATGATCCGTATAATGTTAAAATGTTGGTAATGTCTCTTGATATTATTTCATCACATGCTAGCTGCTATTTCCTGAAAACCCTTTGAAGGATTAAATAAAAACATATGCTATGAACACCCACTGTGTGCTGTAACAAATCAAAACTAACTTCTTAGGTTTGATGAAAGTTTCCACAGTGTTCAGTACTGTAAATTAATGTCACAGCGGTAAAACTGCTTTGGAAACACTGAATGCCAGTTAGTTTCGTATTAGTAATATGAGAAGTCTCTGCAGTATTTGGAACTGAAACACAAGTGTCTTCCACACCTAAATTTTGAGAAATACAGTCATAAAATGCTATCAACAGCTGGGTTGATGGAAAAGTGCAGTAAGACAATTAACAAGTTTATATTTCCAAAACAAACATATCATTTGCCTCTGGTGTAAACAGGCAAAACCAGAGATGGACAGGACTCACAAGGATTTAACCAGTCAGTGCTCTACTATGAAATAAACAGTATTTTCTCTGAAAATGGCTCGTTCAGGAAGCAGTATTCAGTTAAAGGACTATTTTTCAAAAATGTTTTCATAAATAATTTGCATTATTTGAAGTGTTTTTATTATCAATATTTAATTTATGAATTTACTAAATGCTTGGCCTTCTACGCGGCAAGGAGTGCCACAAGCAGACAGATCTTTTTGAACATCTTTTTTTCCTTTTAACAGTTTTAAATCTGCATTTCCCAACTTCTTTTAGGCATAGAAATATAGATGAAACATTTGCAATCACAGTCTGCCCAAAACTGTTTTGAAAATCAGTCTAATGCCCCCAACTATCAGCTGCTTCACAGATAAGCAATCCTACTGCTTTCAGACTTTCTTTGTCAATGATTTCTCCCTTTTCCTAAGCGTTCTCCTGGTTCAGTATATTCACTTTTCCTCTGCACTGTAAACCTTATTCTTATTAAGCGTCGGCAAAAATTTATGATCATTTAAAAATGAAGTATCTAACATATCAGCAGGTAATATCTTTCTCTACCTCAACAGAGCATCAAACAGGCAGGAGACAAAGTACAAAGTGCCAGAGTCTTCCGCTCACACCCTTCCTCTCCTGGCCCAGAACAAAGGCTGAAATGGCTTCTGATAAACATGGGACACTTTCTTATCCTCACCTGGTCAGACTCAGTTGTTCTCTCCTTCAAGTCCTCCTTTCACAGGTGATTTCCTAACACAATCCTATCCCTTGCCATTGTTTCTACTAACTATGCACATGTACAGCTGCATAAATAGGTTAGGAAAATTGTAACGATAATCTTCATTATCTGAAGCTTTAAAAAACGTATTTTAAAGGTTTTGGGGTGGTTTGGGCGGCACTGAAACAATCAATCAGTAAATGAAAAGAATAAACTAGAAGAAAATAAGAATAATGGCCAAACAGCATTAATTTTTTCCCAAAGAGAAAACTAGAGATAGGATTAGATAAACCTAAGAGTTTCTGAGAGCCTCAACCTTTATGTATGATATGAGCCGACATGAACTCCATTTGAATGAACAAATAAAAATCTGAAATGCCCAGAGTAGAACGTGGGGGTTTATGACATTGAGATGAAGAATTACATCTCGCCATTCTCAGTGTCAGAGTTCAAGTCATTGATGGAGTTTAGGGATGGAGGGATCATAAAAGAGGTCAAGGAACAACTCAAGATTTTTCATTTTCTATGACCAGTCTGACATTTCCGAGCCTTTTGGAAAGAGAAGGCTAAAAAGGTTTATTTGTTAAAGAAATAAATGTGTGTTGCTCAAATACAAGCCTTTATATTTAAGTAACATTTTAGTTTTAGTCTTAACTTATGCCTCAAGTATTCTGCTCTCTGCATAATCTAAACTGGCTTTAACAACTCGATTTGTGATATGCACCATCTTCCTATTTTGAGGATTTGGGCACCACTATCTTAATACAGAGCAGCTTGATAATTCTCAGGATATCAGAAATTTTCGATTGTTTGGGTTTATCACACAGTTTATATTACAGAATATTTAATTTTCTTGAAAAAAAACTTCTTCAAAGTAATTAAATAAAAATATTACCTGCAACATTACCACTAGACAACAGAAAGATCCGAAGCACTCTCGAAAATATGTGGGCTTTTGTTGCCCTAATTTCATTTCTTATATGAGCTGTTAATTGGTTAATAAAAAGTACATAAATTGTTAGGAGTGCCTTCTAATAAAGAAACCAAAAGTTAAGATGTGACTAACACACCATAACAATTTTCTGCAAGTGGTAAGTCATTTTTTCCTATTTCCCTTCCCAATGGAACAAGAAAAATACACATTCTTCTGCATTCCATTCACTGACACGCTGCTTATCTGATGATGCACTGCGTTGGGTCATTTTCAGAAGGTGCTATTTAGATAGAAAGCAAGAAATAGTAATATGGGAAAAGCATGACAAAACAACTTTTCAAGTGTACCTCTTAGGTACGATTCACTTCAAAATGAGCAGAAATAAATAATCCCAGCAATACAGAATCTTGTGGCATTAAGGTTTTTTCCATTCTTGCAGATTGGAGAGGAACAAATAAAGAAACCTCTCTAAATTAGGGCTTTAAAAATCTGAGGCTACTATAAAGAAACAAGATTAACTTAATCCCCTAACAATCCAATTTATGACTAGTAAAGGGTTATGAAAAATTCCATCTAGATGTCAAATATAAGGAAACACAAAGTCTTTGGAGACACATAATGATAAACTGCAGATTGAGCAATAAGCTCAGTGAACAGAATGAACAGTTCAAGAGTTCAGAACATGTTCATTTGAAAGGTGTTCAGTTAAAGAGAAGGGCATGGTATAGACAAAGGCACAGAAAGGTCATCATTACAGTCATTTCATCTTCATTACAATGGTGCAGTCACAGCATTGGTGCACACACTTCAGCTCACACTTGCATGTCAATGCACTGCTTTGGAAATGAAACAAAAATATTTTTAACAGGTTAGTGAATCCTGAGAGCTATAGGCAGGTGTATAACAAGTTGTGCTTTATTAATTCAGATTTGAAATGTAGATAGACATGAAATATCTGTATTTTCAATCCATTAAAAATCACAGTCTACCAAGAATGGTCACATTCTTCTTCAAACAAACAGAAAGCATGTCCTGAACGTAGTGCAGCCCAGAACTCACTTTTTCAAGCCAGTTGTTATCTCAAATGCAGTAGTCTACAAAGAGCAGAAGTAAATAGATGCTTAAAAGGTTTCAATAACATAATGAACTCTGGCTTTTGAAATCAAGAGTATCTACTCCTGTCAAAAATTCATGGGAAAAAATGGCAGAGAACATTCAATAAACCAAAATACGATCTTGGCTAGAATGTAGAGCAGGTAACTCTGCTCTCAAAAACAGACAAGTAATAACCAATGCATAAAGCCAAAATCTTGGTTATAAACCCTCAGACCTCATTCAGCACTGAGCACTATGTCTGGATAAAATCACTTCAGCTACAAGCAATAGATTTCAGGTCTTCATGGGAGGTGTCCAAACCGAGCACCGCCCCAGCCAGGCTTGTCTGTGTCAGGCAATTCAGCTGCAGCATAGGGACAAAGACATTAAAACTTTTTCTGCTTTAGTATTTACACAGAACTTTCATTAATAATTAACAGGGATTGGAAGCCCTGGCTCTATCTTGTCTCTGATTTCTCATTCTCTAGAATGAAAATGGGATATTTTTTTTTTCCACAAGATCATTAAGATGAATATAAACTGGAATATTTTAGATCTTATATTTACCTACATATTCTTAAACTAAGCAATCTAAGAGCCTCTTGCACTGAGATATATAAATATATAAATATATATATATACACACACACACACACACACGCACGCACACACTGGCAAACACATTGACCAAAAAAAATTGATCTATCTCCAATAGAATCTCAGCAGCACTGGGGCAGGAGAGTCATTAAAATTTGGCCCACAGCAACCAAAATGTACTTTGCGGCTTTCAAGAGCAGTTACTGAACATTTCACAATTAAGCATAATTCCCACAGACCCTTGTATCAATTATAGATGACCTGCTCTTTTCAAAATCTAAGCCAAATTCTGTATGAAAAAAATCTATGTAGGAAATAGTAATTCTGCCAGACTGATGTCCAAACTAACTCACAAACACCTCTAGGATGCCTCTTGTATGCTTACATAAATGCTAAGATTATACACTTCCTAATAGAAGCTAGGAAAATTATATTTTAAATATCATTCATTTGATGTTATTTCCAACAGCTTTGGTAAAAAAGCAAATACTTATGTATTTCATTGTACCATTCTACAGGAATAGAAGATTTAAGAGCTGTTAAAGGAAAGGAGGAAGTGTCTGCAGTACACTCCATCAATATCCCATGGAGCCCTGACAGTCATTGGATAGTCTGGTGTGTAGCACCACAGGGTAGTGTAGTTACAACTCAAAACCCACACCAATTAACTACAACTAATCAATTCTTCCTCATAACAATGAGAAGCATAACTCTTTCCCCATCTATTGTTCTTGTTAATTCTCCTTCCAGTAATTGTGACAGACAAAATAGGTAAGGTGTAGTAAAGTGGAAAAAAAAAAAAAAAGGATGTTATTTGAAAGCAGCACAAACATCAAATTCGTGAGTTATCTTGATTAATTTTCTTCATCATATCTAATTCACGGCTGCGAGAGATCACATTATTTTCAAATATATAAATAAACCCAAACCTAACTTTAGCCTTATCTAGATTATGGCACACTAGGGAGAAAACAGAGGAGGTCATGAAATCTGAGACTGCTGCTTCTTCTCATAATGTAATTACACTTTTGGCTAATGAAATTACTGCAGTCTCAGGGTAAGGGCTTGCAAGTCAGAGCTCTCACATGCTTGTGAGAGAGGGGGTAAAGGAGCACTATTTACCATTTATATCTGAGGGATGCACACAAATCCCCAAGATCCAAGCACAACTTTGTTTCTGAACTCTGAGCAAGACTAAATTTGTGATCAAAGCCCTTTTCTAATTACTACAATAAAATTAGCTTAAGAGGGAGGGAAGTCTGGAAGAGGGAGAAAGAGCATCTCATTTTGCACTGCTGCTACCCTCCAAACAGCTGAAAATAAACACATCGCAGCTCAGTGGAGAGAAGCAGCAAGAGAGCAAAGCAGTCCAAGAGGATGGCTGAGCACTCGAGGCCTCTGTTTGCACCATTTAGGCTCTCACAGCCCTGCTCCGACCCTTCCTTCAATCCCTGCTCTCACAACCAGGCAGAGCTCTCCAAGTCTGTCAAGGACACGCAGCTCAGTGTCTCAGTGGGAAAAAAAGGAGAGAGTGAGTATATTCTGGTTAGAATTACGAACTCCTGTTCTTGAGACTGTGCTGACATCCCCACCCAGCACTGGCTAATACTTTTCACCGTGCCAAGAGTGCCAGCGAGTTGTTTTTCCTGTTAGACAAATCAAGAGTGGCAAAGTGAAGACTGTGACCTACAACTGCTGGCCACTCAGGTGCACCTGTGTAATGCAAAGTATGATTTACCCAGGGGAAATGAATGGAAAACCAGGATTTCTCACTTGGATAACCCTGTCAGCCTCTCATTTTCTATTAACTACTAGAGGAAGGGAAAATCTATTATCTACTTGCTGTTAGTGGCCACTGGAATAACAGTTTCTAGCCCTTGGTAGCCAACAGCACACAGCTGGCAAATTCCAAAAGACAAAAAGAAAACCTTCTGAGTGCATCTCAGCTGGACAGTAGTGATGGAAAGGGGATAAATGAATGACTTCCATCTTCAGCTAAATATTTAGGGGGGGGAAATTACATGCATATTCATCTGTAATTTTTTTTTTAAATTTGAATTAAAGTCAAGACGATCAACCTGACTAATAAGTCAACAAAATACTCTGTGTAGTCTGCAACACACCTGACACCTCAGTCACATGGTGATGAACCAAATATGACCATGTTTGCACAAAACATCCCACTAGAACACAGAACACATGGAAGAAAATGGAAAACAAACCCTTTCCTCCTTCTGCCCAAGTTCTCCAAAGCTTTCAGTGAATGCTAAACCCAACGAGTTCACAGAAATGAGACCAACTTTCACTCAAGGAGGCCATTATCACCCATCACATTAAACAAACCCATTTCATTTTCAAATCTAGTTGCAAAATTAGTTCTTGCCTATTAAACAATTCTGAAGAAATTAATGGCAGAAGGTTTTGCTTTGACTGTCATAAAGATCACCAAAAACACTCATGTTTAAAATGCTAATTACAGGGGCTCAATGCCAAAAAAATAATTCTGGTAAATTAAATCCCATGATTAATTCATAACGTCCATTTTAGCATTAATCCTAGCATTAAGATACAGAGTAGTCCCCATACACACATACACATCTCTCTCACTTTGGGGAATAAAGTAATAGTAATTCCTAGGTTTTTTTAATAACTCTTCATATTTTATGTACATTATTTAATTATTATAACAAGATAGTTAATCCATTACTTCATATTTCTTGTTTGCAGTCTCTGTTAAGGGCTGCAGATTTTAAGGACTCCAAACAAGTAACTTCTCGTGCATGGTTCAGGCAGAAGTGCTCCTGAAACCACAAGGACTAATGGATTTGCTATTGAGTATCATACTCCTCTCTCCTCTACTGTTTTAGGGACAACAAATTCCTACCAGTTTATAATTAAAGCTTGAAAAGTAATACTGGGTTATAAACACCCAAAGGACTGCACCAATAGCATATAAAGACAGTAACACACCACATACCTGGAAATTTCCTACAGGGTTTCAAAAGAAAATAATTACTGGATGACAGAGATCTTAAATCAGCACAGCACCATCATGACTGTACTGCCAGCATTTGCTACAATATCCTTTCCAATAAGAGCATAAAAGCTTATATTCCTGTTGGGGAAGAAACAGTGAATCTTAGATGTCTAAGACATCTTTTTCTTGTGTCTTCATTTCACCTCACCTTGGTATAAAATCATTCATCACAGGTGTTTCTTTGTAAGTATATCAATCAATAGAATTTCTGTGAGCCAATAATGCAACAGGGATTTCCAAATTTAGCTTTTCCATTCATGAAAAATTGACTCAGGAAACCAGGAAAATCCAGTAAAATGAAATAAAACATTAAATGAAGACTTTTCTGTCAGAGCCAGCAAAAGAGACAGGGATGCCAAGAGATCTGTCACATGTGTTATTCTCAAAAAAGACAACTGCTCACACCAACAGTTTCCTTCAGTTCATATACATAACCCTAGAATAGTTGATAAGTATTTAAAATGCCAGCCCTAAATATTTGTTGATAGTGTATTGCTTGATGTTTCCCACCAGCAGCTGAAAAAGCCTTTGAACAACTTCTCTATTTAACAACTATCAGTTCCCACTGCCTATTGTATGTGGTTTTCATTGACTCTCTTTAAAATTTATCTAAAGCCAATGGATCAATCACCTCTGTGAAAATATATTCTGAACACCAATTTGAATAAGAGACCCTTTTACCATGTCTCTGACAACCTATTGCTAACAATGGCGTTGTAACTATTCATTTTCTGCTGATATTTTTACTGACTGTTCACTGTAGACAGCACCTTTTGGGGTTTTTTTTTCCATTTAGTATCTTATGTCATATCTAAAGCTGTTCTTTTACAGCCTCTACATACAGCTTTTTCAAAGTAGCAGGGACATCTCATCTGCTCAATTACTTATTAGTGTTGCTAAAGAATACCATTTCCTCTCGTGGCTGATAAAATATTAATCAAAAACAGGAACAGAGTGATTTCCCAGTGTGGATGTCTTCTAATGGTAATACATGGAGTCTAAGAGAGATCTGGAGGTCATGTAATAGCTCTTGAAGGCAGGGAGGGGCTCAAAGATAGTAATGACTTTGTATACTGAATAATGAGATTGTATTCAAAGTGCAGCTTAATTATTGCTGTTCTGTAGGAAAATATCACAAGTGTGATTACAAGGATGAATGCGAAGATTTATTGGGGATAACAGCACATGACTGAAAAAAAAAATCTTTTGTAAGCATTTTTGATCCTTGCTATTGCTCAGTATCCAACACAGAGCCACAGAGAGGTGGGCTTTCCAAATTATTGCTGTGTTTCACGTATCAGTTAATCACAGCAATACAACAGTAAATAGTTATCTGTTCATTCTGCCAGTTATTAAACACCCATCCCACCCTGTCTTTAGGTATTTTTGTTCCTATTTTTCTCATAGGATTTGAAAGAGGAGGGAAGGATTAGAACGAAGAACTGAGAGGCAATGGACAGATACATGGAAAAGCTGTGCCAGCTGGAAAAAGACCCTTAGTATCCTTAGATATAATAGCATATCACCATGTTTCCTGCTAAAGTTTGATGCAAATACTCTTGACTGACTTGGAAAAACACAGTTATCCTAAATAACTTCTAAACAAATAAACACTGCAAAATCTTGAGTGGTAGTGGAAGTGTGTCAACCTGGATCAACCAATAAATTAATTTTAGCCCTATAAAGTCACCAATAACAGGAGCCACCCTCTAGAAGTTGTGCCATCAACCAAATACTGTTGTGTCTGATGGCAGGAAAACTTAGTCCTCAAAATGTCCATTTCTGTCCCTCTATGGGCACTAATCAAGTCTGGTGACAAGCACATGGTTCCAGCTTCCCTAGAAGAAATGCCAGCCCACTTTCCACATCAGTTTTGAAGAAGAAAGGAAGACAGTGGCATAAAAAAATAAGGCTATTTTACCTCTAATAAATATACATCATATTAGTATCATCCTTATTTCTTACAATAGAGTGAATTCTCAAAGTGCTGTAACACTGGGCAAGATGAAATATGGCTTGAATCCAAGCTCCAGAACAAATGTCACCTTTTGGCACTCGTG
>VZTA01028407.1:0-15783 GCA_013398855.1 Mohoua ochrocephala | reverse complement strand
CAAAATAAAACTGGTTTCATCACAGTGTATAGACTGGTTCACCTGACAAAAGTCTGCACCTTGAAAAAAAAAAAAGTACTAACACTCTCTAAATGATTAACCCAGAGGACAAACATTTAGAACAAGCAGGTGGGAGAGATGGCCAAAAAAGATAATCTGTTAAAACTTCAAATTTAATAGTAATATTAAGCATGTGAGAGTTTTCAGCTACGAATCTAAAACATTCTATAAAATACAAAAGTGTAGCTGGCATGCTTTCTAGTCACAGACAGCTAAAAATGAGAGGCTAAAGTCACTCAAACAGGTCAAAGCCTGGGTCAGGAGCAGAATGAAGGTCACTTGATATTACTCACATTTACAATCCATATTTCTTCTATTTTGCACGGCACACGATTCACAACTGAGAGAAAAGGTTAAAAACACACTCAGGGAAAGTACAGTGGCAGAAGTAACAGCAAAGTTAATTCAAAATATGTAAAAGTCCTCTTTCACTTACATTTATGCCATTATATGTAGGAAACTATTTTTGTGTGGGAACTGTTTACCGTTCATTTAAATTAATTTTCCTCCAAGTGAATTAAGAGAATAATTTTCTTCATTAAAAATTCAGTGTTGCCTCTGCATGATTTCTGCACTGACAAATAGGGACCCAGTTCTGTTCCAAACATGACATCCCTGCCAAGGCTCCTGAGAAACAGCACTTCACATCGGCAAGGCTGGATTCTGCTCAGCCTCCTGCGGCAATAGCCCTTAATGAGAAGGGGAGTGTGGGTGGTGAGCTGGTTTTGATAAGTAGTAATAGGATGAGCAAAAAGTAATATACCAACGGTTGATATATTACTTGACATGTCAATTGTTGGAGAGTTGCTGTATTGAATTTGTACCTACAGCAAACACAATACACAAGATTCTAATATACTGCAGTGTTTGCTACATATTTTCCAAGTGATTGTATTGACTTTGTAAACAAAGATTATATGAAAAAATAAAGACTCCTGTACCATATAATATTTACCAAGCGAACAAATCTATCATAGCTGGAAATAAAAACACAATTTCACCTGTGTCAGGGAAGGAGGAAATAAATTGACCATTTGAAATGAGATCAGATACTTCAGTTTGGATCTCAGGCACCTAAGAGAGTCTCCTTCTAGCGCAGGAGTTGAGAATTATTTTAGTTTTAAATATTGCAGGGAGGAGAAGGATATGATGAATGGAGCATCAAATGGTTAGAGTGAACAGTTCAGGTATTCCAAAAAATCAAAATGAAACAAAACAATAAATTTACACTCTCCAGGCCTAATTTTTGTCCTAATGACAGTAGTTCATTTCCCACAGGAGTAGAACCAAAAGACCTCCAGCTAAGCCCAAAATCGCTTTTTTTTAATTTTGCAAAAGGTTGCATCATTTAGATATAGAGAAATATTAGGGTGCCACCAAAGTTTAAGCTGTATCAAACAACATTTTATACCACTTCAGTTTTTGTCCACATACTAGCACAATACTGAGGTGACAATTCAAATGGACGTGCCCCAGCCAGGAAGTCATGATAAACCTCCACTTAATCCTTTCACAGGTGGAAGATCCACAGCCCACAGCAGCCACTCCTACTCTGACATTTCTTCCTCTCACTTCTTTCATGGAACGATAGAATGGCTTGGGTTGGAAGGGACCTTAAAGATCATTAAATTCCAGTCCCCTGCTGGGGGGCCAGGATGCCACCCACTAGATCAGGTTCCATCCAATTTGCCCTTTCCCACCAGTTCTCCCACTCTCATCTTCCTTTTCTTATCACTTCAGCCATTTAAGTGTTGGCTGGTCTGTTTTTGATGAATGAAAATATAAGTAAAGGCTTGAAGTTAATCCTGGAGTTTAACAGCACGCACAAGTGCTTTACCAAAAAAAAACCCCAAAAAAATCAGAATTCTTTCTGGAATGATATTAACAAAACAAAGTTGTGCTCCTGAAAGACAGAACACATTTCAAATAAATAACATTTTTCTTTATTTTGTGAACTCAGACCAATTCTGTTCACATTTTGTCAAATACTCTAAAATAACCACTTCTCATCATGAGATTGTTTAAACACGTAATAAAGCCAAAAGTTACTGCTAAGAACAGATCTGTAAATATAATGGCCTATACTGGACATACTACAAGATCTTGACAGCAGAAAGGGTATTTCATATTTTCACCAAGTACTTTCTCTATAAATGAAACTATTTGAGGAAAAGGGGGAAAACAGAGCTTTTTCTTTTAAATAAGGATTAATCTACATGGGATTTCCCTTCTCCAACACCATCGCTGACACAAATTCTGACTATTACCTTATCAGACTCCTTTTTCCTTTGTCTAGCTCGGTTTAATTTCAGGAATATCTGCAGAATTCAGAAGTTTTGAGGCTGTATGTTTAGGGTTAAAGCTAATAGCGCAAGTCAGCTCTTTAGTGTGCCAAAATATTTGTAAGCAATGTATTTTCCTAAACAAAATAGACTGCTGCCACCCTAAACATTCCCCACACAGTAAAATGTGTATAAAAAGGAACATGTTAGCAGTAAGCAAACTGTCATAAGCAGAGCACTGTATTTAATATTCAGATCAAGGCATCTCTGTCTCATCCCAGCAAACCCTTTTGACAAAAGCCATCCAATGTCTGCCAGCAGTATTGAGTCCAGCTGAGGACAAATTTCAAGATGAACCTGAAATCAATTTGCCATCAAATTTTCATGCTTCTCCCAGACTATCTGTGGCATTTTAATTACAAGCACCCTAGGCGGGGGGTACTACAGATATTGACACTTAGCTCCTACAATAAACTTTATTGGCAACCTCTGTCTGAATGTAGTACTCAACTAGAATAACAAGAAATATATGAGGATATCTAAGCAATAAGGTGGCATAATCACTTTGGAGTGGTTTTGTTCCCAATGGTGGACATTTCTACTAAAGAAACCTTTCTGGATTAAAACAAGCATCTCTTTGGTGGGAAATTCACCTTTGTTGTGAACTTGTACAAAATCCTAAGTCCTTCAAGAAGATAAGCAACATTAAATTCTTTCCTTTTCCCATTTAGTTTGGTGGTGTTCTTATCTAACCTTTATAAATTCCTGAAGTCGTCCTTGCTAGAAATTGGGTTCAAATTAGATCAGCGACAGGCTACAGAATCAGGGAACGTCTTCACACCTATTTCCATTTCCAGTCCTCACGATTCCACCGCACAATTTGCAAGGGCTAAATATCTTGGCAATTAGGGCTCTAAACTGGAGATGAACCAGTGATTTTCAAGTTCTGCAACGTACGATTTGGAGCTTTTCAGTAAAGATATTCAGAAGCAGTACACGGACATGCAGCGCCTTACTGAGCGCCGTGAGGGCAAGGCTGCTTGCAAGACAATTTTCCTCACTATGAAGTCCTTAAAGAGAATGAAAGATTTATAAAAGAGACATTTAGAGATGTTACCATGCCAGTACAAGGGAGGTTTGCTATGCATGGTTAGGGGAGATGCAGAGAGAAGAAGACAAGGTCACTTCAAACTGAACATAAATCTGAAACTTGGAAAAGCAGCCTACAAGTTGCAACAAGAGCCTAAATACAACAAACATACACAAAAAAGAGAGAAAATAAAACATTTTAAATGTTACCCCTCCACCACACAGCAGGAGGGTTGGAACTAGATTATTTTTAAGGTCCTTACCAACCCAAACACGATTCTGTTACACCCTAATACAAGAAGAGAGGAAGTGTGTAGTGAATGTAAAAGACACTGACAGCTGAAAAAGATTCAGTAATTAAGAACTGCAGGATGCTTTGTTCAGGTGTGGCTTGATATTTCCTAAGCTGACAGGTAGGGGATGTCAGCAGCAAACAAGCTGATTTACGGGGGATTTGAAGGGGTCTGGGTTGTTGGTTATGCTGGAGCCCAACACAAAGGGCACAAAGCTGAAAAATTAAGGGTTGTAACGTAGGAAATTTTACAAATTAACAAACAGGACTACACAGCACTTTAGTTTCCCAGACCCCATGAATTCAATGCAAGTAGTATTCCCTATTTGCGTCCACTGTTCATATATGAAATTCAGGGTTCTAGCTGAAACTGATTCACTTGAAATACTGAGTGACAGAATCACTGCAAAAACACTGGTGATGTTCCATCAGACAATAAAAAAATAGGAATTAAGTTTCATTGCAAATGTTTCTTGCAGCATTAAAACCCAGTTATGTTTTTTGCTGCTGAGTATAAAACAAATACTGAATTTTTTTTTAAATTTACACGTAAGCATTGATTAAAACATCTAATACAAATTGTAGTGGAAAAGCCTCTCACAATATTAGTCATTTTTCAGAGTACTCAAATGGTTTTAAAACGTTCTGCCTAATGACACACATCCTGCTTTTAAAGGCTAAGTACAGAACACTTTTTTAATTCCAGCCCAAGCTCCGACGTGAGAACAGGCAAAGTTTGCAGTAAGAGCAGCAAAGGCAGCCCTCAGACACCTGGGTACATCCCACAGAGAGCAGAGAAATCCCTGCCACTGTACCCTGGCACAGCACTGCTGCCTGCATCAAGGAGACGTTGTCAAGCCTAAGTAGAGATCTTAGAGAATCTCATTTTAAAGCTGCCTCATGAAGAACTAGCCTTTTTTGGTCTCTAAACCCAAATTTGTTTGAGGCTTTTTACTGTAGAAGATCTACAGTCTGTTACATTCCTGTATGTACTGATGTCAACACTAGGAATGAAATTGCCTCAAATCTTGAAGAATTTTAACAAAATACTACCCACCATCTCATGGTAACCAATTATCCATTTACAACATTCCTTAAACAAAATACTCAAGTTAAAGAAAGAAATTCTGCTCACCACTTTCAGCTACAGCTACGAAGCAGGGCAGGGTGGTTTGTTGGTTACCATCTAAAATATATGCTCATATACAATTTTGGAGGGGAACTACCTTCTTCTATACGTATGCTCACAAAAACGATTAAGCTTTTAATAGTGAACATATGCAAGCATGTCATATGGAGATAATGTTTTTAATTCCTGGAAGATGATTTAGAGACTGAAATATTTACTTCATTCATATGACCTGATAATAAACATATGAACAGAGTCCAAGTTGGCTGCCAGCTCCATAAAGGAGTTACAACAGAAAAATAATCAACAAGTCAATTATTTTTTTTAAAATACGTGGTGCCTGGCCTGAATTAAATCTTTTAAGGTGAATTCTAAAAATCATATATGTGAAAGAAAAGCCGTATGAAGTATTTTTCTGCCAATAAAATACTGGCATAAGCTGATCTAATGGCTCAGAATCAGACTGTGAATCTGACTGTCCATTGGATATTTGCAGTGGGTATCCTGCAGTTTCTTAAACAAAATATTAGCTTGAGCCACAAAGAATAAACAAAGATTCTCAGGACGATTTTAAATGCTCTTGGGATGTACACCCCTTAATAACTGAAATAATAGACTTCAAATGTAAACATGGTTTGGGCAACATATTCTTTCAATTAGTTTTAATTTAGTATAAATATGCCAGGAACATTGAATCTAATGTCATATGGGGAATTTCCTGAAATGGGGCACTGCTGCTATTAAAGTGGTCTGATTCGAGCTCTCAGCGTTCCACACACAGGGTGATGTGTTCCCATTTGGAAGCGACTGCAGTTATCAGTAGCCAAGAACAATAACATTGTTTAAGCCACTCCCCGAGGCATAAAAAGCTCAACCACCTTTTAAAATTGGTGTGTGACAGATAATTCACCTATACATCATTTTACACACCCATACATATGACATAACAAAACCAAGTTAATATTTGTGCTGTGCCTTGAAGATGTTGCAAATGCTTCTATTACTAATAAACTCTACTTTTCACAGATCAGCACTGAAACTTTAATGAACTTCTGGATATTGAAATACACGTTACAAATCATTTAGCGACTCTGGTGTTAACTTCAGACTTCTACATGAGGAAAGGAGGATTTAAGTTTAGGCTCATTTTAGAGCACCATGTTTAAAAAAACTGTTATTTGAGGCAGTTTATTTCAGGTACTTCTGGCAGGCATTGAGCTGACACATAATGGGAATATTTGCACAGGTATTACACTGAATACTGCCAATACAGGAAAGTCTGGGGACTCGAGGAGAGCCTTTTGTTACCTGGGGGTGGCTTCCCCTGCTGAGTAACCCAGTAGAAACTTTAGCATTTTGTCCCCAAAATAAACTAAATACAACAGAGCTGGAATAAAGGGCTCCTCAGGATTAAGAAGGGAAATGGCAGAAGCACTGCAAATTATATGAAATATTATAAGAAGGAAAAAATTCCAGGTTTATATCCCTGAAAAGAATTAGGAAACACCAGCAAGAAACTTACAGACTACATTTCTGCTCTAACTTTCCTTCCACAAAATACTCAGTTTAATAAGATGCTCTGTCACAAAGCACATCAGCTATATAATTTGATAGAGTTAATAATGGAACAGCTTCAAATATTATGTTCCCTCAAGTTTTTGAGAGTTTCACTCATCCAATCTCTTGTACAATGTACTCGCACGTGTTTTGTACATTTAGCAAAGACAAAAATGAATTTTGCATGCAAGGCTAGCATTTTCATTGTCATCAAGAAAAGTTAATTACTGAATAAATTGCAAGTTCAGAAATATAATGCATTAGGACAGAACCTATCCTTTTTGCCTGAAGAACCTATTAAACTTCATCTCGTTAGCAGACTGAAAAATCTTAATTAGCATTTTGTTTTGGACAAATCCTTGCCAAGTCTCTACTGTCTGCTGCAAATATAAAAGGAGAGAGACTCAGCAGATGAGGGTTTACACAGCATCATTTCTGAGTATTTCATAAAGTCTGACAATGTAATCTCTGACTTAAGAAACCAGAAACCATGAGCAGTTTTTCTGCTTTTCTGTATTCCACTCAGCTTTGAATTCCTTTTCATTTATCAGCCAATGAGCTGTTAAAAAGTTACATATAGTTAAAATCTTATAACTGTGTGGTTAAGTGTGCAATATGAGTTTTTATCAGGGAAAAAAAAGCATTTTTGGTTCTTGCACAAATTCCATCTCATAGATTTCCCAGTACAGCTGTCACAAAATATACAGAAGACAAGATTGGAAACAGCCCAACAACCAATCAAGTTTTAACATTTAACTTGAGGCATTTTAAATGAGTTTATCTTTTAGCTTTTGGATTGTTTGGTTTTTTCTCCAGTGAAAGAAGCAAACACAACACTAGAGAAGATTTACATTCATTATTTCACTTAGCATTTCCAAAGAGCTGTTACTGTCTACATTTTGGAAGTCAGTTTTTCCAAATTATTATCACAACATAGGAGGAGCTGTGCATCCACAATCCCACCAAGAGTTAGGCCTGTTTAGACTAACAAGATGACACTCCTTTGACACTAAATTATTTCTCTTCCTAACTCACTCCCTGATCAGTCACAACTTCTTGCAAGGTTTCTTCCCAGCTGGATCAGGCACATTTCTACAGATGTGTTGATCTTCCATAGGTTTTAGATCTGAGGAAGTTTTGACACAGGCATACCTCCTTCCAAGCAGTATTACCAGCTGAATTCCTTCTCTACTTATAATGTATAACAGAAATAACCATAAGATTATCTTACCCTTTTCATCATCGCACCCAAATCATATTGAAAAGTCGAAGTACAAACACACACAACTGAAACTGCAGCAGGAGAAAAAGGGATCACAATGAGAACCATCTATAAGGATCATGGCATTTTTGAAAAACAAGAGGACAGAATTAGCTTGGCCAAAACAAGTGTTTACTAAACAGAAAAGGGCAGAAAATTATAATATTTTATTAATATAATTTCTCTCCTCTTTTTGCATACTTAAGTCAGACAAAGGAACAGGCAGTTCCTTCCTCTTAGTCCCTCAGGAACACACAGCATCTAAAGGAACAGTAAAGGATCCTTTCACCAGCTCCTCACCAAACAAGGTGTTGAAAGCAATCAAGGAACAATGATGCACAGCACAAATGTTTCTTCAAAACGCCCATGAATGACTACAGAAACTCAGGAGACAATGTAGTTTAAACGGAAATACAGGAAAAGCTCAACAAGAAGAAAAAAATGACATAACTTTCAAAGGCAGAATTAATAACTAAATATTTGTGTCCCCCAGGGTGGATACAAACAATGCACAAAGCCACTCCTCAGCACAGGAGAGCCCCACTGATCTCTCACAGGCTGATGTGACTCCAATTGTCACAGAGCCACAGGTCAGGTGTGCCCAGGTTCTTATCTCAGAAAAGGCAAACTGACAAGAATGACCAAATCCTGCTCCTTTGCTGAACAGCGTCTAAGGGAGCAAAAAAAACAGACCACTGGGGATAAAACAAGATTCAAAAGGCACCCAGCAGAATTACTTTCATTGAATCCCACTGTGCATTTCTCTTGTCTCATGTAATAAGTGTCAGTGTGCACGTGTTGGACAAGGCAGGAGTCTGACCTGAAGAGGGAGATTTCATTCTGACCAAGTAACAGGAATGAATTTGGTGTGGGACAAGGCAAGGAAGCATGAGACTCTTTTTTTTTNTTTTAAATTCAAGGCAGGATTTGAAAAAGATCCAGATTTGGGGGGAGAAAAAAAGCTACAGTCAAAACATTTTCCACTTCTTGATAAAAACAAGTCAAAAATCATTCAGTCCCAGTGTTGGATCTTTTTGCATCAGGTCCTCCACTGAAAGAGCCTTCTTTTTTTCTTTGCTTCTCTATTTTACGTTTTTGAATGCGTTTCAAGGTAGAACTAATAAAAAACACTGTGGGAGGGCAGCTGCTGTGTTCTCACTCAGCAGAACACCATAACTTTTTTAATCCTAAATCATTTTGGAATCCAAGACAAGTGCATAAAGGGACAGCAGCATGAAACAGGCTACACAAATCATGGCAAAAGCCAAGCAAAGGGTCTACAGTGGACCAACAAAAAGGCCAAAGAATAAACACAGACCAAGTGATTGCAGATACTTCTGAGAACATTTTGAAGGTGGAAAAGGAGTGGAAGCCAATTTCAGCAGAGGTGACATTGCCAACAGTTAAAGATCTCTTAAGAAGTTGCTGATTTCTGATATGGCATGAAAGAAGTTTGGTAAACTAACCCATTTTTTAAATTCAGCAGTACAGTTAAGACTTCTAACCACCAAAAAGGTTGGGGGCCAGTGGATTTTAATGCATTCTTCTCCCCAGGGCCCCTCTGTATGGGCAAATGAAAGCTCTAATGACCCACTGCATAAATTAAATCTCTCGAAGACGTAATACAATACAAGATTGATGTGTAAAGACTGGGCATAAAATAGCAGGATAGCTGCAAGGCCATAACCACATCTTGAGATGAGATTGCAGACTTGGGGAGCTTAACATCTTGTTTTGAAGCTATTGCTCAAGGAAAGACTTTTAAACCTGTATATTAAAACTAATGAGCTAAATAGGCCATGCATTAAAAAACTGAAATCTGGTGTCATTCTTGGAAGAGCGAAGACAAGTATGATCATTTTTTGCTCCCCTGAATGTTGAATTACAGTGATTAGATTCTTCTACAAGCTGCATTAATTTGTTATTTGCATGGAAACAGTGTAATAGGAAAACATTTTCCACATTAGTGCAACAGACAGCTTTTATGCCTGAGCTCTATAAAGAATAAATTTGCAATTTTCCAGAAAGAAGTAAGGCAATGAATAACAGGAATTCCAGTGTGGGAATACTACTTCTCTGTATAGTAGCCATTTTAATTAAATATACAAGATTTGAGAGTATACCATTTTCATTGCTGTCTCCTCAAGAGGCACTGGTTTCCTTCAGCCATGTGGTCAGGTATTTTCAAATAATGTAAGAAATAGTTAAATTTAATAATCAGTAAAGACAGTGAGGTCCCAAAAGAAGACTTAGCAAAAACAGGCTGACATACAGAAATATGTTAAAATAGGCATAAATGACTCATGATTCATATTCCATATTCTTAAACATGTTCAGACCGAAACTGTGGATATATTTTCCTGTTTTAGCCCAGCAGTACTTGCCATTTTTATTTAGCAAGAGCATTAATGAAGACTTTTACCTGGTGTAAAAATCTCCCTATATTTCATACAATTAAGGAAGGGATAGACGTAGCTAAAAGCCAATATTAAGGATAACGGCTCAAAGCCTAATACAGTATTTTATCAGCTTCAGCAAGGGATGAATTTCACATACTTTTTTTCCACTTTGTTAGCAAATAAACAGGCAGGCAACTGCTGCTTCCTGTGACCAGGAAAGCTGCTAAAGTGTTCACACCAAGTTCTTTAGAGATACCTGCTGCTAAAGCAGGCGATTAAATCCAAAACTTACAATCATTTTTTCCCATCAGATTTTCTGAGATGGCAGACACAGAAAAAAGATCACGTGTTTACTCCAATTTGCTTTGTAGAAACTCTTGACTTTTTTCAGTTAATTTCAATAACATAAAACAGTGCTTAAAAAGATGATGGCTCAATACTGAGATCCAAAGAGCTCTCCACACAAACACAGATGTCCTACATCTTTAACCTGCTGTCGCTGAAGACAGCCACGCCACTCTGCTGCAGGACTTTCTCTCTTTTTCAATTAACATCAGTGGGCTATAGTTAGTATTTTTACTGGTTTAGTTCAGTTGTTAATACTAAACGTAGAACTGCATATTAATTGTAAGTGGTGATTAAAAAAAAAAGGAGGGAGGGAAAAAAAAAACCTTGAAAAGGTTACTGAACATCAAGCTAAAGCAAAAAAGAAATAGCTTCTAGAAAACTAATATTTGTATCCCTATAGTGTTAATTATGCCCTGGATTTTAAGGAGATTTTAAATTGCCTCTTTCAACAGATGTTCTCTTAAAAGAATGGCTTATTTGGGAAATGACAGGTCTCTGTCAAAGCTTACCCAGTGGAATACAAAAATTAGTACCAACTAACTATAGCCCCAAGTATTACAAACTCTTTATTCTCAACAACAATATGACACCCCTGTCAGCAGTGAGCTTACTAATTACATATATGTAAGGTAACTGGAGCAGCTATAAAGCAACAGCCACTTCAACCCCACTGGTGCAGCTGATGAGCTCCCCTCTTCAGAGATGGCCCCAGTGAAATCAGTCATATACACAAAAAGTGGCTTGATGGAGGGAAAACCCAAAAAAAAAACCCCACTAAAACTTATTCCACTCCCAAGAGATACACAGAAACCTGTCCCCAATATGCCTCTTCCTTTCCTTCATCTTCCAAACAAAGGGACAGTTTAGAAAGAAGGGATCAAGTATCAGCATCCTTCTGATAGCTATGGATATTTATTTTATAAAAATGAAACTATTAAAAAAGAACCAGCAGAAAAACAACCTCAGACTTTTTTTAATGCAATGCTATATTTTAGATGCTTGAAGTGATAATAGAAAAAGCCCCATAGAGCAGATTTCAAAAAAAGCAGATGTGAATACCCATACCAAAATCCTGATTGCCAGACTCAGGAATGAGGAATTTACTATTACTGCATAAATCAAATTTAATCAAAATAATGAAAGTCACAGATATTAATTTTTACAATACATTTGTCACATTGTGGGTTAAACTCAGAATTATTCTACCAGGTAAATCTGAACAGTCTTGACTATTTTCCACATGAAGTAACGCATCTAGAAATAATCCAGGTTGTTATTGCCATGGAATGCAACCCTTTGGGTATTTAGTTGGCCACCAGCTTCCTATTAAATCAAGAAATGATGTACCAAGAAAACTGTAACATCACAGGAGATAAAATATCTTCTCCATAAACAGCCTAAGAACTCTCTGTATCATAATCCAAAGTGTAACCAAATGGACCTTGTATTAAAACGCACACTTTTTGGCAAAATCTTTTGCTAATAATTGAGATCTTAATTGAACTCCAGTTTCAAAAGACCTTTCAAAAGTATCTTCCCATGTCAGAACTCCCTTGACCCAGGACTTCAGCCCACATTTACCCTATCTTTTTCTGGGTTACTTTACTGACCTAAATCAGTGGGATTTAGTCACCAGTCATTTTCTAGCTATTTGGCACTCATCTTTAGAATAGAATAGGTTTGGTACTGCCTTTTTCATTTTCGAATTCATGGTTGCTTGGTGGTCTTAATTTTCTCAGAGTATTCAAAGATGACAGATTAATAGGTGGTTCTTTGCAACTGTGTGGGCAGATCTTTAATGGAGCTCATTAGTTTATATTAGTGAGCAGCATGCAGAGATGTGGAAGCTGTTCCTAGAGGACAACACTTCTACTGCTAAAATTTTTAAAAATAAAATAAATTCAAAATTTAAATCCTCAATTCTAGGATTAAATAAATACCAACTAGGTCAATTTACACAAAGAAACAACAAAGTAAATTAATTATTCAGTATAAACATTAAACAAATGTACCGTGGTGCTATAGTGGGGTTTTTTTTCCCTACAAAATTTAGCTGTCTTAATACCAGAAAAAGGTAATCTTTTGAGATTTCCCAAGCATACCTTGTACATCTGTTTATCATCTAGGACACCCAGTAGTACAATACACTGCTGCTGCTCAACCCAGTAGAGAATTCTGTGGTCTTTTCTATCATAATAAGCCTTGAGCTAGGACTGGATTAGGAAAAAAATAATAATCACAACATTAAATGCAAGTCAACCTTGGCACTCAACCAAAAAACCCGGGACATTTATATGAACATGGCACACATAAAAGGATTTCATTTTACACAAAACATTTTTTATTTAACTTTATTGGACTTTTTTCCAGCACCTGCTTAGGTTTCCAGGTAACCATGAAGTTTAATAAACCTGTACAATGATAATTAAACACTGTAAATAATTTATCTGCTTAATCTTCCTAACTGGCCTTTATTCCTTTGTAGAAAAGTGATCCTTGCTGGCATTCTGAATAAGGTTTGCAAAATAAGTGCAGCAAGGAGTGGTAGCATAAAGTGGATTTGCTCTCAATAATGTATGAAGCCACATGCTGGGTAGAGGAATCCTCACAAAAGTGGTACCACAGCAATCTGTTCCTTTCATCTGCAGCCAGCATTTAAAGTGAAGGTGCTGCTCCGAATCAAAAGCACAATCATTCATTTGTGAGCAGATGTCCTTCACACGGCAGGCAGCGCTTTTTCAAAACAGGGCTGAACAAATGCACTGCTGTGAGACAAGTTCCCCTACCCATTAAAGAAAGAACACAGTATATATTAATTTAGCAGGTTGTTGAATGTTTTAAAGTAGAATTTATGAAGCGGAAAAAGCATGTGGTGAAACAAAATGGCTTTCAAACTAAAATATGAAAAACCTCCTCTAGTTATGCACTTGCAAAATGCAAGAGTCCAGGGCTCATGACAATAGTTTATGCAGGAAACAAGCTGAAAAGTGAGCTGGGTGATTTTCCACACTACACTCAGATTATTAACTAAAAGAGGTCATTAATTTGATAATATGTGCACGATGGTAAGATTGCAAGTATACGTATTCTGTGTTCACGTTTGTTGATAGAATTTAGGAGTAAATCAAAGTGAACATTGTTTAAATCTGTTGGGAGTCTGCACCACTCAGCAGAGTAAACCAGAGGGCTCCTAAGAAAGTGAGTTCTGACACTTTTGATTAAATAGATTTCCCTAGTTCTCTCTGCACGTACAAGCCTTCTTTGGAGGGTATTTCTTTTTCCAAAAAAACACAAAGTTCTGGACGTGGCCCATGCGCACTGTGGTAGACAAAGGTTCACTCTGACCTCTGTGTGAGGCTACAATCTTTGCTATGAAAGTTACGGTGGTTACACGTTCTATTTTTGAAGCACACTCCTATTATACACATTAAAATACAGACCATGAAATAACACGCAAACACTTTCATCCTCGCTCATAATAATTTGAGGCTCCAAATTTAACCACAACAACTCCCCCCCATTTACAGCAATTGTACATGCTGGATATATTTTGACACCAACGCAGACCTTTCAGAAGGAAGGTGCTATCAAATGAAGACATGCACATCAAACTCTTCTGCAATCACTAAAAGGCAGCTGCATCCCTTTAAGTGCATTTTTTAATTAATATCTATTGGCCAGGCAGTTCCTCTGTCTCTTTTTAGTCCTCTTCTAAAAGGGTGAGGCAAGCCACGAGATGCACACCATGAATTTAGCCACAGCTCCCGCAGCCTGTCCAGCCCCTCCCAGGCTGTGCAATGCCCTCCCGCCCCCAACCCCGCACCCCTAAAAGCTTCCTGCAGCCTTTGCTCACTCGGCACCCAATCACACCCAAACACACATCAAACCTTAGCACCACCTGCCTCTGCCAACAAAAGCCGCATCTTCTCTTCCTCCTTTCCTCTCATTTCCCATAACATGGCTTACAAACACATCAATATTTACAATTACTTTATCCCCGTTAAATAAACACACAGCATTTTGCTGCCCACACAGAAAAAGGTTGATTCCTTCTTGCAGAAACATACTATTACTAGCAATATAATTATTATAAGGAGTACTGCAATTTAAACCTGAATCTCTGTTTATATATGCATGATTATTATAGCAGGAGTCATTTGTGGAGAGCTCACATATAAAAATGCAGCTAATAACTCTTACTGTAATGATTAATCAATTTATGAATATATTATTTAAACTAATAGTTCAGGTAGGGTATCTTAAACAAGTTACAGAGTACATCGACCAATTCAAATACCAGCTACTAGATCAATAAGAAACTCTAAGTAACTCTAGGGAATAGGTACACTCGCATAAGAAACTGTGAATTTTTAAAATCCTTCTATTGGGAGAACAACCTCATCAAAAATAATTGCTCTAGGCCATTATCTTTGGATTTTGGCAATCTGTATGGTAAACTAGAAATTCAAGTAAGAATTTGATACTGTACAACAAACTATTTTTACACTATTTCAATGTAAATTATTTTTTTTCTTTAAACTAGTCAAGGGAAAAACAATACCCGATACATCTGCTCAGTTTCTCAACTCATTAGTATTTAAAATGCAACATGGTTTATGTAACCCATGAAAACACTGTCAAGACCATGCCCTAGACTCAATATCAGTGAAATATATTTATTTATAAACATAAAATATTTTTACCCTAAAATTTACAAGGGAAACAAAACAAAACAACAAACAAAAAATCCCAAACTTTAAACCAAATATTTTTAACGCAAAACTAAAAAAGAAAAAAACCAGCAGCAAACCCAGGCAAAAAATTAAACAAACAGGTACCTGATCAAACCTGACAATTTAGCTCATTGGCAACCACCACGGAAAAGTTTCTGTACTTGATTTAGTACTTTTTAAAATCTGAATACGTAACTTTAATCTTTCAAAGTAGGATTTTTAATTAAAGGTACCAAGTGCAAATTCACAAAGCCGCTGCCCTGCTCTCCCTTCTGATGCTAAAGGTGTGTTTTATCTCTGTTTCAAGTGATACTGCATTTTAAAAATTAATTAGTAGCTTGCAAGAACAGCCACACATTATTGAGTAAGTACCAGCATTTAAGTGAAACAGATGAAATATTGGTAAGCAATGCAGACCACAGTATAAGTATGTGAAGGGGGTCATAGGCTAATCCCTATTGATTTTCCAAGTACGCGTACAGCACCGCTGGGAAAGGCCAGTTCTGTTGGCAATCAGCTAGCACAAATACATTATAAATCTTACTGTCCACCTTCACTGATCACTGTCACTTACTTCCTCCACTAAAGACCATGAGGAAACTACAACAAATCCACTGACAAACAACCAGGAAA
>VZTA01028399.1:8112-26427 GCA_013398855.1 Mohoua ochrocephala | reverse complement strand
TCATATAAAAATAATAATATAAAATACTATACAATAGAGCTAGATTTATAATCTCTCACCTATTTACCTGAAATAATAATAGATAAAAATACCTAGAAATAATAGACTGTAAACATTATACAGAGTCTCCCCCGAGGCTCTGAGAGCTCCTGTTCCCTCAGGCATCACGGAGATGCTGAGCCAGCTGCTCTCGGGCTGGGTGGCCGACCACAACTGGACCAAGAAGTACCATTTCCACGTGACCTACCTGTTCCTCAGCGGGGCCACCAACCTGCTGGGGCCGCTGGCCACCACCTTCCCGCTGCTCCTCACCTACACCGTGGCCTTCGCCGCCTTCTGTGGGGGCTTCATGGCCCTGGTGCTCCCCGTGCTGGTGAGTCCCACGTGCGGTCAGCCAGGGCCAGGGCGGGGCTGTGGGACCTGCTCCGAGCCCCTGGAACACACAGACAGCCACAGCAGGACCCTGCTGGGGACCCCCGGGCTGCTCCCAGGGCTGGAGCTCCTCTGCTCCAGAGCCAGGCTGGGAGAGCTGGGGGTGCTCAGCCTGGAGAGGAGAAGGCTCCAGGGAGAGCTCAGAGCCCCTTGCAGGGACTAAAGGGGCTCCAGGAGAGCTGGAGAGGGACTGGGGACAAGGGATGGAGGGACAGGACACAGGGAATGGCTTCCCACTGCCAGAGGGCAGGGCTGGATGGGATATTGGGAAGGAATTGTTCCCTTTGTGGCCCTGGCACAGGGTGCCCAGAGCAGCTGGGGCTGCCCCTGGATCCCTGGCAGTGCCCAAGGCCAGGATGGACGGGGCTTGGAGCAGCCTGGGACAGTGGGAGGTGTCCCTGCCACGGGTGTCCCCCTCCAGGGGTGGCACTGGATGGGCTTTGAGGTCCCTTCCTACCCAAACCACTCCGGGATTCTCTGATCCAGAGAGGGAGGCACCATTACACTCTGACATCTCTTTCTGGAAGGCGTTCAGAGTTTAAAACACCTTCCTCAAGGTCCTGGCAGCTGGAAGGCAGAAAAGCCTCTCCCATCCCAGCAATTTCCACGCCGGCCTTAAGGAGGCGAACGGATTCCAGGCTGGATCAGAGCTCCCGGGGCAAAGTCCTTCCAAAGCTGCAGCTGGAGAGGAAATTCCCCAGAAAAAAAAAATTCCCCAGAAAAAGAAAATTCCCCAGAAAAATCCAACCATCTCTTGTGCTTTAAAAAAAACCCAAATGAACAAAAAAATTAATTAATCTCTCGTGCATTTGCATTGCTGTGAACTCCATCACTAATTATCCTTTTGGGTTTCCAACCAGGTGGATCTGGTGGGTGTGGAGAAGCTCCACAGCTACCTGGGCTTTGCTGCCTTCTTCGCAGGGATAGCAGCCATGGGAGGACCCCCTTTGGCAGGTAACTGATGCCACAGGAAACACCCCCCACCCCAGAAACCCAGGGATAAAACACGCTGCTGGCTCACTCCCCTGCAGGGACCCACCCCAGCACGGGCTTTCTGTTCAAATGGAGGGAAAAAAAAGGAAAAAATCCTGTTTCAGAAATGTGGTTTTATAGACAGGCAACATTTTGCTCGGGAATCTGCAAAATCCAACCAGCAGCTTGGAAAATGCTGCCTGGAATATTTAGAAAATGCTGCCTGGAATATCTGGAAAAGGCAGCGAAGCCCCACGTGCACAGTTCAGCCCTGGCCACAGCAGGATAAGGAGATAAATAAACCACATTACCGTGGGTTTTACTCCCAACAGTGTTAAAATAACACTGAACTTGGACTGGGGGGACTGGAGGGGAAGCCAGGAGAGGAAGGGAACCCAAGGACAGGCTCAGCAACGTTCCCACCAGGCAGAGGCACTGAAACATCAGGAGAAGCCTCGGTAATCTCTTGTTTTGACACAGATTACACAGCTCAGCCACCAGAGCTCTGGGCCCTGAGATAAGGAGCATGAAAAGCCTCTGCTCTTCTCCCTCTGCCAGGAAACCAAGGCAGCCGTGAGGATTTGGGAGATTTCAAGTGCTTAGGAACGAGTGTCCGGCCTCTGCTTAGGAGCAGGAGACTTGTTCTCCTCCAAACAGCTTGGCCAGGACAAAGCTTTCCCCTTCCCTGGGACAAAGCTTTTCCCTTCCCTGGGACAAAGCTTTCCCCTTCCCTGGGACAAAGCTTTCCCCTTCCCTGGGACAAAGCTTTCCCCTTCCCTGGGACAAAGCTTTCCCCTTCCCTGGGACAAAGCTTTCCCTTCCCTGGGACAAGGCTTTCCCTTCCCTGCAGCCCAACAAGCCAACTGTCCCCGGGCTGAGCCCCCAGCGTGGGCAGCAGGGCAGGGGGGATTCTGCCCCTGTGCCCCTGTGCTCAGGTGAGACCCCACCTGCAGAGCTGCCCCAGCCCTGGGGAACAACAGCAGCGGGACCTGGAGCTGCTGGAGAGAGTCCAGAGGAGGCCCCGGAGCTGCTCCCAGGGCTGGAGCCCCTCTGCTCTGGAGCCAGGCTGGGAGGGCTGGGGGTGTTCACCTGGAGAAGAGAAGGATCCAGGGACACCTCAGAGCTCCTTCCAGGGCCTAAAGGGGCTCCAGGAGAGCTGCAGAGGGACTGGGGACAAGGGATGGAGTGACAGGACCCAGGGAATGGCTTCCCACTGCCAGAGGGCAGGGATAGATGGGATATTGGGAAGGAATTGTTCCCTGGGAGGGTGGGCAGGCCCTGGCACAGGGGGCCCAGAGAAGCCCCTGGATCCCTGGCAGTGTCCAAAGCCAGGTTGGACGGGGCTTGGAGCAGCCTGGGACGGTGGAAGGTGTCCCTGCCCATGGCAGGGGGTGGAAAAGGAGGAGCTTTAGGGTCCCTTCCAATCCAAACCATCATTTTTTGTCTCCTGCCCTCCACATCAGCTGCCCCCAGCCTGCAGAGGCACCTGGCTCGGAGCTGCCAAGGATTCTGTAAATTCCAGCCCCATGCAAAGTCTCAGCAACGCTGCTGCTCCACCAAGCACGGGAATAAATTCATTTTCCCAATCAATATCCCCGGGGCTGGTTACATTCTGCCCCTGGGTGCGAATTCAAGCAGCCAAAACATTTCATTGAGCAGGAGCTTCCCATTGTCAGGGCGATGCACAGCCTGGAGCCAGCCCTGAGCTGGGCATTCAGCATTCCCTCGGTCCCACCCAATTCCCTGACATGGGGACAGGCAGCAGGAGCTGAACACCTCGGCTGCCTCTCACCCACGCCCAGATTGCAGCTCCCTCCCCACCCACCTGCAGTGGATGGTCACTGAGGGGAAGCCTTCTGCTTTCTGCAGAGGATTTGGAAAGCGAGCAGGTTTCCTGCAAAAAGCTTTTCCACAGAAATCAGGCTTAGTGCAGGGGGGAGAAATAAAGGCCAAATAAAGCCAAGAAGCAAAACGCTTCCTGATCCATCTCGAGTTGGGAACAATCCAGGGCTCAGGATCCAGGTTTGGGATCCAAGAGAAATTCTGCAATTTTCTCTTCCAATGCAGTTTTAAGTGTGAAAACTCAGTGAGACCAGAAACTCCTGATGGAGTGTCCAGAACCATCTGCTCCTTGCAGAATGCAGGATTTAAAGGATCCATGAAATGCTGGGATTTGGTGCTCTCACCTCCCAAAACCCTTGAGTTTAGAATTTCAGTTTTATCAAACTCAAGTGCTTTTATGCAGTGCGAATGACGATGATGGATAACGAGAATTGCCAAGGTTAAAACTGCCTAATTTGCATATTAGACCGAAGCCTAAGGCAAGGAAAAGGGGACTCACCTGCAGCTCTGTTCAGCTGAAAGCCCTGGAACCCAGGGGCAGGACCCGAAGGGAAAGTCTGGAGTCTCCTTCAGAGCTCCCCATCCACCGGCACCTCCGGATGCTGCCACGCTGAAAAAACCCAACCCAGAGCAGAATAAACATTATTCTGGCAGCCACCAGCGAGCTGAGCAGAGAAGGGCACAGTTTATTTCCACCAGCAGTACAAATCACTGACTCAGAGTGCAAAAGAGCTGAACCAAAGCACGTCCTGCAAATTCTAGAAGAGATTCCAGCCCCCAGAGCACAAACTCCAGTCCCAAGAAATTTGGGTGGTGAAAGGGGGGAGGATGGAGACCCCCAAAAGCTCTGCTGGCACTTGTATTCAGATGTTTGCTACATTTTACCTTCACCTTCCCACTGATTTTTGCTCCTCGGGGCAAAATCAGGAATAAATAAAACTTCTGATTAAAGATCAGCAGCCCCATTTAAACAGCCTGACCCAGCTGGCAGCACCAGCAGTGCCGGGAATGTTTCGTTTGGATCACACTGGTGGCCTGGGATTTACCAGCATTCCTTACAAAACTGCTGCTTTGCTGGAGTTCGAGCACCACAAGGTCCTAATTCAGCTTTCTGCAGCAGGAGTGATGATTTTTTTTTGGAAAAGAATCGAGGGCCCAGAGACTGGAGTTGCTTCAAAAGGTTGGGGTGTGCTGGAAGTTGATGGCTGTGCTGCCAGTGAGGCAATGCTGGTAAATCCCACTGCACCTAAATCCCATCCAGCACCAAAAAAAACCCCCAGGAAAATAAAATAAAATAAAATAAAATAAAAATTTAACCAATATCCTGAAGGCCATTTTAAGAATAATTGCAACGAATCAGAGCTCAGCTGGAGCACTCTGTCCCGTTCCTCTCACCAGTAACTACGTCAGCAGCCCTTCTCCTCTCCAAATCCCAGAGACTTCCAGGCAGCAAAACCAGACCCCACCCCTGAGAATAAACCCTGAGAACCAAGCCCTGCACAACAACCTCGGGGTCATGGGAGAGTCACCCAGTGCAGTGCAGCAGCTCGGGATCCTCCTGCCCAGCTGCAGCCTCGGGCTCCTCCAGCGCCACTCACACGCCACCCCTGAGGAACAAACAGAGGGACTCCCCCCGGACAGGAATGAGCCAACAGAAACTGAAACTGGGGAAAAGCAGCTTCTCCTCTGCCCTGTCCAACCTTCCTGCAGCTGTGGAAATCCACAGCAGGGAGATGTCGGGGCCTCTGCTTGGCACAGAGCCCAACGTTGCACTGGCACCCCCTCCTTCCGTGAGCCCGGCAGCTCAGGGGCTGCATCAGGGCTCCTGTTGGGTTTAGGAATCCCAGATTTGGGCCAGATCTGCTGTTTGTGTAACTCGTGGAAGCCCATGGATGTCTGGATTCCGTGGATGTCTCCAGAGGAATTGCAGATCTGGCTCAGCTGCTGCCCCACACCCACCCGTCCCACACCCCATTTGGGCCTGGATCGGGGTTTTTATGAGCAGCAGCATCTCCCACCACTTTGCAGAGTTCAGATTCCAAGAGAGGAATTCCCCACCTTTCAAAGGGAAAGGAGATGATTTGCTCTTGCTCAGCCCCGAGATGATTTGCCAGGACCAAACCCAACACTTGGAGGTCACTTTAAAAGGCGACCTGCGCCCTCCACAGATTCCTGAGGCTCGATGGAATTCAGCTTTTCCTTTTAAGTCCTCCCAGAGCTGCTTTTATGGAGTTCTCCTCCAGCTCCCGGCCTGGGGTCTGTCCTGTCAGACAAGGTGCATTAAACTGGGTCTGCTCACAAGGAGACAAGGCTGCAGAGCAGGGGGTTTGCAGCCCAGATGTTGCAAATACCAACACGTGCGAGTCATCCCATCAATCCAACGGGATCTTCCATCAGCTGCTTTTGGCCCACTTATTTAAACAGGAAAAAAAAATAAATTCAGGGATTAAATTCAATCCAATTAAACCCCATGCCCACGACAAGGATCCGAGTTGGCTCTGGGAAGAACGACCTACGTGTCCTTCCCTCACAGGAAACGCTGCCCAGGAAGAGTTAAAATAATTTAAAGGAAATATCTGAGGGATTCTTGGAGGAGAACACACATCCTCTGCCTCCCGCCCACCTCCCCAAATGATTTTTTTTTCACTGAGAAAAATCCCACAGCTTTAATCACAACCCTCTCTCCTGCAGGGTGGCTCTACGACTACACCCAGACCTACGCCTGCTCCTTCCTCTTCGCTGGAGCCTGCGCTCTCATCTCACCTATTTCCTTCTTCTTCGAGCCTTCAGCCCAAAAATGGAAGCTAAAAAAAGCCAATTTGAACAAGAGCCCCAGGTCTGGCTGAAGTTTTAAAAGCCAGGCTTTGACTGCATCCGTGCTGGGAAAGCCACTGCCTGTGCTGGGAAGTATCAACAACAGCCCCACTGAAAAGTGGCATTTTTGGATGCCAGATTCAGCCTGTATATCTGGGTATTTCTCCTGATTAAAGCCATCTGAGAAACGCACAGTGTGAAGTGTTACTGGATGGGAAGAACGCAGCCCACGGCGTGGGTGGGCCCGGGTTTCACTGCGCCTTTGCTCCCGAGCCGGGGTTTTTCTGCCTCTCAGATGGAATCCTCAGCCCCACAGCTCCGTCCCTTCCCCGAGCAGGGCTGACTCACTTTAAACCCATAACACTCACCTCGTGGGATGAGCAGCCAAGGAGCCCCGAGTGCTGGAGCCCAGCCAGGGATTGCAGCTCCTTCTATTCACACACGAACACGGGGAGGGTGCGAGGGCAGGGCCAGGGGGGTCGGGACGGTGCTTCCACGAGGATCCGCTGAGCAGCTGTTCCAGGAGCCCCTCTCCCCGCGGGAAGGACGCTGTGGTGGGGCCATCCCATCTCCCAGGCACAGTTCTTGCCACAGCACAGAGGACCTGGAGGCAAAACCAGTTTTAATTAAAGCCAGAACCACGACATGGCCAAAGTCAGAGACCAAACCCACCCCCCTCCGCCTCCTCTGCCCTTCTCCCCCCCAGCTTCCCAAGCACCCAGAGATTCCCTGGGATTCCACACAAACACAGAGGCAGCTCCAGTGCTGAGCCTGTATTCAACCAGCACCCCACAGACTTCATTGGGATGGAGAAGACTCAACACAGCAGCTTTGACTTTCTTTCCAGTAGTGAAGCTGCAAATTTTTGCATCATCACCCAACATTTGTGAAATGATGATGTCAGCCTGGGATATTCCTTCCAGCCCTTGGCATTATCCTTCTTTTACCTCTCCCTTTTTTTTTTAAATTATTAAATTATAAAGAGATTTAATGATCCTATTTTTTCCTCACCCTTCTTTTTCCTCATCCCTTTTTTAAATATTAAGCCATCAAAAGAGCTGTTTCCCCTACAGAAACGCTCCTTTAAACTGTGAAACAGGTTATTTCAAGCCCAAAATTAGGTGGGCCACATTTAATAAAAAGCCACAGAATATTGGAACAGTTTTAAGGAGCTCAAACACTGTCACAGGTAAGAAAGTTCCTCTGCAGATGAGGGGCCGAATTCAGCACTTACAATTACACAGTGCCACAGAAACTGTGCTGAAATGAGGGGGAAATCCCAGGGAATGGGGAATATCAGTGCTACGAAAGAGTTCATTTTCCATGTGCTGTTTCACAGCTTCTCCCAGGAATCTGCAGGCGGGGAATGTTTCAGGAGTGGTCCTTTCACACCTGAACCATCATCCCTTCACACCTCAGCATCCAACACTCTGTGATTCGGATGGAGCAGGGAATATCTGCATCCCAGGATCCCATGGGGGGCATTTTCCAAGCCACCGGGATTTCTGGATGGGATTATTACTTCTGAGGTGTTTAAGGCACTGGGGGTTGAAGGGGGATGAACGGGCACCGTACTCAGCCAATTCTGCACTAAGGCCTCAGCCTTGTGCAGCAGGGACGAAGCTTTCAGTGAAAAATGTGAATTTTCACCTCTTGAAACATCAAAAAGTTCCTCACCCTCCCTGTCACCAAACCAAACATCACAAAGCAGCTTTGCCTCGCTGCTCTAACAGGAACTATGTGGGAGCCTTGGCTTCAGGTTTTCCAATCCTAAAGCTTCAAAGCCCCACTTGCTCTGCCCCTCCCTAAGAGCAGCAGCGCTTTGGTCTTTAACCAAAGCAGTGAGGGGATGGGAAGAGGCAGCCAGCAGCTCCTCACCCTGCTGCTCCCCCTCCACACAGCCCCAGCGCCTTCCCCCGTGCTCTGCTCTCTCCCTCTCCCTGTAAAGGAAGCCTCTGCTGAGCACCCTCCTCCTCCCAGCACAAGCCCTGTGATATTTTCACCTCTTTTGCCACCAAGAAACAACTCGGCAGGGCGTGGTGTCCACACCTCCCACCCCATCTGCTCCAACAAAGCTCCCCTCCAAGCCTGCAGGATCTCAAGGAGAGTCCTCCCCTGTCTCTCCATCAGACCAATTTGTCACCAATTCCTTACCCTTGTGCCCCCTCTCTGTCCTTCTGCAGAGGAGCAAACAGCTCAGGAGCTCCCATTTCCCCCATCCTGCCCCGTGGATGGGCACCACCAGCTTCTCTTTGCCCCCAAAATAACCCCGCACAGGCAAAGCACCTTTCTCCAGCCACAATTACCTCTTGTCTATCCAAAATTGTTGAGGAAACCAATGCCCACGGTGAGAAACTCCTCCCAGGAGCCCTGCCCCATGCTGCCAGCGGGCTGGGAGGGGCGAGAAGAGTCTTCAAACCTTCATCTTTTCCAGGAGCAGGCCCAGGGTGAGGGCTGGTGGTCAAACACTTCTCTGCTCACACCTCGTGCTGGGGAGGCAAGCACAGAACAGGAGGTTGAGTTCCCCTGGCAGCTCTGAGGAGCACGGGCAGTTATTTACTCGCAGGATACAAGGGGTGCACGAGAGAAACCGAGAGCGAGCGGGATGGGAACCCCCCCACCACGGGAAGGTTTTCCCAGCCCATCGAAGCCATCTTGCAAATCGCTTCCGAAAGCTGTTTCTGCAGTGCAGAACAGGACAGGGGGTGTGGGGAAATGCAAGAGCAGGGCTTGCTGGGACACAAATGAGGTTAAAAGCTGCAATCTGAGGTGGATTAGAAAATCTCTTTTGTGCCTGCTCCCCTCACAGAATCCCAGAATCATTAAGGTTGGAAAAGCCCCCCTGGATCACCCAGTCCAGCCTGTGGCTGATTCCTTGTCCCCAGCCCAGAGCACTGAGTGCCACCTCCAGGCCTTCCTTGGACATCTCCAGGGGTGGGGACTCCAAACCTCCCTGGGCAGCCCCTGCCAAGGCCTGAGCACCCTTTCCAGGCAGAAATTATTCCTGAAAATGTTTCCCTTACTCAAAGGAAATCCTTCCCTCGCTCATCTGCGACAGAGAAAACGAGCAGCAATGGCTAAAAATGATCCTCAGCATGAAAAATGCTTTGTTTAAAGATGTTTAAATGCCCTTCCAGCCGTCCCTCCTGGTCCTGGGAAGGCGTAGAGAATGGGATCCCTCCTGCCTGCCAAGCCTCGTGTACCTCCAGCAGCATCTCCACACTTTGCATTGGAGAGAAATCACCAACAACCTCCTGGATCCTTCCAAGATCATTTCACTGACAATAAATCAAACCCCCTGGAAAACCGATGCCAATCTCAGCACTGTGCCCTGAGTCACCTGGGGGAACACTTTCCTGCCCAAGCTCGTGCTCTGCAGGGATAACCTGCCATGGATCTTGATGGGAAACCGCATTTGGAAGCGCTTTAACCAAGATTCACTGGTTTAAAAACCTTCTAAAATTCATGGTGCAGAGAAACCAAACACTAAAGATCTCTCCGAAAGATCCAGTGACCTGCAGGGAACCAGAGCTGCCTGGAAGGAATCCGAGTGACCACAGGAACCCAAGAACACAGCCTCCAATTTTCACTGTACCCCAACAAAGACCTGGTACAACACCTGAGTCCCTTTGGAAAAAACCCTTAATTTCATTTAGATAATTCATTTTCTGAGCACGGACAGACAGAGGACTGATACCCTGAATCCTGATTAATTTCAGCACCACGGGACTAAGAAAGCAAGAAGGAAACATGGAATTGGCTCCTCCAAGGAGACATGGCAGGTAAGGATTGCTCCTGGCTTTGTGTCTTACACACAGCTGGGCTGCAGGGGTGCCATCCTTCCCGGGAAGGAAAGGCTTTGCCACTGTTACTCAGCGATTTATTCCCAGGTGTAATCCTGAAGGAGGAGCCTGGGCAGCCTCCAGGACCCGCTCCCAACGCCTGCCAGGCCTTCTGGCAGGATTGATTTATGGGGTGGGCACCTGCTGGGTCTTAAACTCACTTGGAGCGCTGTTCCACGTGCCAGGATAAAAAGCTGCCAAGACTCAGCTCGGGTCTATCAAAGCTCCGGAAGTCGGTGCAATCGGAGATCGCACCAGGAAGCACACTGCATCCCCCATTCCCACTGGAATGATTTTATATTATTAATTTATACAGCCATTGTACACCCCTGAGCGTCCTGGCTGGCAGCTGCAGGTTTCCCTTCCTTATTCTGTGTTCTGGCTCATTGAAAGGCAGGACAGAGCTCCTAAAAGGCAAGGACAGAGCTCCGAAAAGGCAGGACAGAGCTCCTAAAAGGCAAGGACAGAGCTCCTAAAAGGCAAGGACAGAGCTCCTAAAAGGCAACGACAGAGCTCCTAAAAGGCAGGACAGAGCTCCTAAAAGGCAAGGACAGAGCTCCTATTTCAAGCCCAAAATTAGGTGGGCCGTATTTAATAAAAAGCTACGGAATATTGGGACAGTTTTAAGGAGCTCAAACCCCGTCACAGGTAAGGAAGTTCCTCTGCAGATGGAGCTGAGCCACGGACTGAGCCATTCCAAAGTACACCAAATAAACCTCTCCCTGCCCCGTGCTCTCCCTGGTCAGGCTCTGCCCTTGATAAAAACCATAATCTGCTGAAAACCAAGGCTGTGACTTTCCCAGCGCTCCTCAGATATCTGCCAAGAGCAGATAAACGCCGCCGCTGGACACAGGGGAAGTCGATCCTGATGTTTATCGTGTAATAAGGAACAATCTTTATCTCACAATGAATCCCCTCTAAGGGCTGGGCTGGGATTATTTCAGTCGTTCCCCCAACGTGCCCGAGCTCTGGGTTTGCTCGGAGAGAGCTGTCTGGGCATCACACACCCCTCGGGGTGCGGGGCAAGACCCTGGGGTTTAACCCCATCCCTGGGCTCTCCCTTCGCCCCTTTCCAGGCACGGTGGTTGTTTGAACCCAAACCCACCGCAAAGCTGCTCCTGCAGCAGCTCCCAGCACGCTCATGAACCACAGGGGGGAAAAAAATCGACATAATTCCCATTTCCAAGGGGAACGAGAGGGTTTTTCACAGCTCTGGCAGCACGGAACACACCCCAGACGAGGCGCTTCAGCCACCAACGCTGCCGAGGCTTCTGCGTTTACCTCGAGCCACACGAAGAAAGCCAAAAGCCATTTAAAAGAGCTGGGTGAGGATATGACAACAGGGCCTTCCAGCAGCAGGAAACGTGGCCGCTGTTCCCTCGCCCCGTCGGGCAGATACCGCGTGCGGTCTGGGCTGCTCGCTCGCCCTCGCCCACGCTGATAACAGGAACAGCCTTTTTTTGGGGCTGGTTTCCCCCCCCTCCCTGCCTGGAACCCGTCCTGCAGCCGTGTTTCCCATGCAGAGCGTTATTAGGCTGCAATTCACCAGAGCCTGAATGAAAATGTTTCGCTTCCGAGGAGCTGGAAGCTTTCATAGGAGGTGGGAGTTGGTTTGGAAAATAATAATAATAAAAATCTTTAGAGATGGCAAATTTCATTGAAGTCCATGGGAATTTATCAGCGACTCTAATGAACAAAAATTAAATTAGATGTTGGAAAACCCAGAAGTTTTAGCTTTAGCTGAGATCCTCATGGGAAAACTCTCCAGCCTGCAGAAACCACAAAGGGAATGGGAGCTCTTCCTCATGGCCATGGACAATTCCAGAAGTAATTCATGGGTCAAAGTCTCTTTTCCAAAGGAGACTTTGCCTCTGAAGCCACCACCAAGCTTTGCAAAACTTTCCCCTACAGATATTCCTCACGTGGGCAAGACAGAGCCAGGATTGTACTCTGAAGAAAGAGGCAAAGGGTGTCTTTACAACACCCCAGGGACAAAGAGAACACCAAGAAACCGAGCTCCTGCCCCTCAAGCCTTTGGTCAAGCTGCAAAGGAGTCAGGGCCACCCTGGCTGATAAAAGGGCGGTCACAGGGATGGGCTATCTGGGATTGGGCTCTCCCAGCCCCCAGCTGCTGTTGGGATGCAGCTCTAAGGGCCACGAGGAACAGCAGAGGCATGCTCAGATATCTGAGAGCTCAGAACATGCTACGCCCTAGTGCCAGAGGGGAACGCTGGGCTGGACAGGTGAAACACGAGGCCTTAAAATCAGAGAATCCTGGAATGGTTTGGGTTGGAAGGAACCTTAAAGCTCATCCTGTTCCACCCCCTGCCATGGGCAGGGACACCTTCCGCTATCCCAGGGTGCTCCAAGCTCCATGAACCTGGCCTTGGACACTTCCAGGGGTGGGGCAGCCACAGCTTCTCTGGGCACCCTGTGCCAGGGCCTCCCCACCCTCACAAGGAAAGATTTCTTCCCAGTATCAAACCTAAATTTCCCCTTTCTCAGTTGCATCCATTCCCCTTTGTCCTGTCACTCTGGTTCCTGATGAAGAGTCCCTCCTGCATTCTCGTACAGTCTTGTCTCCATCCACCCGAGAGGAGCAGCACGAGAAACACCAACATCCCCTTTTCTCACCGTGTGCTCCCCACAAGCCTCCACGACAGCAGCTCGGCTGGGTTCAAGACCTCATCCTGCCCTGAACCTCTGCCCAGGTCAGAGCTGGAGCAGCCCAGGCTGGCAAAGACCAAAGCAATCCCTTGGCAAAGGGGGCTGCAAACACCTCCGTGGGCCAAAGGACATCTCCTCTCCGTGGGCACAAACAGAGCTTAACGACCACCCTGGGAGACCTCGCCGGCTTCCCTTCGCTCAAACCCCTCTGCACGCCCTCAGACACACATTTGTGTCCTCAGACACATCTAAAACGTGCAGTGGTACAGCCTGGAAACGCAGCACGTGTGTCTCAAAGGAGAGACCGGCTGGAGGATCCCAGTGCTCGCCTGCACAAAGGGCAGAAGCGCCAGGGAAAGCTGCCAGCTCGGGGCTGGGGCGAGCTGTGTGCATTGCTAAACGCTGCTCTGACCTATCACTGGATCTGGGGACAGGAAATACTGAGGAGAGCTCAGAATCTCCAGCCCGATCTTCCGATGCAATTGCAG
This sequence comes from Mohoua ochrocephala, assembly GCA_013398855.1. NCBI lineage: Eukaryota > Metazoa > Chordata > Aves > Passeriformes > Acanthizidae > Mohoua > Mohoua ochrocephala. Next base: position 13,370 of record VZTA01028399.1, on the reverse strand, counting down.
AACTAGGCATGAAGGTCAAGGCAGGCAGATAAGGAGAGGAAACAGCCGTGACCCACGATCGACCTCCAGCTCATCCCCTCATCTGCGGAGCTGACCACATCCCACCCCCATCCTGGGACAGCGCACACGAGCTCCAACCCAGGAGCCTGGGCTCAGGAGCTGGGCTGGGAGGTGGCAACTCCTCAATGCACAGCACTGGCGGCGCGTTTGACAGCGCCCACACCCGCGGGGTCCAACCACCTTTAATTTATACATCCCCGGAGCGGGAGACAAAGGGTGAAAACAGCAGGAGACCTTTGTGCCACCGTCCACGTTCTCTGCTCCCACTGCAGGCACCTCCACCGGCACCCGGACAGACAGGAGGAGCAGCAGGAGGCTGCTGTCAGACCCGGCACAGCACGTGCCGCTGACCCGGTCCCTCGGAGCTCACGCTGCCTCAGGAGTTCACCTCACCCAGTTCTCAAGGCAGCTCTAATTACACTCAGGCACGGGGCTCCGAGCCAACAACCGCAGGAGACACAACGGGAATCACAAAGCCATCGGCCCCAGAGCCTTTCCGCTGCTCTGCCTGGCCTTTCTGCCTGTTCCACCCAACCCTTTTCGGTCTTTGCCCCAGACCTCGGGACGCGAGGCGGGAGCATATCCTCCAAGAGCATTTGCCATTTCATAGTAAACCAGCAGCATGAGGCCAACACGAGCCTGTTATTGGCCAAGAGCAGAATCTGGGCCATCTGATGTTTTAAACTTATTAATTCAGCTGCAGCTGGTAAAAGCACAGTTCTAAAAAAATGTGTGAATTCAAATAACCGGCTCCCATCTAATCCGCTCGCATCGCTCTCTGCTGCAGTGCAGTTAATTAAATGGTTCTCGTTATAAATCCACTTTCCCCAGAAGTCTCATTAGCCAAATTAATATGATGCATATAGAGCACTTAACCCTTCCAAGAGACCGCTTTTAACAACAGCCTGGCTCTACCTGGCCACTGGAGCGTCCCTCTAAGCCCTTCAGAAGGCAGAGGGGCAGACCCGGCACCCGAAAAACAACTCGCTGGCGCGAAGCGACCGTAGGAGAACCATCCCACACCACATCCCACGGCACCGCCGAGCCTCTGGGATAAATACGTAATGTAAAGGAGACAGGGAACCACCTCCCAGTGAAACAGACATGGAGATCTGACTCAGAGAGGCAGAACTCTTCTGGAACAGCCACTGACACTTCAAAGCACACCCAAAAAGTGGGATAGAGCCCAAGCCCTGACACAAACACCTGGATACCCGAGCGGGTGACCAGCTGGCCAAAAACATCCCCTTTTTTGGGGTACGCTAACAGATCACCCATCTCCTGGCAGCATCAACCTCCCAGCCCAGGCAAAGGGGCTGAAACACATCTCCCACTATTGCTGCCAGCCCCAGACCTACGGTACAACGCTTCAAAGGAGATTCAGAGGTTGTATCTCAACAGCACAAGAAACACATTGCAAAAACCAGGAATTTTAACTACAAACACCAACTTCTAACAGAAAAGGCATCTCCTGAGTCGCCCCTCTCCAACTCCCTTCCCTCATTACCAGCAATAGCTACAATTGCTCCCATTTACAACAAACAGCTTCATTTAAATTATTACACCAGCATCCCGTAAACACAGATAATTTGCCAAATCATTGGCTTGGCTTCCCTTATCAACACATACAAATGATAAACACTATTCTGGGTTAAAGCAGTGTTAATCCAAGCAGTTCCTGAAGTCAAAATAACAGCTCCAGCTTGCCAAGCTGAGAACACGCAGCTTTATGTGCTGTTTGTCAACGGGACCCCTCCAACAAACAGGGAAGCACATCCGAGAGTCGGCTCCTTCGCTCCCGTTCCCGAGCGGGTGGAGCAGCACGGTGACCCAAGAAAACACTGTTAGTAAGCATTAATAAACTGGAGAATCAACACAACAAAAAGGTGAACAACAATCTTCTTTTACATTACAATTCAGTTGAACCTCTTCCAGCCCCCTTACCTGTTTTAGGGATTTACACAGCGCTTTGCCCCGGGAACAGACACCTCGCAGAGCACAACCACAGCATCCGTCGGCTGAGAGGCATCTGCAGCCTAGCAAAGATCCTGCCCGGCTGCGGGGGGTTATCCACGGAGGTTAAAGTATGTCAAGGCAAACAGGGCAAGCTGCTGTTCCAGGAGTCTTCATGGCACGTCACAAGAATTCTACCACGAGCACAACACGAGAGCTCCTGAAGCCGACGACGCAGCAGTGGCAGCTTCCTCTCGACGGCCGCGGTCCTCAGGCGCGCCCCGAAGTCTCCTGCAGCAAACACGGAGTTGTGCTCCTGCACAAGGGAACAGCCTTCCAAAGCTCAGGAGCCCCCGGGACACAGGAGAACTACGGCACACAACGTTTTCGGGCCGCCTCCGGCTTTTCCTCTCCCCATCTGTACTACACCGGGAGCGACTGCACGGAGCGCGCGGCGGGGCCGGGACGCGAGCAGGGCACATGCACATCCGAGGCGTGTGGAACCACTGGCTTCAAAACCGGTCAAAATAAGGCACTGAGACACCACGCAAAGGTTTAAAATTACCGCCTCCAGCTCTCAGGAACTCTTCATCCATTCAGCACTAAACCCACAACTGCTGAAAAGCCCCTGGAGATGGAGGAGCGCCTCGCGTACGGCAGGAAAGGCTTTATTAACAGCATTTAAACACTTTTAAGGACTCATTTCTCTTTTTCTTTTGGCAATTTTGGTGCAAAGGTTTTACGTGCAAGAATTCAAAGCAATTTCGAAACTTTTTTTCTTCAAACTTAAAAAAAAAACCCCAAGAATCAAAACTAAAGGCAAACATGTTGGATGAACAAAATAAATCAGAAACTTAAAATTCAGGAACTCCTCCGGCTCTTCCGACCAGCGAAGCCCCAGACTTGGCCACCGTTCCGAGGCGCGGGGCGGTGCTTCCCTGCTTCTTGCGTGCCTGCAGCAGCACCGCTGCCCCGTCCCGCTGAGGAGAAACGCAGCAAGTGACCCCTTTTTTTCACTGCAACCACGGGGGGCCACAGCAAGGCAATCAGCTAGAATCCTTCTGACTGGTACCACAGGTCGGTCAACGCGAAAAGTGTCGGTGCTCGCTCTCCCTGCTTCTTGCTCAAGACCCACAACTATCAGCTCAATTGGGCGGCGGCAGCAGCAGGAACCCCTCCGCTGCCAACACAGGGGGCCAAACGTTTGTCGTCAATTCACTTCCAGGCAGAAAAACCATTTTCCTCAAAAGAAACAATTTATTTAGAATGAAACAAAATCAGCTCAACTGTGAGCGCATGTTTGAGTGACAGCTACTTTTAAGCTGTGTGAGCCATAAAAAGGGTATTCCTTTACTTTTCCAGCAATCTTGTGTACACAGCACAAAGCAAAGAGGTCATTTTTTTTTTTTTTTTTAAAGCTGCCATTTTAGTAAAATGCACAAATACTAAACAGATAAGCTTTCTTCCATCAGGAGGCCCATGGAAATTCCACATAAGCCACAGCTTTCTCTTCCCAAAGGTCCATTAGAGCTTGGTATCCCATGCGGTTGTCTTCTGCAGTCCACCAGATTTGCTTGCAGGAGGGAAAAAAACGTTATTTCAATACAAATGCGTACACCGAATTTGGGTTTTTTCCCCCTCCCTACGTCGTACAGATGAACGTGAAGAGCTACGAGGCCTTTTCTGAATATTCTACTTGGACTTCAAAAAGCACCAATACCACCCACAGGCACGAAACCTCGGAACGAAGTCGCCTTCTAGGGATAGATGCAAAACAAGTAGTGCAGGGTTTCTTTTTGGACCAGGATTAAACCAGGCTTACAGTACTGACGATTACTCAGCTCGCAGTAACACTCGATGGGGCACATCGAAATCATCAACCAGGAGAAAAACCAACCCAATTCTTGCTAATTCGGTTGGCTTTCCTCACAGGGTTATTTCCTGAAGGCAACTTATCAACAAACCCATGAAATGTAGTGTCACACAGCTCCTCTGCTCTCGTTCTGCTGCGCAGCTCTGACAGCAGACAACGCCAATGTTAAAGAAAAGGCCAAATCAAAGACACACCCAATAGAATTTAAAATCGGTACTATTCAAGCCATTATCTCTCAGCCATCGTTTTCACACAATCGGAACTGCAGGAAGATGAATATTCAACGAACCATTCTCTGCACCACCCGCTCTGCTTTGAGCCCGATACAAAAATCACCTCATCGATCATTGGAATATATCTGTCCTTCGGTGCTATAAAATAAACAGGGGGACAAAGGGGAAAGAACCCCAAAAGCTCTAGAGCCACATGGCAACCACTTCTTCCCCTCTGGGTACGCAGCACTCCCCAGGAGCGCTGCCCTCAACACTGTTAGGCTTAGAGCCAGGAATTACCATTTTCCAAGCCATTTTTCCCTGAGTCCTCAGAGTTTTTGAACCTGTCTTTCACAATTTTGATTCACTCCTCCTCCCCATTAATACCTTAGGCCTTTCACCTCAGTTACCATCAACCAGAGGGTTCCCAAACCCACGCAAGAAATTAAAACTCGTTCTCCGCTCTCCATAGGGGCCAAGAAAGTTGTCACCAAAATATTCCACCTTTAACATCCTTGCAGGAAACAAAAGAGAGAGAGAGGGCGAGGTTTGTCTGCCCGGCAAGGGATGCCCTTTTTTCTCTGCGAGGCTGACAAGGATGTGTCGGTATTTGTGCCCCCAAAACCTCTGGATTGAGGATAACCTCGGTGTTCCCGTGGCAACAGCTCGGCAGGAGCAAACAAAGCCACTGGCCGGAAGCCAAGGAAGTTGCGCAAAGTTTCCAATTGAAAGAAATAAAACAACCAACTAAAAAATCTCAAACAAAACCACGAGTCATTTGAGGTTCTTTCCCCAAAGCATAAAGCACACGGATGAAATGATTCAGGATAAAGGACATCCTTTTTCCAGGCTAATTCAACACGCTTCTAATGAAATAGAAGAACATCAGCTGCACACGAGGTCGGGAGGGAACACTGAGCTCTCGCCAGAGCAACAGTCATGCCATACACCAGGAGAGAGCCAACAACTGCTACACATCTGGTTTGCTCTACACGCACTGGTATCGCCCACAGGCTCCTAAACCTTCAGCCCTGGCCAAGCTGACTCCAGTGGACAGTTACTCCAATGGGGAACACCTCAGAGCAAGGAGGAAAGCACAGCCCGGCAGCGGCGCCGGCCGGGACAGCAGCGCGGGAATTCAGTGCCGGCAAAAAAAAAAA
>VZTA01028391.1:0-11694 GCA_013398855.1 Mohoua ochrocephala | reverse complement strand
CCTGCTTGACTGCCGACATTTGGGAATTGCTGCTCTGTGCCCTTTGGAGGTGATGTTCAAAAAGTGGCCAGCACTGATGGACCCCAGCACCTGCAAAAACATTTTCCTAGGAGATCTTAATTCCCTGAGCAGCCTGAAGTCTGCTCTCCTCATGTCCAGAGTTGAGGTTTTGCTTGCATTTTTCCTCCTGTCAACAGAGATTTTAAACTTGACCTCTTCGTGGTTGCTGTGGCAAAACCAGCCAAATATCAAAATATGTATAGGTATCACATATTAGGTAATGAATTGGGGAATATCAGATGTAGTTCGTCTTTTCAGTCTAGTAGTATGTCTTTCTCACAGCTAATAAGAAAATTGTGTAGTGTTACCAAAAAGAAAATTGCTCATATGCAGGCAACTACAAACCATCTAAATAAATTGTTACTGTTACATTTCGCTTTAAAATCTTATTACTTGGTTGAGCCAAATCTTGCATCTACCTAAAGCAGAGTGCACTGTGTTTGTTAAAGTTTTGTTTGGAACATGTGAGAGACTCCTTTCTCACAGGGACTAATCTTCTGCCTTGCAAAGATACATTAGCCTCTATTTTTACAGTTTGAAAACAATTTGTGAAACAAAAGCGTCCCTATACAACATTTCTGAACACCATTAGCTCTACCTTTCTAGCTTTAATTTTGGGACTGAGGCCTGGGTTTAACAAAGCGGCTTTACGTATTTTAAAATGCATCCCAAGTCATTGCAGTGTGACCACATCGAGATTCAGAAAACTGTTATGTTCATGCCTCTTCTGATGACTGTCTAGGTGATTTGAGGGCACAGTACCCACCTCCTTGTTACAGAGGGAGAGTTACCACTTCTGCTTGTAAAACTCCTAAAAGATCTGAGCACCATTCTAACATCTATTTTTATGGTGATATTTTTACACGTGTTTTTGGAACAATGGAAAATAAAGGTCATGGTTCAGTTTTATCATAGGCTTGCATATCTTGAAGTTGTGGTCTTCATACCTAAGCCATTTTGAATTCAGTGTGGCTGAGACTCGGGCTTTGTTTCAGTATGCTTAAATTTCAGCATATATTCAACTGAATGGGAGCTTTGGTGTACAGATGATGAGTCTAGATGTTACCATTTACATCATTCTTCCTCATTTAGGAAAAAAATCAAAACGTGTTAGAGGTGCTGAGTTTTCCTTGACACTGGGGTGGGAATTGGGGTTAGGGGCCATGCGCATTCTTGTTTGGTGTGCATGCTTGTTTTGTTCAGTCTCTAAATGAAAGTTAAGGATTTATGCTGTGTTCTTCTGAGATTTTTTTTTTTTTTTAACAAATGGTACTATTTGTGTTCTCCTATCTTTGTATAATATTAGCAATCTCAAATGCAAGGGGAACCTTGAATTGTTCAAAAATTAACCTTCCTAAAAAGATAAAAAGTCTGCAGCAGAATATCTATATTTTTTTTTCTGTATCGGTCTTTTTCATACTAGTATGCCACAGTTCCATTTGAATAATAAACTGACATTCATGTAACAAACAGGATGGTAGTTCAGAGGTTGGCATTTTGCAATAGCAGCAATAGAATGGGGAGGCACTGCAATCTGTCCTTTCCACTCTTCACTCTATTATGTGTTGTCTCTGCAGCTGATATGGCCCTGTTCCAGCTTTGGCTTTGCAACTGATAAGGATCTTTGAACAATGTATTACTTTAGGACTGCACTTTGCCATTTGGGCCACGTTACCTAAGTAGAATTTGGTGAGTTTTATAAAAAGATAATTCCATATTCTCTGTCCAATTGGAATTAATTCCCTTAGATTTGCCTTAGTCTTTTTTATTTTGATGTGGCTTTTGTGTTCTTTTTGGAATAGTTACTACTACATTTAAGGTTTATATCGTATAGTCAATAAGCTTTGCTGACAAGAGCTTACTTATAATAACATCTTTGCTTTATTAAAGAGATATGTGTCTTTTTACATGAAAATACATCTTTTTAAAGAGTTAAAGATGGTGGGATTTCTGACTAGACAAGCAGCAAGTGTAACAGTTTTTATCTTCTGTCACTTCTTAACTGCGCATTAAGGTTTATCTCAGACTGCAATAATAATGTAGTAATGTAGTTTTATTAGTAAAAATTGAAATGTGCCTATTTTTGAGGAGATCTAGGCCTGTAAAGCTCAAATCCATAACTGAGGTACAAAAAATAAGAGACAAATAGAGTTGGAGAAATGTATTGAGCCCCATAATTTCTCTGCCTATGTATTTCAGATGTATCTATATGTGTATCAGAATTTATATTCCATTATTGAGCTTACACTCAACAATATCTAAATTGCAGGAATCATACAGAGCTGGACATACTTCAAAAGTGGTTGTATTCTTTTCCTTTTCTAAGGTAATTTCTCTACCAAATTCTCCTTCTTTAGTCTAGGACTAGGGGAAATTTGGCGCTGGATTTTTTGTGGCATCAAGGAGAAACTCTAGGAAATAAAAGGGAATGGTTGGTAGTGAAGATGGTTGTAGAAATGGCAAGGGATATCACCACTGTCGGATGAGTGGTTGGTAGTTGGTTGTACGTATGACTCAGTGACATCCTCAGGGAAGTGGATGCCATGATCAGGCTTTGAAGACCAGGGATTGCAAAGGCTTGTTTCTGATATAAGTTAAAGATCTTACTTTTTGATCAAGCGTCTGTTGACACTTGATCAAAAAGTAAGAACTCTGCTGAGTAGAGACTGTTATCATCTGTCCAGGTAAATTACTTCAGAAAAGCCAAAGTACAAAAAAGTCACCGGCCTTCTTCCTCCTCGGCTACCCATGCATGCTTTTTCATGAGATTTTCTGGTGAAAAGGAATAATCTTTAAAGGCACCTTTTCCCATTTATTTGATGTAGTATAATGTTCATTATCCATTGTTACACTGTGTGAATCCACTTTTTACCCTTCATCACCTCCTTTCCATGTTTCTCTTGAACAACGGTTCTCATGAGAGTCTTTAACAAGGCCTTGTTGCTTTGTTTAGACTCTTTAGAAAAGTTGCCTTCATAGTTCAGGGGAAGATGTTTTCCAGAGAACAGCCATACAAGTCTTCATTGTATCCTCGGCATGAATTCAACAATATCCTAACCCACTGAGATTACCATGTTTGCCTCCACCAATCCAGATACTCAGCTATTTCTTCAGTTTGGATTTAACATCTGGATATTTCTAACCCACATTAAGTATCTGACAAGTTGCAGTAGAGTCCTGCTTCTGCAGGTCTCCACCTTTCAATACTGCCACATCCGTGGGAATATTCACAAAATTGAGGATGCCAATGGTAGTATGTGTACTAACAAAGGGCATATTTGTCAGTTTGTCTTTGTGTGGACTACCCTTTTTCCTCTCAGTTGGAACTCCTTATGAGTAAAGAAATATTTTCTAACCGCACATCAGATGGGAGTACTCATAGGAACTTTGATCAGCTCCTGCCTGCCAAAAGATAGGCTTTTCTACCTTCAATTATTGACAAGGGCTTGAACCCAGTGTTAGTGGTGTACGTGTGTCTGCAGTTACTAGGTAAGTGTTGTGCATGTATGTGACATCATTTGCTAAACTTTTTGTGTGGGTCGATAGCTGATGTCTCCTGTATGCTTCATCCAAGCGTTCCATCAAAACAATGATTGATCTTGTGAGTTTCTGGAGGTTCTTGGGAATGGTGGCTGAACACAGTAAACATAAAGCATTTTCCCTTCTTGATGCTTGACAGATTAAGTTGATCTCAAGGATGAGCTCAGAGTTTTATCTGAATCAGTTAATTAACTTACTGGTATTCTTTCCAAAGCCCCTTTTATTGTTGACCTTGTTTCTGGACTCTAGCACTGTTATCTAAGAAAGAGCCAATCCTTCATACCCTTCCCAGCTCTCTGAGAATCTAGTTGGATTATTGGAAGGCTAAGTTGCCTAGTGAGAGAGTCTTTAAATGAATCATGTAGTGGTTTGTGCGTTGTCTCCATCTGTTACAAGTTTGAAGGTGAACCTTTCCATCCAAACATTAAGACATACTCCAATATGCATTGTCTTTGGCTTTCTTCAGAAACATACCAAAATGGGAAGTCTGTGAAGCGTGAAGAAAAGCAAGCTGCAAACTTCTATGAAATGTTGTGCCTGTGACAGGAGGGAGGCTTCTGATGCCAAGTTCAGGCTAGCAAGTAATTGTTTGAATGGTACAGGTGTTGCCCAGAGGCGGTTGCCAGTTAGGGTGGAATTTGTTCTAACGTGTGCATGAAGTAGAAAGTTGCATGCTACAACTGTGGTTCTTCAAGACATTAAAAGGATGGCAGTCCACAAAACAGCCTGTTTTCCGTGCCTCTCCAAAAGGAGTGTTGAACTATGCAAAGAATCAAGAGAGGGATCTTTCCTTTCCTAGCACTACGAGGTGGCCTAAAGTATCTGTACAGCAGTGATATATGTCCCCATTGTAAGGGTACTTGACTTGTAGTATATGCAGACATAAAGCAAAATTCATCCTGGCTGAGTTGCTTTGGAAGGCATTGTGAAACAGCTTCACAGTTCACACAGGAAATTGTCCTTTCCCCTTTTCCCTGCCCCACCTTGCCCTCTCTTCCCCCCCGAAACTCATTTCATTGCTGGTTTTTAAGAAACTGCTTTCTTGAGCCTGTCGGCTTACATAATATTCATGTCTTGAAACTGGTGCTCTTTATTAGTCTGCATAGAAGTTACTTAACCCTTATAAAGCATTTGTAAGAGTTCAGGAAGTTAATATGTTCCTTCTTTTATTTCTGGTTTACTAATGTGGATGAAAACAATAAAGAAAATTGGTGTTCAGTACAATAGTATTGTGGTCTTTTAGATGTTAGACATGTAACTAGAACTTTATGTATTGCCCAAATATTTGTTCCTCTGGCAGCATTGTAAATAGTAAGTTTTTTTGTTGTTGTCACTTGCTCAGTCTTTAGGAGGGTTGGATGAGAGACCCATTACCTGGCCCAAAGGGTTTCCAGTCGAATCTTCATAAACTGAACAGATAAATGTTAGGTATTCTCCTTTCACAGCTACAGATATTGAGACACAACAGGCTTGCAACCTGATGGAAATACAGATGCTAATTCAGTAGCACAGCTGGTTTACAATTTAGGAGGGTTTTTTTAATAGTTCTGTGCATAAGCCATTTGACCATGCTTGTTTTCCTGTATCTTTCGGTAGGCAATATTTTAAGCCAGCCTGTTTCTAAACTATTTACCAGTAGCTCATGCATCTTAATGCTGTTCCTGAAGCAGCTGATTATATTAACTGCACTAAGAACATGTGTAATAAAAAAACCCTGCTGTTTTCTGAGCCATTCAGTCTAAATTGTTAGGGCTCTGACTGTGGGTAAAAATGAGTGGAATATAATGTACATACAGTACAATATTCAAATATATGCTGATATTTCATTGTACTTCAAAATAAGTATCAAATACTGGTTTTGCTTATTTTAATTACAACAGTTACATTGTAGACTCAAATTTCATCTATTGCGGCTGTTTTGCTGAATTGTTGAAAAAAAAGCTGTCCAGGTAGCTGAATTCCTTCTTCATTGCTTTTACCTGATGGAATTGTGCAGTTGCTCTATAACTTCAGTACAGCAGTATGCCTCTCTGCCAAACTGAAATGCTATGAAAAATTTAGTTATATATCACACTTACTTTTCTTTTGAGTGGCATTATTGGCCTCACTAATAGTGTGACTAACCTCATAATCTTCTGTCTCTTTCCCCCAGGAAATATGGCTCTGTTCTTCCCCATTTAATTTGGTGCCAGACCGTGTAGTCTTTCTTTTAAGTTCTTCTCTATCACAGTGTTGTGGTATGGGGGATCTCTCTAGATCATTTCAATCTCTCTTCATATGTAAAGATAATGGTAACATCCACAATGGGAAACAGTAACTGTAAGAAAGCACACAGCTTGGTGTTTCCTTTTTTTTTTCCCTCCCAACTTCAACCATGGTCTTTCCTCTGAAAGAATGAAAACCATGGAGCTTGTCAAAATAACTTACCTCCCTGGCTATTGATTGTCTCCTTTAATAGTCTGTTAGAATTAGATGGAGGAAATACATTTTAGATCTTTTGGTCTGCCTCCCTGCTAGTCCAGCATTGTTCCCTTCATTATGCCACCAAGTGTTTCTTCTAGTTTGTTGAGAAATCATTCCACAATTTCACTGTCAGAAAGATTTTCCTGATACGCGGCATGCATTTTCCCTTTTTTTTCATTTAATCTGACTGTTCGTAGTCATATTTTCCGATCATTCCAATATTTCTCCTTCTTGCCACGTACTTAGATTTTACAAGCTTCCCTGCATGGCTACTTTCTTACTAGTACCATAGCTGAGGCTAAATTATGCTGGCATTCAGCATTTAATTTTTTTATGTGTGTTTTTCTTCTAACCCTCTGTTATTTCAGTATCTTATTGAAATGATATTGAAAATGATAGGGAAGATTGCAGACCTGAGTATAAGAAAGGCCTATAACCTGTGATTTCCCAAGCTTTTCTTATTTCTCACTTCTACCATGTTCTGCAAATGTATGCTATTATTGAGCAAACTTAATATAAGTTTAGCAAGTGATACAATCTCAAGGTCACTTATTGCCTTTTACATTTGTTTCTCTTATTAAATGTATGGTCTTGGAACTATTTTCTCTGTTTCATTCAGTGTCGTTTTTCTGATGATAATACAAATTTTTTTTACATTTTTCTTCGTAGAGATCTGAATCTGAAAGCCCTGTAGATTCTGTTGTACTGTTTGTCTGTTCTCTTCAGTATTTATATCTATGGCCGATTCAGGACTTTACATCTTTGATTCTGTTAACACGATCATTAATCTCTTTCAGTTTGTAACAGTGGTAACTTATGAGTTTGTCGACAAATTTATTTTCTACGGTATGGTATTATAAGATGTCTCTATTGAAATTCAGCTGAGGAATTTTTCCCCCGAGTTCCTTGTATTTATTTATTTGTTTGTTATTTTTCATAATCTACTCTGTTTGTGATTCTAATATCCCGTGTACTTCTCCCCCATGTGGAATCTTCAGGTCATGTTGAAAATGGTTCACCACAGATTTGTGAGTAGTATGGTTCTTTGCTGGTGCTGAGATACCTGGACTGAGTCAGAAATTGTGCTTTTTTAAATAAGTTCTTCCTGACTTAATTTCCTCAAAGCTCAGTCTCCATCACAAAACACAAGTTCCAAAGCAAGTGGTGTCCATCCTTCACAAACAAAGGGTTATCTTCCAGCGAATACTTGCAGTTAAACATCTCCAAAATGAAGAATACCCGTGTTAAAGGACTTTTCAGGCATCTTTTCTCGTCACTCATACTGAGTGCCTCTATGCTGAGATTGTAAGCTTCCTTGCACATAAAGTGTTCTTTGATATTTCTATACATAATTAATCAGAAATTCAAAGCATGCAATAATACACATTTTCAAGACTATTTATTGTTACGTATCTCTTTTTGCTGCTAACCTCCATTCAGAATAGAGGAAGGAAAAAGGTAAATCTTTTAAAATAATATACAGGGAAGTTTAAGTATCATCAGCAAGTGTTTCTCTTCATGCTTTAATTTTGTAATATTGGTTGGTTTGTAAATAAATTCAGAGAGGAATTATTTTGGTTTTATACCTTAAAATGTACCTCTAACTTTATTTATCAGTTCTGTAAGTTGGAATTATTACCTTAAATGATGAAACTTTGACATGATTGCAATTTCATGGAGTATGAGAAAAGCGTAAATTATATGGGTTTATTCTGTCTGTTGGTTGCATGGCAGCAGGGTAGGATTTCTGTAGAAAGTGTGAGTTTAGTTGATTTTTTTTTAATGAAAGCCTCAGGATGCTACATTCAGCTGACCATTGTCTTTGTGAGGTTGAAAGCAGCATGCAATGACCTGTCAGCATTCTGCTTCAATGCCATTGTGCATAATTACTATTGCTTTTGCTGTTGACCTGCTGACTGCCCTCAGTGCCAGAGTATATGGATCACAGCTACCTTTTGCAAGTTTCAGTACACTTATTCACAAAATTCTTTTATTGTGTAGTAAATTGTTACTTTGGTTTTTAGAGGCTCTCCTGGTACAGAGGTAAAGGTAAAATTTCATCAGAGGCACTGTTGATTCAGAGGTTCTGTGTTTGTGAATGCTGATCTTTGTTGGGTCTGGTTTTGATAGGTGTAGTGTGTTCACAAATCCTTTTAAAATCATTTTGAATTGTTTTCTTCATAGTTTGAAAGAGAATCAAACCCAGACCATCCTGAGCTGTGTGTTTCTTGAAAAACAACAACAAAAATCAGCTACAAATCAATACACAAAGGTCAGAAATGTGTGCAGGGTTTTTTTATCTCCAGATCTTAACAAACGTGTTCTGCAGTGCTCTTTTTTAACTCACTTAGCCTTCTCTGTCTGTTATTCTTACCTCCATCCTTTATGGTTACTTTATGCACTCCCATTTTCTTCTCTTGCATTCCCACATTGTCCAGCTTGGGGTGTTTTCTACTTTCCTATTTGTCTCCCTTCTTCACTGCAGAGCACTGGGCATCCAAGGGCAAACAGCATCCACAACCTTGATGACGAGGTGGAGCAATCAACTTCAGCATTTTCATTTATTCCAATGGTTCTCATCAGTTTGTGGAAATCTGTTCAGGACATTAGTTCTTTGGGATCTGAGTTATATCTAGAGAAGCAGAGCTGGTAAGTGCACTTCATTGGTGTTAGGTTGGTTCAGTAGTGTGGTTCAGCAGAAAATCTCCCAGTTGTGCTTACCATGCTTTCACTATCATCTCAGATCGCTCAAAGAGTAGGCAAAGTGGATTTCTTTCGTATGAAACCTAGCCAGAAGGTTCACTTCACTTGAATTTGTGTAGTGTGGTGGATATTGTATCCTCAGCTTTGACAGTTTTGCTCTACAAGGCCCTGGCATTGGGCTGTGCTGGTTGCTAATGCCAACCTGCTAATGAGAACCATTTTCATGTGACCAGTTCTGCAGTGGGTCAGTGTTGTTCGTGGTTTGTTAGCTTTGTTGACTTCATTGAATTGCACCTGGCAAGCAGAGGACATAGCTGGGCAAAAATAAATACAGATATCTGTTAATGCCAGAGCAGGCTCTGGAAGAACATTGTCTTTAATAAGAAGTTATTTTTACCAGTAAAAGAAGACAATGATGTAAAGCAGAAAAAATAGAGAATCTCTCCTATTATTAGTGGTGTGAAAGATAAGATTGCCAAGCAGGAAATTGTTAAAACAGTTGTATAGCAAATCTGGTAATGCTACTGTTCTTGCTAAGCTAAAAGTTCATGTTCAGAAGAACTGCAGTTACAGTGTCTTTAAGAAGGATTCAAAAAATTATAAATTTCAAATGTAGTTACCAGTCTGTTACTTGTTTCGTAACAAAATTTATGTTTCTTGATACAATTAAAATTGCATTGTAGCTGAATATTGTATTAAACTTGTACATAAACTGAAGAAGAACATATGCTGCTCCCTGTCTCATTTTTCCTTTTCAATGTACTTTTTTTACTGCAAACGAGCAGTGTAGAGTCACACAATAAATGTGTTGTTGAAAGTATTGAAACTCTTCATTGGTGACATAGATGCATGAATGTTTCACACGGCAGAAAATGCAGATTTCCTCAAGGGATGCAAAGAAAGTATTTAGATTTTTCATAGCAGCTTTCAGAGTGGGAGCACAGTTATTTAAATATTTTTCCACTATTAAGATTTTTGTCAGTTGTCAGTTCTGGGGGAGAACAACCCATCTTTTCCACATGGCCTGATAATGTTATGCTTGCTGTGCTCATGTCAGTGTTGCCATGAGCTTTCACTTACTGTTACAGAACTCCAAACCAGATTGTAACAATACACCGTTTTGAAGCCATGACCTTGAAGCCATATGGAGGAACAGGACATTCCGGTCTTCTGTATGCTTAAGAAAATACTGAGGCCAAAGCTAGTCAGCTCTTTGGTGAACGACAGTTTGGCTTCTGTTTTTCTGACTAGTGTCTCAAAAGTACAATTTCAGGGTAAGCTTGTGTCAGCTGCCAGACAGCTAGCCTGCAGCAGACTAGCCTCTGCTTTCCTGTGCTTGCAGGCAAGAACACATACAGCTACAGGGGTGGAGGGAAAAGCCTCGCCTGAGATACCCCACTCTTGGGTGTAATACCTTAACACAGATCCAAGCTTCCTTTTTCCCTGCATGGACGGGGCACAAACAGTTTATGTGTTATGAAGCAGTCTCCCTGTGTGTGTCTTACTTTTGAAGTAAAGACAGCCAGAGCACATTATCTAACCCTGGGGGCAGATGGCATGCTATGACTCTTACGTGTGCAGGTAAACTTTTTCCTCTCTCTCTCCTGTTCTCGAAAACAGAGGGAGGCTGCCTGCTTGGTGCTGCCTGCTGGGGATGGTCTGAGATTCTGCTATGAATGCCTTTGCTCTATTTGGAGAGCGTGGATTGACAGTGAGGTAGGGGATGTGGCAGTATGCCGGAGCTTGAGCTGGTGTCTGTGCACAGTTTAGTGGGTTTGCAGCCTATGAGGCTGTGCCACAGGAGTCATTGTTTCCTGCAGGCAGAAAAGGAGTATGTCATGTTTACACCTATTTTCAAGCCATTAGCTAACCTAGCAGTAGTAACATAGCATACAAAGTATTTATATATCAAATTGCCTCTTCCAATTCTAACTGGGCAAAATAGATGATTTTAACTATGCTGCAGGAGGGATATGAGTGGAACAAGTTCGTGAAATGCCACACAAAAATAAGGGACAAATAATTAAACGGAATTAATTTCTCATAACTTTGTAATTTATATTGCTGATGGTAAAAAGGGACAATTTCAACAGGGAGATTGAGAATGTGCAGTATACAGGCATTTTTTCCAGCTAGAACAATATTTCTTTAGGGCATTTTGGAAGATGCAGTGACTGAATCTGAAGCTAATGCATGAATGTTCAGTGCAGGTTTTTTAGATATAATTTGGAGAAAGGGACAGGTAACTAAGATAGCTATGAAGTTAATGAAGCTGCCCACCTAAGTGGCTAGTTTTGTCTATTTATTTGAAGGGAGACTGCCAGCTGGGACTACAGGCAATTTACAAAAAAATGTGTAGATGTTTATAGAAAACAGCACACTCTGCTCGCTGGTTTTAGTGGCTCTCTAGTTTATTTTCTAATGAATGTAGTTTTTCCCCCGTATCTTCAAAATCTCAGTGAATCTGATCATGCAAATATTCAAATGCTGTGCGATTTCTCTGCACATAGTTTTATGTATAAAGTTATGCATTTGCCTACATACCTGTTACATTGGAGCCTGAATATTTACGAAGGGAGTCAGAGAAATGAATTATGCATAGCAAAGAGAGATGTCAAACCACAGAAAAAAACTATTAGAAATAAGAGGCGGGGAAGGGAGGAATATGTTTTTCTCCAGTCTCTTGCAGTTTTAGTAAAGCTGGATGTCAGATACAACATGATGAAAAAAATGGTAGAAATGTTAGCTCCTGTTTAAGCGCTCGTAATTGTTTCAGTTGTTAGATGCTGTACTTTGACGGACCTTTCCTGGCATGCATAGAATTATTTAAAATTTGTTTTATGAATTGTAGTACAGAAAACATGTTTTGTTTTCTGCTAGTATGAGAATCACAGGATCAACTTGATTGGGAAAAACCTTTAAGATCAT
>VZTA01028362.1:0-17164 GCA_013398855.1 Mohoua ochrocephala | reverse complement strand
AAAATCAAGGTATGTTGAAACAAATACAAACTTAAATCGTCTTGCTTTAGACACTTCTCAGTATCAGTGAAAAATAAATAAAAGAGATGGGTGAAAGAAGGAATAGGCAAAATGCAATTAACCTCCTTTTGCCACAGAAAATGTTCCAGACATCTACAGGGCCATTCCATATTACTTCTCTATTTACAATTTTTCCAATTCACGGTCATATCTGATGTCCTGACCTGGGTGTAAACATAGTTCTCAGTTCTCTTTATTAAAGAAGGCACCTTCCTCCATCCAGTGACACCATTTGATTGAGAGGGACTGCATCCTACAGACTTTGAAAGTGTGCAGTTGATCTGACTAGAAAAATGGTTGAGAAGCACTGGTTTAAGAGCAGTAACTCAAAAGATAAATAAGATCCAAGAAAATTTGCATTTTTCATAAAGAAGCAATGCAACAGAGCTACAAAAGAGTGGACTTTGGCCTCTTTTGTGTTTGATATTTTATTAGAAACTTTACAACAAAGACTCAATTATCCTGAAAGAAAGGTAGAGTATTTTAAATTTACAGTACCATAGATTTTTAGGACCAAATGTAAAATATGGAAAAAATCTTTCTGCAATAATATCACATTAATTTCTATAATCAGGTTTTCTTTTTATGGACTAGACTGTCCATTTGATGGAATTATAACTTTAAAAGTTTCTTGAAAAATCCTTGAAAGCAAAATTAGTAGTCTACAGTACTTGGGGATTGGAGCTAGATGATCTTTAAGGTCCCTTCCAGCCCAAGCCATTCTATGCTTCCAGTAAGTAAACACTGAAAACTATTTGCAATATTTATGTTCCTTATCTATTAAAATACATGTTAACAGTAACATTGGAATACTCTTTTCAATAACAATTTTTAAAAGTTTGACCTTCAGATCAGAATTACAGATTTCCTTCTATCATGATCCTCTTTATCTTTTCATTACTGCTTGCAATACTGAGCAGTGTATAAAAGGAATTGTGATTGATTTTTGTAGCCTGGGCATAATCAGGAAAGTGCCTTCTGCTCTCAGACTCCGTGTGCTTCTCTTATGTTTGCCTTTTGTTTTCAAGACTGGGTTTGAGTAAAGTGTTTATTCCCATCCATACCATTCTTTTTCTTATTTTTGTTGCTTTTTCCTTACCCTATTTGTATTTGTAATTGAATTTTTGGTTGCATTAATGCTTGCGATGTACTAGCAGCCTTATTCTGACAGTAACGGTCTAGAAATAACAATGTACGAAATTGTTTACTCAATGCAAAGAAGTTATTTTAGTCCAGTGCTCTTATTACTAACATACAAAAACTAATAGTAGAAAAGCATGGCATGTAGGCCAGAGAAAATATCTAAGGGATTTTTAAAAGTTAAGCTGCCTTCTAGAAACATAATCTTTAAGACTTATTTTATTCCTACCTCTTTATTTTAAGCTCACTGCACACTTTGCACTCCCAGGCAAGGTAAACCTAATATCTTTTTGCTTAGAACTTGTGTTTATTTCAGATTGTCTTTTCTGGAGCAGGGTGAAATCAAATAAATTTCAAATGTATACAAGAACATATCTATTCTAGGTTTGTAAGGTGAATTTCCCATGAAACTCAAAGAATGTATAAACATCTATACCATTATACATTTTCACTAAAAAAAAAATTACATTTTTTGAACAAACTATGTAAAAATTTCCATGGAAGGTTTACATTAAAGGTATTCTTGAACTAATAACTTCTCACGTACTATTACTTATGACAAAGTTTCTTGAGTCTAGCCTAGAGATGGTCAAACCTCTGTTTTCTGGAGGAAAAGGAGGAAGGTCTGTTCTCAAAGCTATCAACCAGCTCTTCTCTTTGTCCTCCATCCTTTGTATTTCTCAGTAGGAATATATATTTCAAGATAAAAGGAGATTTTTCTCCTATTCCATACCAAATTTCAAAGGCAGGCCTTATATACTTTAATGGCTTCTGATTCCCAAGCTGCATGAATAGCTAGTAGGCATTTTCCTCAAAAAAAAGGAATTGGTGAGATAGAGCATATATTTCTAATTTAGTTCCTCTTCTTGTAATGAATGAAAATTCCCTGATTGTTCTTGGCATTGGACTTTTCATTCAGCGTTTTTAATCAGATTCGCATTCTGTAATTTATGGCAGAATATTGACCAAGAAATGGGTATATTCCTTTAGAAAGGTTTTTAATTGTTTCAACTAAGTGAATGAGAAGGGCCTCAGCCTCTGTAGCAGAAATTTATACAGCTTCTGCTTAACTTAATGGTTGATAATGATCCATGACGATTACTTTGTAGAGTAAATAAAGATCTTTATAACGTTATTTAAGTAAAGCAACTTACTAAACGAAACTTAAATCAGACTTCAACATCATTCCAATTCAGACTGTGAGGAGTGGCTGTACTATGTTTTTTTTCTCAGATAAAGTATCTTGCATTTCAATTTCACCAGTATCAAAAAGTATTTTCTTACTCAATTTTTTATTTTATTGGTGTGCATGTACAAAAAAAAAAACCCAAAAACAGTTCTGTCAAAATGGCAGTTACTATTTCACTTAGTGTCTTATTAATATAGTACTTTCTGCAATTCATCGTATATTTGAATAATTAAAATCTAGTATAATGTGTGAATAGTTAATTTGAGAAATTTTTAATATCTTATGGACAGTGCCATTACTTCTGTACTGTGATAGATTCCCTGCTTTTGCTATCTTTTCCTTGCAGTTTATCATATGACCACAAATCTTTTGCTGGGGGAACAAAACTGAAACTGTAGCTCAGAAAGAAGAAAAAATAAGGCCGTAACCTGAAGCATCATAATTAGAAAGCATGCTTCTCTATTGAAAGTGTTATTAAAAGGGGAAAAAAATGCTTTTCATAAACGGTGGTAATAATCTCTAATCGATGAAAGGCTGTTTAACTTCCAGTAACAAAGGTATACTTTATAAATATGAAAACATAGTAGCCGTATCTGTATTCTTTTTCTGCTTATATGTTTGTCAAGATCCCTAAGTCCTTATACAAAAAATCTTTTTGAAGGCTTTGAATTTGCTTTTAAAACGTGTTCTTGTTTTCAGCACTATTTCTAAAACTCTGTTTGTGCTTCTCCAAAATCTTCTGCTATCCACATTTCAAAATCTCTGGAAATGACGCTTTCAGAAGAGAGCTGGCTTTCCAAGTTCACTGTTCTGTTCAGTTGGCAGTGCTAAAACACCTGCCTTAGAGTGCATCTTTTGTACTTCCTAAATGTGCATCTCTTTCTGCAGAAAAAAGTTATTCTTAACAATATATAGCCAAAGCGTGCAAATAATTATTTATTAGGTGATCCAGTAGTCAAACTAGTTTGTTTGACTACATCTGTTGTTTCTACTTCTTTTCCACCTCTGCCTACCTAGGACCAAGGAGGTAGAACATTAGTGTTGCATCATAGGTAAATCTTAATGAGAATATCAGTTGTTACTGTTGACTTTATCAAACAATAGGGTAATTATTATTGCCCAGTACATTTTCTTCCACTGTGATGTTTGTTTGCTTGACTCTTCTGTGGACATTTCCAGCCACGTTCAACCTGCAGATGTGTTCAATGTTTTAACTGTGAGTTTTCATTTGTCTGGTACTTTTTACTACTAAATGGCACTTTTTTTAATTTCTCACTTTCTAAGACAATCCTGTAGTAGCTTTCCACAATAAATACCGGTTTTATTCCTAAGCGGAATAAAATCCCAATTTTTTTCTGCTGTGGGTGGACAGGCATAGGTGGATAGGGAGACAACAGAGGAGAAGCAAACTTCCTCTCCCCTAAGCCAGTAACCGGTCATTTATAATTCAGTATCTATCTGTAGTGCAAGCCTATTCAACTCTTCACCTTTTTGTCTGTGGGAAATCAAAAGTGAAAAGAGAAACCCTTTACATTAACACCAATCATACAACCTCAGAGCTGGACTTTATTTTCACTGTTTTTGCCAACAACTTCACAGTAATAATAATTGCAGTTAAACAATTCACCAGAGCCTGGCTCCATTTCCAGTGCTGCCAATGGACTTTGGATAATGAATTTTGCAGGACTTTATCTCAACTATTCCATCTATAACAGCAGATAATGATGTTCTTTTTTGTACAAAGTAGGAATTGCATAAATTCCTGAACATTATTATTTTTTAAATATCATTATGCCTTATATGGATTTAAAACTGAAGTTCAAATATTAATTTCTTCAGCAAATGCAAAGTTTCTCCTTATCACTCAGAAACCACACATTCATAAATGTCAATTTTGTGGAATCACATTTCTTATCATTATCACTTTTAATGCATATGTTAAATTATCTATCATGTAGAACAAGAATAATTCAATTCATCTCGAGATTACTTTATAGCACTCAAAGTACTCCAGGAGTACTGTTGGAATTTTTATCGCTTTCATTTTCAAGTGTTAGGGTTTTTTTTGTTGGTTTTTTCCAGATAACATGCATATTTAACATTTACTGACATGTCATGTGAGGAAATAATTTGAATTAATTTCTTGTGGAAATCTGTATAAAACTTTGATGCTTGACTTTGGGTCGGAATGCACTTTGGTAGTTTCTGATGAGCAAATTGTAATAGCACAAAATGAAAGGTGAGCAAATAAGTTGTTTTAAACGAAGCTACTCTTGTGATGTCTGAACTTTCTCATTTTAACTGCTTTGAACAAAGTAAATATTTTCTGTTCTTCTTCTCTTTAAAAAAGTTGTATTAGTTTTCCTTTGAGTAGTAGAGTGCTCTTCTCTTGAAGCAGAGGTTAAGATGTCTGCTTTTTGGGGGTTTTGTATCCTGTTCTATGAAGCATTTCAAGTAAATTCTGCCCTTTCTTACTGAAGGAGATTAACCCTAAACTCTTTCCCCCTTTTCAAAATTCTTCCCTGACAAAGAATCTCTTCCACTTGAGTGGTCAATGATTGTACTACACACTGGATAGAAACAAGAACTCCACTATCCAGGAAGCACTAAGGAAAATTAAACCAGATATAGGAAGGACAACTGTAAAACAACAGGCAGAAAGAGAATGGGGTTGACGCTGTTCTTGTCCATCTTAGTTGTCTTTTTGCAGATGTGCTTCAAGGTTATCCTTGCTAATACAGAATACATCAATAACATGTTCTTATGGATAGTGCGTAGCCATATGTATGACATACACAGAAACCATAGGTAAGGCATAAGATCTGAATTTAGTTTTAATGGATTTGCTACCAAAGCAATAATTCAAACACAGGTCAGGAATTCTGGAAGTCAAGAGCTGATTATATTTTCTAACAAACACTTGCTAAAAGAAAAATCATACAGGCGGAATTAACATGGAAATAATTTTTTTTTTTTTAACTGCCACAACTATGCATTGTTTTTTGTCTAGGAAGGAGTTTTTCATTCATCTATAGTGACTCCCTTGAGAACCTTCATTCATACATTAAGATTTTCCAGGTAGCTGAGTCAGGTTTAGTATTTATTGTTGTTGTTATTAGCCAACCTTACTTTTTCAGACAGCTGATTCTTTGTCATCAGCTGTGTCACCTACCTCATCATGTACTTCCTGGCTGATAAACTACTAGTGTTTGATGTGAGACATGTATCTTATTACTTAACTAGCTAGAATTATTGCAATCTAATTATTTTATACAAATAAAATAATATGGTTATACAATCTAATTATTTTGGTGGCAAATAGGACTTGTGTTGGTGTGCCTAGACTGGTACGTGTGGTTTGTGTTCAGCTCCTGTAAGCCATTCTGTGTGACTTTGGTTTTGGTTATTCATGCTGCTCTGGTTCTGTGGCTCCAGAACATGTAATAATCCCTTTCAGAAAAGTACAGCTTGGAATGTTCATGTTTTAAACCACTTCACTTTGCTGTCTATGAAGATATCCTGGATTCTTCCTTTTAGGCTCAAACAAACTAAAGCTTCTCTCTTCTATGATCATGATGAAATTTCTTATCTACCCCTAGAACCCAATGGCTTTCAGGGAGACTGTTTTTAAAGCTTGCTTTGTTGTCATGAGAGCTAATTTAAAGCCATTCACACAAAACTGAAGAGTACCTCCCTTAAGCAGTTGGTTTTGATTTTTTTTTCCTTTTCTCATTCGTTTCTTTTTCTGTGTCAAATATTCCAAACCCCAGCTGCATGGTAACAGTTGCTCCCAGGAACTTTGTGTTTTCTACATCTTATTGTCACTTTTGATCTTCTTCTAGTGACACTTTTAGTAACATTATTGCCTTGTCCAAGAGCAGAGTAGAGAAGTGTCAATAAAGTCAGACAAATCTTAGCAATACCTATATGCTGTCTGGCATCCAGACAAACCTACCCTTTGACACTGTGATAACAAGCTGGATTGGCAAAATTAAAGATAAGGTATCTATTTCCATTACATGGTAGTCATTGAAGTTACATTTTTGAATACAGGAAGTTATTTATTAGTTAAATTATGGACAGCATCCATTATTAATATTGATTTATGTTTTTCTTGGAGTGTCTGATTACCACAGCTAGTAAATTGTGGATTTTCTTTTTAAGATTGGCTTACAGCTATTGACCGATGCTTTCTCTATGTTCTTCTCAACACATGTACACAGAAAAGGTGATGGTGCAGGAGATCTATGCAATGTTATGGCAGCTCATTTCTTTTAGAACTCTGTTTTATTGCTCTGTTAAAGATGCATTAACAGATGAAGACATTGCAAAATCGGAAATCAGAAATGATTAAACAACAACATCCAGTGCAATCAGCATTTTACTTGCCTGTCCAAAGCAATCTTCTGCCCATTTCTTTGTATGTATAAGCAGATCTATAATATGTTATGCTTAGATCTGACCATATAGTAGAAAAATATTATGTATTAAGGAATTCAAACAAAAAAAAAAAGTTGCTGTGTTTTGTTTGTACTGCTCTTTCTGTGGAATCTGGGTGGATACAGAGGATGGGAAAGTACAGTATGGAAATTAGTCTTAGCTCTGCTGATGACTTGGCTTTGTTCCATGTGATTCATTTGTGGGCAGAGGTCAGATTCACACTCCCGGAAAACTCTGATCTTACTGTGGGACTAGCGAGGTCAGGACCATAACCTATGGCATGAGAATGAATGGGGTTGGTGGCAGTGAAATCAAGTTAATAGATTGCTCATACTTAACCTCTCCTATTTAATGGCCAGGTAGTCTAACTGCTTTCTTAGATGGTACTTTCATGACACAGATCTTAACATAATAGCTTGTTTTTCACAAGAGCATAACGTGTATGCCCAAATGTATTTTCCAGAGGGGTTTCCAGTCTTGCTTTGAGTACAAGAAGAGGCAGACAATTTAATTTTTCAGTACTTTGATCCAATGGTCAACTATTTTTATTTTGAAGTTCATGCTTTGCATTCAGCTTCCAGCTGTCTGTAGCTAGATGTCTTGGTTAGAATTATTTCTGTTCAAGCCTTGAAAGCTTTAGTATTATAAGCACAGAGCTAGATAATCACAGTTCTGTTGTCTCTTAAGCCAGCCGTTATCTTTTAATTTCATTCAATATCTCCGAGTTTCCCGCAAGGAACTGGAATTAGTGGCCAGCAGCATACCGTAACACATCAGCAGTTCCTGGGGCTTCGTATTCATGCGGTAACACATCAGCAGTTCGTGTGGGCTTCTGTCTGACGTGAAGACTCCAACCCGGTGTCTCCAGAAGACATCACTTCTGCATCTCTTCCTCCTCTTGCAATGAAGTCAGTATGGGACAGCAGTCGGATCCCAACCTAAAATTTATTTCCCCAAGAGAATGTGGAATTGTACCACTGGTGCTGACTCTTGCAGAAAACATTTTGTTTCTGATCACACTGGTAGTGTGGCTAGTGGTATCAGTGCTTCCTGTGCAGGGCTCTCTAAGTAACTGAGACTGTATTACTAGGGCTTATGAAGATGATTTTACCTTAAATAGGTTAAAATCCTCTTCAACATACAGGCGGTATTTATTTGTTTATGAAAGAAAACAGCTGTATTTGTGGGTTTAATAATATGAATAAGTTAGCTCTTTAATATTTCCTTTCTCTCATTCTAAGGCATTTATTTCCATCCTCAATTGCGTTTGTGAGTTTTTTTCTATTTAACTAGATATAAGATACTAATATTGTTATGCGTACAGTATTGTTGTGTTATTGTCACAAATTTTATGCACTGATTAAGTCTAAGCATATCCTTTTTTATTTACGTTTTTAAAAATGCACCTTTTTGCTACAATGTCATGTATGCTGATTTGCCTTAGACTGAATCAGAAAATCGCTACTTTCCAGGGCATGGGCACTTATACTTAATATTCATTCTGTTTGTTCTTTGCTAATCATTTCTTGTTCATCATTTATTTTAATCATTCATTACTTCTTTTCTAGTCTGCTTCAAACACTGTATTTTATAACAAGCTATTGATGAAAAATGCAGATAGCATTGCCTAGTTCTGGTAATTTAATTATGATTCAATCCCACAGAAGCTGGTTAAAGATGTTGATCTTGATGATGACAACTCTGATTTGACATCTGTCAGTTCTGAATTCATTCCATGCTTATACTGCTCAGTGTTGGTTTGTTTTCATGATTAATATTATTATGTGCTGTCCCAACAAAGAGCTATTGTATGAAGCTGGCTTCATTAAATAGATCTGGGATTAAAAAAATAAAAATCCCTTTATTATATAATTATCTAATTAGAGATTATCTGTAGAAAACCTTCTGCAGGCCATGCCAGGACTTTGTATTATGCCAATACCATTTATAACATACAACTTAGAGAACCGTGAGACTGGATGTGATTTGTGATCTTTTAATTTTGTTTTCATCTGTATTGCTTTTAAAAAAATCAACATAACTTTAAAGAAAGGAAACAGAAATCAGATGTTGGAGGTTCATTTGATGCACTTACTGGTGTTTTTCTTGTTTCTGTAGTATGCAGTGTACCACTTGATTTTTCCAAAACATAAATTCAAAGAAGGTGAAATGCAATGTTTTTTCCATAAAAATATGTACAAAACAAAATTGAAGTCCACATTCATAATTTTGCCAGAAATGCTTATGTACTCATCCATTCTGTGCAGAAGCTTTACCTTCTGAGCTATCTCACAAACAAAAAGCATCTTCTCTGTGGAGGGCTTGAAGAGATCCCTTCATAATCAATATTCAGTTACAAGTACAACTTACAAGAATTTGGCAAATGATCTCAGCTAATGAGAAAATTGTGATCTGCTTGTGTATATTGTGAAAGTAGAAAAATTGGCTCAATTTGCTCAGTAAATTATTCATTGGAAGCTACTCATTCATCACTAACAAAAATGCTGTCTTCAAATGTTTCATCTATTTGGTGTTTCATATGCAAAGAAAACTGATTTTACAATCTGTCATTCCTACAGCTGTTCTAGAGAAATAGAGAAATCTTTATTCTCACAGCAAAAAGAAGCCTCTATTCTTCCATCTCCATCTCAGAAATAAAAAAAAAAAAATATTCCAGATGTGACATACTTCAAGTTCTTTGGGGGGAAAAATCCAGTGAAGAATCTGTCGACACAAGACTAGAAACCAGGAAAGTATTTGGTACCTTACAGAAAATACTGATGTGTGTTTTCTCTTCCCAGTATTTTAACTTGTTTGTTCTCATTTAATAATGCTTTGAATATGTAGTTAGCTCTAGGGAAAAGATTTTGGAGTGGTTAACATATCTGCTTTACTGTGTGAATTTTCCCCAAATGGCTTTGAACAATAGTAGAAGAAAGGTGGCAGGGTTAGCAGATAAACAACTGTCACTGTCATGACGGCCGGTTGAATGCTTGGAGCAGCATGATGGAAAGGATGATTTGACTTGCATCAGAAGAGGACTTCCGTGATTGTGAAGTCTGGAACTTCTCCAAAGGGATCAAATATGACTGGAAAAGTAGTTGACAGGAGCTGATCCACGTTCTGTGTGCTGCAGCTTCCTGGTGACTTACTAAGCTGAGAAAAAAAAATAGGCAAATAGAAAAAAATAGGGAAAATAAACTCATACTTGGAGCAGTTTACATCTAGTGTGGAGATGGAACTGTTAGAGGAAGCTGGCAGGATGGACAAGAAGTCCAGGAAAAGAGCGTGTTGACATATTTTCTCTTACGTGTTCACAAAGTATCCTAGAATATTTTCTTAAAAATACAGAATTTAAACCAAAACATTTTCAAGAATCTTTGTGTAACTAATGCCTGAACTGCAGAGCTAAACAGTGTGCAAATAGAGAAATGATGAATGCTGCACAAATGGATATCCTCAATACCAAGGAGCACATATATTTTCATGGTGTTATTATGAAGCTTCCTGTGTTAATTTTATTATGTCAAATTACTAATAAATCAGTGGCAATTTTATGTGCATCACAACAAAAAAGGATATTTATTTCTTTGAAATGTACCATGTTTCTAATTAAGATGATAGTGAAATAAGAAAATCAATGCATTAATGCATATCTTAAGTTTAACTTGCTATAATGAGATATTCAAATAATTCACCAGTGCACTCAACATTTGAGTATACTAATGGTAACCTGTATCACTCCCTGTTTTTCTAAGTCAGGACAATTATGTCATCCAAACCATTTGCTTGCATGGATATTCAATTCTATTACATACCAAAATTAAGAAAAAAAAGTGGCCTAATTTGGTGAACATGTTACTATTAATATGTTTTTTACATTTTGAACAAGTGGTGTTCCATTAAAATCTTGACACTGTCAAGAAGCTAAAGAATTCACAAGGTATGTAAGCAATTTGAAAATTAAAAATCTCTTCAGTTTTAGCTCAATCCTTACCATTAACTATTTAGAAAGATCATTCTTACTGAGTGCCTTACTAGTTCTTATTTGGACCTCAAAAGTAGTAAAATACATTCATTTTCATAGTGGGACAATTGCTTGAAGTCAACAGGTCTCAAATTCCATATGACATGAATATTTATTTAAATATGAAGTAGTCAGAAACAATAAGGGATATAAGTGGTAAAGAATCAGAAGCAAAGCCACTACTTTCTTGTGTTCATCTCTTAATGTTACTTCTGTATAGAAAAGCTTTAAACTTTTAAAGAACAGAAATATAAAAAAATAAAAGTTTCAATTTTTAAATTTCATGCATTTATCTTTTTGATGAGAAAAGATTGACTGATAGATGCATCCTTTTATGCATTATTTTTTAGTCTGAAGGTCAGAGTGAAGCAGTCAGGTTGAAGCAAAAGGCAAAAAGCTAAGTAGCAATAACTTTCAGGAACCAATCTATTATAATAGAACAAGATAGGAATGGTTATGAGATATTGAAGGTAATAACTGAAAGACTTCATCTGAAGACTCGTGAAACTGTATTTCCAATGTCAGAACCCAGAAATTTGGAAGATATTCCTTCTTCAGAAGGAAAGTATGATGGTTCTGATTCCAAGATTACAAAGTTGTCTTAGAGCATAAATCATACTTGAATGTGACTAATGAGAGAAGAACTTAGTATGACAACTGATCATCTCTCGCTGCTAAAGTAAGCACTGTAATGGACATGTTTACTTAGGGAGGCTTCTCTTTCCTCTGTCATCTGTGTAGATATTGTTATGCTAAAGCTTTACTAAGATTGACTTGGAAAGAGAAGCTAAAATTAAAGTATATCTAAACGAATGCTTTTTGATACAGATTTTGTAATATCTTATAAAATTTGATGTATTGTTCATGTAAAAATATATATCAACTTATCCTTTCATTGAATATTTGGGAAATATTGCTTTTTTGCTAAATATCTCCAGAATTTTATGTTTCTATTTTGATATGTAATAAATTGAATTTATTTTGATGATCAAATAATAATTGTTTAGTCATAATGTTCTGCATTTTTTAGGAAAATAGTAAAGACAAGTAAGACCGAAGTTACAAGTCAAATAAATGTCTTATTTTGGTTAGCTTTCAAAATCTAACCTACATCTAGCAAGTAAATATTTGAGAGTGTCCAGCTTTGGAGACATTCGAAACACAGCTGCACCTTGTGCACCTGCTTTAGCTGACCATACTTTGAGCGAGGAGGTTGGTCTAGGTGATCTCCACATTCCACCTTTCCAGTTTCAATGATTTCATGATTTTATGATTTTTTAATTTAGTTTAACACTCAAATGGTTGTTTGGTTTTACACATTTAACTAAATCTTTAGACCATTTCGAAACATAGTTTGGTTTCCATTGTAATAGAATTTTTAAATAAGAAAATAGGAAGCTGTAAAGCACATTTTCTCCTTCCAGAAATCTGGGGAGAGCAGGTTTGAGGAGTACTTTAAAGAAAAGCTATTCTCCAGATTTGGAATCAAAGCAATACAATGCTAATTATTAATGCTATAGCAACAGTGTGGTGGTACAAATGTATACAAAATGAATGCTCACAGTATTCTGGCTGAAGCAAAGAAGTCTGCTTTTAATAGCTATTTCTGCTTAGAGTGTAACATATTGGTATTACTGTTATTTATTACAGATGAAAAGAAATATTTTGGACATCTGTGATTTTCCCCAATTTCCATCAATCATTTCAAATATTTGTTGTTGCCGTACTTCTAGCATTTCTTTCAGAATAACAATATAAATGCAAATCATATTAAAGTGTAATATTAAGTGACTATTAGTATTTATTCACAGAAAAGCAATGGTCCTGTGCTGCGTGATAAAGTGTGTAACTACAAACAGTTTCCATCAGAGGGAAGCAACTGGGGAAAAGTACATTAGGAGCCTGAATAAAAAAGCTGTTCACAATCAGTTACAGCTGAGTGCAACAAAAATTACTTTCTGGGGATCAAAGGAAATTAATGATTGACCAGTGTAACCAGAACATCCCACAGCATGTTGAATATTTAATGCCATGCTACTTCTGCCCAAAACAATCTGAGGTTTGGCATATATCCACCAAAATAGCTCATCGCTAATTAATTTGCCGTGTCATTTTGCATAAATATAGTAATTAATACTAGTCGCCATGCACTACAGTGAACTTTTTTCAGTTAAAGATTCAATCTCAGTGGTTTCAAAAGCTTGATGAAATGGTCATTTTTTATTATTCTTAGGGAAGAACTTGCACGTTGAAAAAGGTATTGCAGTCAGAAGGAAGGATATATCAAAGTTTATAGACCAAATATATTTGAGGTTGTTCAAGGTCAATGAATTTTTCCCTCCACTTGCTTGAAATTATGAGTAATAGAATATGAATAACTGTTACTCCAGCTGAAATGAACTACAGTGATGTGTAACACTCTATTTAGCTGTCTTTTAAACTGTTGCAGTCTCATTTAACAGGCTCCAAATTAAACCTGCATTCTTCACCATTTCAGAGGGAACATTTAGCCTGAGGTTTTGCAAATTGATTTGAAGAATTTCCAGTAATTATTACTTGAGATGCAGAAAGAATGCAGTCTTAGAAGAAGCACTTAGGGTAACCATTGCAAGCAGTGCAGTCTTGAATAAATAAAAAAGAAGTATTCTTATAAAACTTGGAGTTTGTCTTGTGGAAAAAAAAAAAGAAAAGAGTATTGCCATATATAAGAAGTTGTGGGTTTGGGTCATTTTCCTAATCTGTTTATCCCCCAGACAGATGTTTTTAAGTGCGGTAAGACACAATTTATTCTGAGCAATTGTGCAATACCAAACCCCAGGAACAGCAATCCTACAGTCAAAAAGCCTAGAGAGTCATTGAAAACTAACATTGCTCTGAGAATCTGCAATGAGCAAGAACAGCCTTGTAGCAGAAACGTCAGAGACTGGCAGATCACTAGTAATTAAATTAATAGCATTGAGCCCAAGGCCATGTTTCTTCATCTTCTGTTTCTCATATTGCCTCTCATTTTTTTCTGTGATAATCTTTTCATGTTTCTTATTCCTAATTAACACTTGTTAACACTTTTTTTTTCCCTTTGGCTTCTTTTGCTTTTTTTAATTCTTTCATATAGTTTTTTTTTCATTCTTCTTGGTATGTGTGGCTTCCCTGTTGGCTTATCTCTCCATTCATTTTTTCTGGTCCTCCTATTACCCTCCTACCTTCGCTGTTCCCTTCTCCATTTGCTTACTGCTTCCTTTCTTTCATTGTGCCACATGTCTGACTTCTCCTTCTTTAACTGTAATGGTTTTCTGTCAGAAAGGACTCCTCCAGCACTTCTGATAGTGCTTTCTGATTCCATGTGAACCATTTGAGTGTTGTTAGTCAAAGAACTGTTTTTTTGCTTTTCCACCAAAAGTTTTCAGGCCCTTTTCAGGCCCTAAAACTATGTAGTTCAATATGCTCTAAGCACAAATTTTAGGATTGTAGCTGCAGTGAAATGTCATGACAGCAACTTAACCGATAGCAATAATATTATATAAAGTGTGAATGGTATACAGTGTGTCTAAATCTCAGCGTAGTTCAGGATGTTTTTAGTCACTAGTAATCCACGTGTGCATTCATCTGTACTGAATTTATAGGGGATGATGCAATGTAGTATAGCTGAAGTTTTTCTTACCTGAACATGTTACCATGCAAACTCCCAATCTAAATTATTTATTAGAGGTGGAATTGCTTTTTCTTCCAATGATATCCTTTCAGGACAGGCGGCGATGATCAACGTATTTGAAAACTAGGATTTCTCACACAGAGCAAGTCTTCAGGACGAGGTTATGCACTCTTCTTAGCGCATATCGTCTGTCGTTGGACCATTTCTTTCAAAAAGACTAAGCAGTCTCAGCCTTCTCGGGTTCCTTTTGTTGAGGAATCCATCGGTGCAAGTATCTCGGGGTGCAGCTGCAGTTCAGGCTGCAGGTTGAGCCCTGGGTGGCGATGGCCTGAGAGGAGAGGCCGTGAGCTGCCGACCCTTTGCATCACAAAGG
This sequence comes from Mohoua ochrocephala, assembly GCA_013398855.1. NCBI lineage: Eukaryota > Metazoa > Chordata > Aves > Passeriformes > Acanthizidae > Mohoua > Mohoua ochrocephala. Next base: position 2,286 of record VZTA01028362.1, on the reverse strand, counting down.
CGCGGGGACCTGCGGCGCTGCCAGGTGGGCGCTGGCAGACACGGCAGGAGCCGCGGGCTCGGCAGGGAGAGCCAGACCTTCGCGCCCTTGGACTGGGAAGGTTTAAAAGCCCAGGACATCCTTTGTTCGGGGTCCCTCCTCGGAGGCACGAGCTCGGGCTGTTCCTTTGTTACTGTGCTGTGAGTAAATGGCTTTTTGGAGCGAGACATCTGAGCCTCTGCCAAACCTGGGATCGATCCAGTAAGTAAACCTGGTCTGACTCTGGCTGGGATGTGCGGAGAGGCGAGCAGGAACCCTTAGGGTCTCTGGAGCCACCGCTGTGAAGGGGGATCGCCCCAGCCCCGTGGAAGTCTCTGATGTTGAGAGTGTGACTGAGAGAGAGCCTCGTGAATGGTCAGACTGGGAATTTTCCTTAACAACCCCCTTACCATCGAGGTAAAAGTGTTAGTAGGTCTTGACTTCTAGAAATAGTGATGGTAGCAGTATNNNTTTGTTTTTTTGATAAATCAGCATGCAAATGTTCCAAATGCTGGATTTGATTCTCACGGTGTGAGAAGTTTTTCAGTAGGCAAGATGTCCTGGTTTAAAAGCCGTGGGATAACAGAAATTCTGTCGGAGCTCTGGTTTCAAACAGAATGTTTTTAAGGAAAGGTAAACTGTAATGCTCTGATATCAGAATTTGGACAGCAAGCAATATAGGGAACATTTATTATTTCTTTTTTTACACTGTTGTCAGAATGTTTTGATATTGTGTGTGTATGATATTGTGAAGTCCAATGTTACACCAGCTGAACCAGAGAGTGACAGAAAAAATTCTGTTGCAACTTATTATAAGCCTTCTGGTTTGGGAATATAGAGGAAGAAAAGAAAGACGACCTGTCTTTATGAGTCAGAGGATGCCAATGACCAGCCATGAAAAAAAGAAATGCAATCACTGCATGAGTTGAGAAAGTATATCCACTACCAACAGAGAGAAAAGAAATCTGTGCATAAACAAAGAATATTGAAAAAAAAAAAGTTGAAATATTTTCAGTTGGAAATCAGCAGTAAGTTTCTAATCTCTGGGATGAAGGTCTAGAATTGCTTTCCGTGAAGATAGGGTAGCTAGAAATAAAGATGAACACTAGTTTGATTTATAAACTCTGGTTGCTTCTTATCACAGGCAGTAAGCTAGTGATCTCTTTAGAGCTTCCCATGAAACTAATGTAGAGGTGGCCAGTTAATGAGAATTATTCATGTTTCCATTCTCATTATTCTCGGTTATTCACATTTTACCTTAATTCTTACAGTTCACTTTTGGAGAAGCTCTTGTCTCTCTCCGTTTTCTTGAAGCCTTATTACCATGACATAAAATCAATGGATATACATTCCCTCTAAACTTAATAGCACACTTTACCATGAGAGGGAAGATGTGTGCTGACGTCTTTACCAAGGTTACAACTGGGTGAGGCGTGGGTATTAATGACTTTGAAATGGGTCTTAATGCCTACTCACTTTGGGCAGCAGGTTTGTTGCAGAGCCCAGACAGCTAAGCTCCTGAAACAGACAAGTGGATCTGCACGAGCCTGAACTGAACTTTGGGGCAAAATGACGGGTTCAAGGGGGAATATGTGGCTGTACCTTCCTGGTACCTCAACCAATGGGGAAAGGAAGAGGGCAGCATGCGGCCGGGAGTTTAGGATAAAAGGAGGCTGCCCCCTCCAAAACCTCGAGAGAGAAAACTCTATAGACGTGTGCCTTAGTGGGCTTTCTCTCCCTTTATTTGAATAAAGTTGCAGGACTTCTCTGTCTCCTTTATGGGCGCTGGCTTTTCATAGTGTGATTTTCCGGACAACCACTTGGATCAGGTTAGTAAGAAGCAGTTTGTTTTATCTTGCTCCACGGCTGAATGCTTTGCAGTGGCAACAGCCTTCTAGTTCCTGATAGTACAGGAAAAGTAAGAAAGCCAGATTTTTATATCTCCAGAATAAAATGTCACTCTACCACAGTTTGAATTGTCAGGACAATGTGATGTTTGGTTTGGTTTTTGGTTTTTTTTTTTTTTTTTTGTTTTTTTTTTTTTTTTTTTTTTGTATTTTTTTTTTTATTTTTTTTTTTTTTGAGACTTTTTTTTAAACTTTGGTTGATTAATTATGTCATAGTACATTATGAGAGTTCTTTATTCCTGAGTAAGCTACATTCTTACTGAGCCTTTTACAAGTTTTACTTGATGTAAAGCGTGATCTAGATACCATAGCAATGTAACTATTGGGGGGAAAATTTATTTCTGTAGGTTAAAAGTGAGTT
>VZTA01028348.1:0-13208 GCA_013398855.1 Mohoua ochrocephala | reverse complement strand
ACAGGCTCCCCACTCTGCATTTCCTAACACATAATTAATGTTTACCTGGCATAAAATATTTTTGACATCGTATCTTGTCAGTGTCAACCAATACGAATGCAAAGAATGAAGAGGAAAAAAGTAACAGGTGTCTTTTCAGGCATTGCAGTTGCCTGAAATGTAGTCGCTTGTATGACCTTTTGTCTTGGGGTGACAAAAAGACAAACCAGGACACCTTTCCACATACTCCAAAGGTCCTGTGCAGGTACTCACTCTAGAGCCCAAGTAGGTGGCCATGTACCGAAATGATGACAAAGCAGAGATGAGAAAAAAGAACTTTGTAGGCCAGATTTTTTTTGTTCTTAATTAAACCTGGTGAGACTAATGAATCTCATTATCCTAACAGTTCAGTGGGGACTGAGGGAGATTACTCAGCATTTTCAGAGAATGCATTTTTGATGTACGCATACATTCAGCTAAAGAGCTAAAGTGAGGTTTTGTTATCAGCAATTTTCAGTATAATCTGCAGAACAGTTCTTAGATAAGTGCAGAAGCACACAAGGTCTGGAAAACTGTAAATAAATAACAGAAGAAAGTTAACTGATACTGAAAAGCATAGTTTTAATGAACAGGCATTTGTTGAATAAATACCGCTTAACACACCCACTGATTTTCTTGCCTAAGACTAAATAAATGCCCAGGTTCTGTTAGTTCTTTTTAATCCTAAAAATAAATATAATCATATCCTGAATCAAAGTAGATACATATGTGCGTATATATATATTAACCTAGACAATGTGGTGATAACATCTTTTGGTACAGTGATCCCAAAATTTGCATTCCAAGTCACAGTCAAATTAGGATTTGCAGGAGACTTCAGAGAGAAGATAGAAATTGAATCTGAAAATGAGAGCATTGCAGGTGACTTTGGAAGATCCACGATCAAAAGAAACTGGCGGCAAGGTTCAAGACAAGCAGAGCCAAGAGCAGGAATGGCATTCTACCCTGTAAGATACTATATAGTGCTTCTAAATGGCAGAAGGACTCGGAGGGAATCCTAGCACCAAAGAGCAGATAAAACTAATGGACTCTCCCAAGCTGCCTCCTTCGTACAATCAATACAGTCTGACTGATCAAGACTAAACATAAATCACCAGGCTTTTCTTCCAGCCTCCAATTTAGCTGGCATATCACTGTTACACACTCGCTATAGCTTTTGCAATTCTTGTTTTGTGTGTCTGGACTCTTGTCTCATGATCTTGTTTTGAATAACTACCTACCCCTTCTGAAGAGCATCAGAAGTAAAAATATAGGTCGAAATTTGCAAGGCTAATTGTGGGTTTTAACCCATTGTGTTCAGTGATGTTTTTTCTTTTTTTTTTTTTTTTTTAATGGAATGTGTGAGTATATATCTTCAAGGTACATCCTTCAAGAACAAGTTATGAGCTAACAAAAACCCAGCTTTTGTCTTTTCTTTTATGTGTGTTATTCCTGTTTACTGTTCTTTTCTGGTCCATTATTATTCTTCACGTTTCATTCCTGCTCTTTTGGACACTGTAAGATACAAAGTGATACAGATTGTTACTCTGAGATGTGTGGCAGCACTAGAAACACGTAATTTACTGTGTATGAGTTGCTATCCAGAGGTATTGATTGATTGATTTGGGGGAGCTTATTGCTGAAGTTATAGCTGCAAATGCTACAGTTTGACCTTATGATTATAAGTTTAAATGTCAGACATTTTACTAATGAGAACGCCCCATAGGAAGACTTTGATGGTAGACTTTGATAACATGATCTTGCAAATGAATTCTTAGACTGTGGAGGTATGAACTCATCAATGTATAAACCTTTGTGTTTACTGCTGAGTATAATCTGGAATTATGAAATAGTGTTATTGTAGAGCAAGAGTTCTGCATATTGAAGGTATTGCATCGATGGATTCAATATTGTGCATCTTTGAAGTACAGCACTGCAAGGCCACAAACGAATTCAACATGTCAAGAGTAACCTCAGATGTACAAAGAGGAATAGAAATGTTCAGGATAAGAAATTTAGTAGCATATAACATCCTTTCTTCTTATTCTCCTTCAAGATGCCTTAACCAGGTAGATATGAACAGCTCAGAAACTATGCTGATATTTTTTCTGTCTTTTAGAGACATCATTAAATAACGATGTCTTCCTTGTGTATTAAATATGTCTGTAATATGCAATACTTTGTTACATAGTAGGATTTAAAAAAACACCAAAACTAAACAGTTGGTAGTATATTAAATATACATGCACTGCATAATTGTCTCTATAACGTAACATTTATGTTTCCCCCTCACACAGGTTTGAGAAGCTTAATTTCTACCTAAGTATATCTTTGTATTTAGATGAAAGACATTACATTTTTATATATTTTTCTGTATGCATCTGGATTTTATTCTTTAAGTAACAACTAATCAACAAGTAATTATGAAAACACGTTCACCAGCTTACTGGTGTCTCAATTTTCTCTCTCTGTCTTGGTTTGTTTTCCTCCTCCTCCTCATCCCTCCTCCCCCAGATTGTAAAAATAAATAAAGGATGAGCTTCTGGTGTTTTCTATAGACAGTTAAGCTTCACTGACACTGAGTAATTTCTTTTACAGCTCACACGTACTTTGAATTTAAAATTTAATCTGTTCAAATCAGCTTGCATTACCAGGGAATTGTGCTTAGCATGTTCCATGAATGATTCAGTAGATCTTAATAGCTACCTTAGTAATTTCTTCTGAATCATTGAAAGAGATCACATTAGTAAACATCACTGGTGAGTGCTAAGCACATTTTTCATAAAATTGTATTTCTCAAGTACTGCTGATTCCAATATCTGTTGTGTGGGTTTCATATGTAGAGTTGTATGTTGTACCTTAGATTTATTGTGCTTGTAAAAAAGAGTACTTGATTTTTAATTTTTTTTTCAACTCTGCAACTTATGCAAACAGTGCACCAGCACAACCACCATGGCATTGTGCTTGCCAGCTCACACAGAGTGCCACACTCCATGGACCAACTCTAAAAGTGATATAAGTGTACCTCTGGCTTCCATGTGAAGCCTTTTTTACATTGTACTTGCTCATCACATACGCGGCTTCTGATTTCTGGGAAGATAAATAGTGCTATTAGCAATTGCAGGAATAAAAATAACGTGGTGGATGCTTCATAAACTTTATGTCCCAATGACTTTGAAGTAGCTCTTAATTCAGCAGTAAGAAAGCGGAGTGATTTTTCTTAATTACGGTTTCCTTGAATATTTAAATTATGAATGAAGAATGCCATTGTTCCTTGAAAGATGGTAATATTTATTTAAATTCAGCCCCGTTAATAAAAAAACCAGAAAGAATAAATATCTTCACATTCAAAAGCTTCATTAAACTCCATGCTCACAGTTATAATCCATTAATTATACTTAACATCTTCACTTTTATTTGGAATTTATAGGAAGTCTAATATAAGAAACATTCAAGAATTGTTTTTGTTTAAGAAAGATATATGCAACTATGAAGGAATCTGTGTGTTTTATTAATCATCTAGTATTTGGATCTTTTCAGCGAACTGTTCCAAGTGTGATTGTAATATCATTATTGACTAAATACATGAGCCATAAAGCTACAAGAACACGGCATGGATAATTATAAATTCAGAATAATTGCAATATAAATTAAGTAAAAAACCCAAGCACACTTCTCTTTGAAGTGTGAGATGGGAGGACAAAGATCCCAAACCTGAGGACAGAGCTCAGTAGTGGAGCTGCTGTGGTCTACAATGAGCAGGATGAGAAGACTGAGACAGGGCACGTTGAATCTCTCTGCTGTTCTACAGACCATCGATGTATACAGCTATTTCTGCAGCCTCGTAAATATCCATCATTCGGAACAGTCCTGTTTTGCATTTTTACAGTTCTTCTAATTCCATAGCTTCCCAGAATGCAACCAAACTATGCAGAAACAGGTGCGTAAGGGATTCTGACCCATGCACCGTGCACATCTCTGGTGTACATCAGCCTGTACAAATAGAAAGAGGGAAGAAAATCTGGCAAGCACTTCTCCTAAAAATCCCAAGAAAGAACAATCAGGACATGCATATATGTTGTGAAGTGGGATTCCTTCCTTCTCGCTCTGGAAAGTTATTCTGTGGGTAGAGACTTCCCAGTTTTGTGGTTGTCCTGTTACACGACTCTCAATTAACTTATGCTTGAATAAAAGTGCTGGTTTTGTCCTTGCGATAATGTCTGTGTTTTGGGGTTTGTTAGTGAGACTACATCCTGGTAACGAGTACTGTGCCCATGGCTTACGGTTTGGAAGATCTGACTCTAATGTACGGCAATGCATTCATTCCTAGAAGTGCACATAAGCAGGGTGAATTAAGGTGGGACAAATAGGCGTAATTTTGACATTACCTAAAGTTTTTAGTGTTTGACTTTGCAACTATAATATTTTTTATTAGTTTAGCCTTTGGTTAAACCAGGAAAAAAAAAATCTTTGAATGTGTTTGGAGCTGTTAGAAGGCATTTGTACATGTTAGGTGTGAATTTTCCTCATGAACAGGTGCTCGAAGTAAACTACAGGAGTCAAAATCGGCCTTGATTTTGAGACGTAAATAGCAATTCGAGTTAAATGAACCATTTGTCAACTGACATTCAATAAAGTCTGCCCTTTTCTGAAAGAGAACCATTGTATTTAGCTTGAGAAGAGGTGCTCTATTTCATATTTTTCAGGAATTTTAAACTTTTTTATAGTTTCTATCATAATTCCAGTTTTAGTAAAAATAGTGTACTTCTCAAATAAAATTCATCATGTAGCTATATAAACAGGATTATATTTAACTTCTTCTCTGGAAAGCTTATGTTGGAAACCATTGATTTATATAGGCATAATAAAGGTTAGTGTAAGCAGCAACAACATTTATCTCTGACCATAAGGAGTCATCACTTTTTTTAATAACACAACATACATCCATATTGTTGACATAGTAGTAAATCAAAGACTTCAGTAAAGATTGGATTGGAACAGAAAACTGTACTGGAGTGCAAAATTTGGTACTTTTGGAGGAAGAAAATAAAATCATAATATCAACAAGGTTTATGACAATGTATAGGCACAAAATAATGTGCGAGCAGATCTTTTGTCTTCTCTTCCTATTCTGTCAGCCATTGCATGGGAGTTTCTGTATAGCAGAGTACAAAATATGAGTGTTAAGCTATGGAGGCTGCAATGACAAAAAAGAATTTTTTTTTTAGTTGAGAAAAATGGATCTCAGTTCAACAATATTTCCTTTAGCTTTTTTTCAAAGTAGGTCAATCCTGAAATGAAAATCCTTTTCCAGAACAAAAGGTTGAAACAATTTGTTTAGAAAATTACTTCTAAAAAGTCAAAAATCTATCCCAGGATTTTCATTCAGCTAGAATTCTTTGCCAAATCTGGCTTGAAATTGTGAGTAATTTGGCCATGTCCAAAAAAAGCATTTTTAGTTAGACTTACTCTCAGCCAATAAACTGTTTCCAGCTCTGTCATTGTGTCCTTACTGCTAGCAGAATGGAGACTTTTATAGCCAAGAAAAATGTCTTTCTATATTGTTCTAGGCCACTTAAAACATATGGGGCACCACAGCCTGCAAAAATACCTTAATAATGTTGTTTAAGGAACAGTTGCAATTAGTTTTGATTACTGTATATAAAACTAATCAGAAATAGTGCCAAGTGAGACCTCATGCATACACAAACCTTTTCAAATATGCTGAAGCAGGCATGAAAAGCATGAAAGATAAAGGAGAATTTGAGGAATTTTACAACCACATTAATTTTCAGAACATATGCAGGGGCTTTCTGTTTGTTTTTATCGAAGATGTTTCATCTACAATGAAAGAGCTGCTTTTTCAAATGACATTTTTGCAGGTAATTAGTCTGTGATATTTCTGTACTTCTTGTTGATATTTTGGAAATATTTTTAAATAATTCAGCATTTATTGTTTTCAAAGTCCTAAGACTGTTTTTTTTTTTTCCCCCTGCATCTATTTCACAGTAATAAATTACATGTGTTACATTATCAGCATATAAATTCTGTTTCATTTTTTTGGAATGATTACAAGCAATGTGGAATTGAATGCACTTGCTAATTTTTATCTCTCATATTCCCTTGCATGTGCACTCATAATTTGCGCATTTTTATCATTCATTGTCCATAATATCAGAAGTAACCAGTACCTTAAACTGCTCATAAATTTTCAGTTCAGACTGTTATGTCGTGTCCCAAGAGAAGAGGACAGTGGTGCTACAGCCTTCATGTTGTGGACAAAAACCTAGAGTGCAGCTGCTGTACTTGGTCTACACAATGTGACATGACTTCCACTTGCCTCCATGCAGTGCAGGAACCACACTGGCTGTAATGAAGTGTCTGGTTAACAGGCCAGGATGATGAGAAGCAAGCATTTTGCATATCCCTTCTATTTGATTCCTACTCCTATGACATAACTTGATCACCACAATATCAGATGTCAAAAAAAGATGTCTAGCTGTACATCACCTGAGCATTTCTGCCTGTACTCGTTTTTTAAAATCGAGCCTAATGAGAGTCTTTCCGTACACTGATGCCTTGAGTCATACTCCATCTTCGAGCTCCTGGTGGTATGGGGAGAGTCTTTCCCTGAGGAGCAGCACCGCAGGAGTAGCTCCTCCTCATGGGGTCCGTGGTGCCAAGGCCCTCGGTTCTTGGCCTCAGTGGTGGGTGCCTGTGTCACGCAATGCTGGCAACCAGAACATGCCTTTAACATTTTTATCTGGCACTTCTATCGTCTAGCATGTGTTTTGGGCAGCCCGTGCTTCCCCTTTTCAGTCAGACAGCTTGAGGATTACTGTAGCAGGAGCAGAAGCTTGCAGTATTTCAATTAATTCCTTTCTTTTAGAAGGAGCATATGCAGCTATCAGCCTGAGACGCAGTTTGGCGGAAAATGTTACAAAGAGTCTGACCTTGGGAAGGTATATTCTCACATATGGTGTCTGAGATTGATGTTACTTAGAGGTAATGAGCTGCGTGCTACATTTTCAAAGGAATAACTCTCATTGTAGACATTTACTTTAAAAATGTTACATGTCATTTCTTTCCCAGCTCACAAGAGTTCAGAGAGAGGAGATGTAAGGCTCAGAGAACTGTAATTTAATTGTGATTGTCACCTCTTCCCTTCCTGTTGGGAGGAACTCCAAGCTGTTAGGAACTGAAAATTAATTATTATCTTGCCAACTGTTTATGGTGTATGAAACAACAGCAATTGTGCTTCAGTTTTCAGTGCCAGGCATCCTCGTGACACATACAATGATGCCAGTTGGTATAAATTGTCAATATAGTTTGGACTTTCAGAGAGAAGAAAACATGGGGAAAGAACTGACCTGGGCATAAAATGATGGGTTTGTCATCTCTGTTCATCACAGAAGCTACAGGATGCTATTGAGGAATACTAAGCCATTGTTCTCTTTTGATCCCTTTGAACTGATCAAAAGTGAAGAGCTTCTTAGTTTTCATAATTTCTTAAGCAATTTTGATTATATTTCTTCAGTACTCCTATTTATTAAAAAAATATCTTTTGCTTGCAACATTAGGTGTTTATGAAATGTCAGTACCCCAGAAGATGTTACGTTACTTTGTTACTGGGCTAATTATTTACAGTCACGTTGAAAATAAGGAGTCTTGCTTATTAAAAATAAATGAGATTTATCATTGACTTCTGTTTGCTGAGCAAAAGATCATATCATTGTATTTCTCACCAAGGAAAACACATGCTTTATTCAAATTTGACTCTTATTAGCCTCTAGCAGCCAGGAAACATCAAAAGCTCTGTTCTTGAAACTGGGAAGGTTGTTTCTTTAAAAATAGTTTTATGTAGGTCTGAAAGAATATTTAGAAGCAGAAAGAAGGCAAAAAAAAAACAAATTCAGACAATTATTTTTAGGCCTCCCCCTCAAAAACCCTTAGGCTCGAGGAATTCTAATGTATTTTACATTTCATCACCTGTACCTGTAACAACGTTTCTATTTCATAAATAGACTCAGAGGTGAGCTTCTACAGAGTAGCACATAATTTCTGATTTCAAGCCCTGTTAAGAGTTATGAATTTTGTATTCTGATACATAAAAGCAGATCTTTGAAGAGTCTTGATGAAGACAGTATTAGAAGCCTAACACATAATCTGATCTATGCAAATTCATAGATTAAAGAGCAGTTTTCCTCTGCTGAAGGACAAGAGGCTCATTAGGGTATTTTAAGCTGGAATAACTTGATTAGTGTAAATACAAGCCATAAACTACATCAGCTGAAAAAAGGTAAAAACCCTGTTTTCCTAATATTGATTAGTTAGATATTTTTTCCTCAAGAATAATTTTGCTTAAATTAATATATGCTAAGAAACACTGGCAAAACACTTCATTTATTACCAAGTCTTGTACTTACAGATGCAGGCGTAAATTCAGGATTCTAAAGTGATTTTGGAAGGTTCTAAAAATATAGAAAAACGGGCTTCATCCTGTCTTTCCAATTGGGAATATAGACAGGTGCTATGTAGAGTCAACTGGGATTTGAGAATTATGAAGCCTAATCAAAAAAGGACATTTAAAAACTCAATTAATGTCATGAGTCATGGTTGGACAATTCAGTTACAGTCTGTGACCTTCCCCTTTTAATTTCATCAGTTACTTCTGCCCACGTTAGCCCAGTCTACATCTCCAGCTACTAAAGAATAGTTATGTTTTCATATTAAATGGAAAAAAAATTGTGACAGATATCCCATTTTGGCACATTCCATAAGATTGCACACCTTTTTTTACAGAGCCAGCTTTAAAAACATTAGAGATAACCTTAATGCTTTTAGACTCTTGAAAGTAAGTGAATTTATAATCTGAATGAAATTTCAGGGGGTTTTCTTAACAATTTCTGTGTTTCATTATCCTTTTATAAATGTTACAAAATCCTGAAAATGAATATCAGGTTTTATAAAATCATTATAATATCACTTTTTTTTTTATCTAATGTTTTTTTTTGATTGTGAGAACACACATGGTGAATTGTGCCTTGTACTTAAAGCCATTGTGTTTTAAGAAAATTTTAAAAAATGGTTTCCATTGCTTGAAACAGCTTTTAGGTTTGTGCTTCAGACTTGCATGTTAATTACATTGAGATCCTTACTTCAGTACTTTATATAATTAAGAATTGTATATGAAGACAGGTTAACTTTTCGTAACTATCAGCAGTGTTTTTCAGGGGGCATTTTTGCATTTGTGCAATTCTACTGTATTGCATGTGCCATCTGCCACCTTCTGGATATTGTCAGAATTGCCAGTTGTTCAAATACTCTAAAATAATTGGAAAGTGCCTTCATGCCCCTCGTGTCTGTTACAGAAATGAGTACAATGGGTATCCTTGCATTCATGTTAATGTATCAAAGGAAGTAGCCCACAATTTTCAGCCAGCCACTTTAGCGGCATGCAATGGTTTTAGATTGAAGTCTGGTCAAGTTTTAAGCAGTGGTTCTATGTCCTACATCATTCTAACAGATTGATTGTTGCTCTAAAATAGTTATGCATTTTGAACAGGCAGTGAAAAGCAACATATGAAATAAAAGCAGTAAGCTGTCAAAAAAATATCCAAACCAACCCAGTTGAGAAACATACACAAGGTTGTTCAGGTGGGAGAAATGTGCCCATGTTACAGAAAAACTGGAGATGCGGGGTGAAAGTTTTTCAAAGTTAGGTATAAATATTCTGGAAAAAATTCTCAGATTTTATGTGGAGCTGCTGCTAAAAAGTGGGATTGATTTATTGAGTCTAAAAGTGAGTTAAAGTGCCTTGCCAAGTCCCTATAAATTCAGTGCCCTTTAGTCCCTGCCATAATTCATTCTCTCTTCTACATGCATTAATTTGCGATAACCTTTTCCCAAATAGAAATATGCTGAGTCTTGTACGCTGCCCTTCACTTCACAGTCCTCTCTTGGCACTGGAAAAGTCTTGCTACCCTTGTTCTATGTCCCAGTCCCATGCATACAAAATGATCACATGCTGCCTTCTTGGCTTAAAATGACAAACGGGAATCATTTCTCATGTGCAATAGTAGTTGAACCTAGTTTTGAAATTAGGCTGCTACCTAAACAGAGCTTTCATTTTGGAAAAATAAAGTTCCAGCTTTCTCAGTCTGCTGGACTCCATGGTATTTAACTCAATGTAAGCGAGATCTTTAATTGCTTCTACTAAGCTTTTTGCTTATTTTCATTTGTTGCTATTAACAGGCTTAATTTTGTCTTTTGTCTAGTTTCCAGTATAAGCTGTTCTCTTTAATAAGATCCGAGTTCTAAATAGGATTTCAGAGTTTATACGTGAATTGCATACAAGCTCAAAGATAATTGAAAGATGAGCTTCTTCAAGTCTGATGGGTAGTGAAAAGGAAGCCTGGAGTTCATAGCAAAGCTTATAGCTTGACATGATACAGCAGAAATTTCAAGTAGAAATGCATGAAAATTATGTCAGCTCTCAAGGTTGTCCCTTCAGATATTCTTTCTCCAACTGCTGTTTCTCTTCAAGAGATGCTCTGTGCAAGCTGTCAAAGTCCTCATGGCAGCCAGGAATTAATTCTTTTAAATCTTTCCAAAATATGTCTTCCCTGGGGAATTTCAGCTTCCAGTTCAGAAAGGCAAAATGTTGGGTTTTTCTCCTCGGTTTCCTAGTGTCAGTGTGTTGGCTGATGAGCTGAAGGAATTTTACACCCCACTAACTGCAAAAGAAGGGGGGAAGAAACCTCTGCCTGTGAGATTTGCCTAAGTGAACTCAGTTAATTTTTTTTTTTTTTAATTCCAAATAGGAAGCCAATGAAAGACTAAGTCCCTTAAAGCCAAGCTATGTGTGTCTCTGTTAGTTTAAGCTTTTAAAGCTCTAGATGTACATTCTGGATGAAGCAGGAGATGGAAGGAGAATTATGAAAAAATGTAATATAAAGAATAATAGCTTTAAAGTGATTGGTGTGTAATTGGAGCAGAACAAGTAAACTATGAAAAAGCTGCACTCAGTACTCAGCAGTTCATTTCAGGCCACACAGTCAGAGTTACTGCACTCAAAGAGATTCTAACCTGAGCCTACAAGAAAATTAAGCACTGTTCCATGACCATGGAATTGAAGTAAATATCATAAGGCAAACCAATATTCAGGTCCGGTTACAAAGCGTATCCTAGACCAAATATACCTTTAAGTTTCTGCAGCACAACTTCAAGCATTGCTTCTTAGGGAAGATCTTCCTTTTTGTTCTCCGGGCAGAGTTCTAACACTTTAAGCTAAATAGAAGGCGAAAGGTCCTTAGAGAAGTGTGCAGAACATCCCTGCTTTCTGACATATGATTCATTTATGTGGCAGCTTCTAAAATGAGAGAGTTGGTTTGAATATGCTTTTTTCAGAAGGTTTGGTTGCATTCTTCTTCACTCAAATGCAAAACAGAGTTCATCCCAAAGCATTGTTAGCCAAGAGATGCATAACCATGAAATGTAAACAGTTTTTTAACACAGAGGTTAGAGGGAGAAACCAGAAACATGTCAATTCCCAACCCACATAGTCTTCCTATCTCAGGGGGGTGAAACAGTCACTCAGAGTTGTGTTTTGAAATCCTCTGGAATATAAAAGCAACTTCAGAAAAAACCAAAAACACAGCTCAAAACCTGTTCTCAGAGGAGTAGCCAGTAAATATATATTTTATATACAGTCAACTCGCTCTCCATTAACACTTTTGATGTACCACATTAAAGCGAGCATATGGAATTAGGTTCACTTTCATGTTATATTTAACTGGTATTTCCTTTAGAAGGAATGTTTTCCCTCTTACCCTGTCAGAGTTAAAGGAGTCCATACTTGTCTCCAGTGTAACTCTTTTTCCATGTTGCAAACAACAAATACAATGATTAAAAGAGGTTTGAGTCACACCATCATGTAATGAAGCATTTACAATTACCTTCTTTGTAACATTTTTCTACACTAAGGTTTATTTTATTTAATGACTTGATGGAAAGGACTGTTTTGTTTTTTGTTTGTGGAAATAGGCACTGGGAGAGAAATTATTGATAAAATATAGATCTGTACTCATGGTAGAGTGTGAGCATTAGTTGCTAAAACTAGCTATTTTGTTTTCTTCATCTAAGTAAGATGCAGCATCAGAGGAATAGATTTTATCTGATGTAGCTCAGACGAGAAGGTCTAAGTAATGCCAGTTGAGATTTGTTTATGCAATGAGTGTTGTACGTGCAGAATTAAAAATTTTACAAGCCTAGACGGCATTCACAGAAGTGGGTCCCTTCACTGTGGATAGGCTAGAATTCTGTCTTTGGCATGAAGAGTTACTTTAAAACAAAGCGAGGGAAAGAATCAGGTAGTCCTATAACCCATTTTTATGAAGTAGAAAGGTGACAATTAGACGAAAAAGGGCTGCCATTTTGACAGAATGAAGTAGCAAATGCCAGGAAAACAAATATTTATGTGACTTTCCAGGTAAGTTGTATAGATAATGAAAGGATTGTAATTAGTGCGGCCTGGAACTGACTGTGCTCCACCAACCACAGCTCAAGGGCTTATGCCTAAATGTGAAAAATTTGGAATTACGTTAGACTTTGAAACCAAGTATTGTTTGTTTAACGAAAATACGGTTGAATGACTAATACAACTGGCACAAATACTGAAGGGTTCAGTGTATACTGGTATGGATGGCAAAGAGGGTAGATAAAATAATTTTATTTGGATCAATATCACGTACACGAAAATGGGATAATGAAGACATAGAGATGTTAGTGTAGAATGTGGTACTTTTACAGTTGTTAGAGAGCCAAATACTTCTGAAATGTAGGTCAATGTGAAAGATCAGCTCCTAGTTACAAATTTGAGAACAAGCATTTCTAACAAAGGTAGATCCCAGCTGTCTCAGCAGCATTTTTCACCACAATGCCAGTGAACCAGTAAAGAGAAATGTTTTACATTTGATTCTGTTAAATTATGAAGACATTATAGAACTGTTAGCAGAAAGGATCCTCAGCTAATGTGGTCCCACATTGCTACCATTTAAATGAAATGTAGACTTCTAGCAGCTTTTATTTGTAATACAGCAAATTCTGAGGAATTAAGAAAGCTTCCCAACAAGGTTGGTTAGGCTTGAGGGCTAGAAAACTTGGGGGTTTTTTTTGTCAAAACCAAAATA